>JARQSW010000284.1:0-213772 GCA_030142375.1 Calameuta pallipes
GTAATACCATTCAAAGTAACTAGGGACTACTTTCGCATGCTGCCAATCGCCTACACTGAACTCGTGGATATACTATAGCTATAGTATCGTAGCTACTAGCAGCCCTACGCAATAAAGGGTCCTTCACAATGAGGATTTATCGTTCCGTGCACGCTTTCCGTACCGTTACATAAAGCCAGTGTGGTCACGCGATTCACAGTCCTCGCAGGCGCTCAGGGCTTTCCCTCGCATTTCACGAGAACGTTCAGGGCTGATAATCAATGCTCGACGGTCAAAGTGGAAGCGTTAGCGCGAATTAGTATTCACGTAGATAGATAATTTCTTTATCGAAGGAGCCACGAGAATAACAGGGGGCGCGGTTGATATCAGTCATAGAAAAGTTTTCCACATATTGTTTCGCGCACTCCGAGGACCGTTCTCGTTGAACGCCGTAGCGTCTGGCAAAAGTTCAAAAATTTCGCTGACTCAAGAACCTATTAGCGAGAACGTACGTATTTCTGATAAAACGACCTAACTTTAGAGATACGAATGACTGGAAATATCCGCGAAGATCGTGAAAGACGTAACCCCTTCTCTTCTAGGACATACTTCGGCGTCGCCCGTCGCAATTCACGAACCTGACATATATCTTGTCCCGTGTTTTACATACAGATTCCAATTGGTTCGTTTACTCGATCGAATTACAATTCTTTCGTAGAATTCGAATATACGCTCCTTTCTAAAGTTGTCGATGGCACTCGGAGTACGTGCAGTTGAACAAAGTGAAGAAACGGAGAGGCCAAAAACGGCTGAGAATGCCGTGAAGTTAACGGAGTCAATAACCTCCTACTTCTTGACTCCTGGGTCTCTCGCATAGTGGACTTTGTGCCAAAGTATTCCTGCGTCTTCGTACGCTGCTGTTAGAGACAGACTGAAGGACAGAACAGAGAAAGAGAAAGAGAGAGAGAGAGAGAGAGAGAGAGAGAGAGAGAGAGAGAGAGAGAGAGAGTCAGAGTATGTACAGAGAGTGCAGAAAGTATAAGAGATACTAGAAAACAAACCTAGCTACGATATACCATTATAGATACACAACAGGTCCATTTCTATTCTCTTGGACACGATCGACCTCACGAAAGGAATGTTATATTCTTAGGCAGCGTATCTCTGCCAATAGCTTCGAAATTTCATCAACTGGGGTCCAGTGAATATCCTCGTGACTCACCCTTGCCGAGGCGACGCTTTTCTCCGCGGAAACGCCGTCGACTTCGACGCGCGCTCTTGCCGCCGTCGCGGCGCTCTGTTCCTTGTAGGAGACGTCGCCGGCTTGAAGAGCCCTCATCTCGGCGCTGTTGGCTGTGGCTTTCTCCGCGGAGAAGCCATCGGTGACCACCTGAAGTCAGGAGGGAAAAAAAAAATTATTAATCGTACTAAACATTTATAACGTAGCGAGTACACAAATATTGATAAGGTACGGTGCGACAGTGATTATCTGTCATCCGTACTCTATTGTTCGAGCCGAACTGTCCCGGTTCAGATTTTTACCGCATGTGTGTCAGTGATGCGACTGCGTGCGCGTTTGGTTATTAGTTTATCAAACGAACAGGCAGACAGTGACGAGCGGCCTTGTAATTGCTAGATACAAGCAGATACGATAAGTCACGACTGTTACAACAACAACACTGTGCGGCAAGTCCACAGAAGTTACGTGTAGCCGCGAGATTCCTGAAGTTCTTGAGGAAAAAATAAAAAAAAAAAGGTGACTAGACTCTTGAACGATGCTGAATACGAGGAAGCACAGTGAAGAATATCACGTAATTAACACCATTGAAAACTCACCTTGGTCTTGGAAGCACTCGTCATTTTCTTCTGTTCAAACTTCATAGTTTCCGGACCAGCCGGCAAGTTCGTCATGTTCGTCATATTCGGCATGTTCGTCATGTTCGTCATACTCATCGGTGGGTTCATGTTGTGAAGATTATTAAGCGAATTGAGAGAACTCAGCTGAGAGGGCGAGCCAACTGTCAAGGTGACAGTGCCAGTGACAGGTGGCGGTGTATCCGGGTCAGGAAACGTGACCATGGGTTCAGACATGTCGCCTTCCTCAGGTCCACTGCCATCTCTGAAAACGAAAATTTCACAGTATTCACAATCACTCCGATTTCATTCCGATCCTACTACGATGATGTTCGATCAACCCACCTGTCAACCAAGTTCTCCATGCTGCTGCGTAAGTGTTGCGAGAAGTTCGTCGACATATTCTTCTTCATTTCGCACATGCCGCGCTTCAGTTCATTGAGGCCGCTCTTCACGGAGCTAGCTTTCATCTCACTCAAAGACGAGGACGTGAGGATCCTCTGGGAGGACTTGGCCACCCTGCTCGAACTGCTGGTGCTGCTCGTCTGGCTCTGGTTCGTCAGCATCTGGCCCAAGTCAAGTAACGTTTCATTCTATTAAAATCCAATGTGACTCATAACTCGTTGTGTGACGCGACCAAGTGGACCGCCTCTGCCTCTTCTTCCTCTAAAATTCACGACCACCACCATCATAGTTCCCTACCTCTTCCACGTACATGTCAAGTATACTATGCCAGAGTGCGAGAAGGATCCCTAGTAGTGCCTCAAAATTTGTTGGTACGGAGCCAATAATAATCGAGTCTCTTGGATCCAAGTGTAATGCCAATAATCGTCCTGGGATACAACGGAAAGTGAGAACGATTTGTGCAAATATGTGAATATGTTAATGAGAAAGTAAGAGGCCAAGGCGCGACGCGTTCCAAGGTCTCGCGAGTGTTTAGATAATTGAAAATCATTGAAGAACGATCGTCGGTATCGAACAGAGTTGAGGAAGTCAGGCGAATTCTTAGATCTCTCGGAAGAAACAGTAGGCGGTAGCTTCGAGACCTTCGATTCGTACGATTGCGTAATATACCTGTGACGAGTTTAAAGGGACTGAAGGTGGTGGCGGTACGCCGCCGTTTTTGAAGGTCGCGCAATGTTCAGGATGAATGGAACGAGACTGACCGGGATAAAGAAGAAGAGACACGCAGAGAGATGGGAGCATTCGAAATGCCACCGATGACAGATAGACGGGCGTTTAAGAGAAAACGTAAAGTCGCAAGAAAATATTACTATTTTTTTTAATTCAAAAACAATTCACGATAATTTGCGAAAATTCTCGAATCTCTTGAATCGTCCATGTAGACGTTTCGATCGCAATCCATTTTCCACGTAAACCGCCAGGGCACGTGGATCTTCGATACTTCAGATGAAATTTGGAAAATCACAAATTTCCCAGAAATTTCGTTTTCACAAATGTCTCTATTATTTTTGGAAATTATCTCACTGCATCAGTAACGAAGAATCGGCTATGACCTGGCGCCTTTATTTTGTACACATGAATAACGGCAAAGTCCTATAACGTTTCGAATGGATTTCTTGGGAAAGCTCTACGATTCGACGCGTGGGCGTCGCGACGTCGTAACTCTTACGACACGTCCACGTTGGCCGGCATCCACGTATCCACGTGTGCATATGACACGCATAATATTATCAATCCGCTGAAGACCAGAAGTCCGCGGCTTTGACAAATTCGCATAGAGACAAATTTATTAACCGGCGGTCCCGACTCAATTAAACGGGTCATTGCAATTACACCGTACGCAATTAAGCAATTAGTCTCAGCAACACTCATCACGCCTACATAACGTACGCTACCGTATAAATAAACTAGGCTTGCATGTTGTATGCACAGGTGTGCGAAATTCATATCAACGAACTTAACGAGTGCAAGGAAGAACCAAACAAAAACCATATCAAAGATGATAAACGTGTGCAAACGATCGTAAGGCCGCGACGTTTCGCAGTGAGCGAAAAAATTTTTTATTTTCAAACATTTTTTTTCAAACCCCATACCTGTGACGACGTGGTGACTTGAGGATGATGAGACTGGGCGCCGTGCGCTCTACCGGCCACGAGATTATTTTTCTTCTGAAAATTCTCCATGACCGACTGCATGTCCCCATTCTCGCCCCCCTCCACCGGGAACTCCGACATCTACAATAAAAGGCAACGATAACAATTAATTAAGTAGTCGCTCGTTATCATTTTCACGTTTTATAAAATATTAGGATTTTCACGTTTTGTAAGATACAACAACACAATCCATATCCACAAGTACACAACTAAATGTACAATTTTTACACAAGACGAAAGCCAAGGTCCAATATTCAAAATCTGCTCCAACATCAAATTGATACACGTCGTAATTCTGACATTAGATAATCGATATGTCTGCTTTGACAACTATCGACGTGTCGGCAGGATACACGGTCGTTGATCCGTATTACACAAGAGTCTGGTGCTACCACCTTCGGTAAAGGCGCCTTGATAAACTGGTACACCCACGTTGCTTTAAGCAACCCGCCAAGCAACCGAGCAACTACGGGCAAGTAAGCAAGCGTACCCAATTACCACAGAGTAACCGGATCTTAATTTTCGTGCGTTGAATTATTAGAGAATCTAAGCAATAATGTATGGATATATGCATATATACGTTATATACGGGCACGGTGACGTACAATCGAATCAACGTCATTGGCCGTATTAATTACGTCACAATTCATAAAGACAAAGTGCATCGATGCACTTACACTTGAAGTCTTACGTGGTAACTGATCAACGACAAACTCACTGAACTTATCCGTCTCACTTAGAAGGGCAATATTTGTCACGTGGCATATTTAGACCAATAATTTCAAAACCATGCAGGTTTTCCAGTGTTCGGCGACTGAATAGACCCACGCGTATGCGGTATTTTAAGCCACGCTTGTATAATACAATTACGAACACGGCAGACGCTAATTGAATTCGAATAATTCTTAAAGGCTTGTCCGCCTATGTTTTTTCGACGGATGGCTCTTACGAAGAATTTTACGAACGCTTAATGGATACGATAACTTTTTATCATTCGTATTCACGACCTTGCGACGGGAAAGACCACCGTGTTCGATGGACGGAGCGGCTGTAGTAGATAATCCCTGATTAGTTTTTTTTTTTAAACATTCTTTCTCTTTCTGTGTCGTAGCGCTCTTCTAGCAGGAATCCAATTCGCTTTTTATTATTCTGGTATCGCTAATGATGAATCGATGACTTTGCAACACGGTAATTCATTTTATATGGATCTCTCTGTATGGCGGTAGTCAAATTATTCTAATGTATGCCAAACATCCGTGTTTCCTGACGTCCGTTAATGGCTGACAGGTCCAGACATTCTTTGCCAGAGTCACCTTGTTTACCTGTTGCAATGCGAATCCGTGAATTTCTGTAACCTTATTAAGAGATCTTCAATGACGTCAAATTCCTAATTGAGGCACTGTCTTTATAACCTGACGCAAGATTCTAATGATATTGTTGTATATTAATTATTGTATTTGACATTGGTAAGTGAACATGTGGTATTTTGACATTTTTGGAAATTTTTATCTTGTGATAGTTAATTTGGATGGGGGGGGGGGGGGGTGCGACGATGACATTTTGTATCGACATAAATTATATTTCTATCAATGTTAGGTGCTGTACGCGTTTCTGATGACGGAATTTAAAAAGAAAAACGAGGTTTTGTAAATCTTTTGTCTTGCTCTGTCATATAAAAAATATATTGGATCTTTAACGTCGAAAATGTTTCCCAGTTTCATCTTAGCAGATATGTCCAAAGTGCGATGTTTATCCTTTGTACTATTTTATCCGCCGTGTCAGATCCATCGTACGCAACAAAGTCACGTATATATTGCAAGCGCATCACTTTCCTCGCGACCCTCTTGCTGATTCCGCGGCCTAATAACAAAGCCGTAACGATTGGATTGCATGAGAAAAAAAAACTCACTTTAATGCGCATCTATGCTGCGACGTGTGGAACAGCGGGGAGAGTAAAATCTAAAATCCCCGTGACACAGGGATCAGAGACTTTTACAGAGCTACATCCGTCGCATAACTCGGAGGTAGTTAAAGACAATGCAGGACTGTGAGAGTTCCACATAAAGAATTCGCACCACTGCTTCAAAAACACTTGTACGTTAAACAAAACTCCACGTCACAAACAGATCGGTTTTTTCGTTGTCTCTTATTCATTCTAACGGATGGAAAAGAGAGGATCTCGTGGGAAACGAACAATATTTGCACAACAATTATACAGGCACTTTCAACGTAACGAGAAAATATACACAGTGTTGGTTTACCGGCGCGAGACAAGGGCCAATGTTTTCCGGATGGTTAGTACAGCTTCGTATAGTTGGCACAAAGGACGCGTTAACCGACCGCGCGTAATTCGTTCGTACGGTAAGTATCGGCTCGTGGTTCGTGTCAGACTGACCGGTTTTCGTTGGCGATGCGACTGGCCCCGTGAAAGAACGTCGCCAGCGCTCTGGCGGCGACCCCAGGAACTGAAATGCCTGACACAAACTTAGAAACCGGCATTCGCGCACTTCTCTCTCACTTGGCATTCTGTATGTCGTTGGTAGCGATCGATTGGTTTCAGCTAATTTATCATATAATTAGCGTAGTTATGCAGCATTGGCACATATAAATAGGTATATATAAATTCCAGGTTAGGTTTACACGCGAGGCGTCATTTTTTTCAGATCATGAACGAATAGCGATAAAATTGACGAGGAAGAATTACATTATGGAAGTGGAACTGTCATTGACCGCTACTATTGGATGCTTCACGTGTCTTCTGGACCTTATATAATAATCGGACAGCACAAAGGACAAAAAGCGTGACGGTTCCCTTACGTCGCTGTTCTACGAAACGGGCATTTATCTCTGGCCTAGTTATATGAGACCAGTTCAATAAAATTTACTCGTTACGTGTCTCGTCTCGACTGTAACTTCAACGTCGCTCTTAATAAAACGGGAAATATTTGCACGACCGACAGAATTCTTCTTCACTGCGAATACAGTCAATGTGCTCATGGCGCTGGTCTCACCCTTGAAATATTTATGATGGATTAGTTCGTGGCGTTCGACTATTCGCCAATATAAAAGGCCCGAAGGCATGTAAAAGGAATTTATTTTTTCCAACATCGTTCCAACGACCTAAAGTCAGTAGGCAGCTGTATGCTTTGGCTGATTTATATATCAGAGGAATGTCTGGCATTTCTTATCTCCTGTTCATAGAACGAAAAAAAAATGTAAATATACCATACGTATGATGAAGCTGTATATAAAAATTCAAAATTTATTTTTAAAACTCCCATCACCCTAACCACGTACTCAAATCGCATATTGCACCGAGTAACCTTTTCCCTCGGAAGGCTGCGGAATAAAAAAAAAGAGTCCTCGTCATTCGAAATAGAACATGGCGGAGAGCCTACGCGGTTCCAATCGTTGAACACAAACGTTCCAAATTCTCTTCACGGGCAGCAGTAGCGTGTTCCGTTAAATAATTTACGAGGCTCGATGATCGTCCGAAAAACAAACAGCGAACTTCATAAAGGAGCGAGACAAAGGTTGGAATGTTGTCTGGCCAGTGTACTCGGCGTGTTTTCACGGCGGAAAGCGAATAAAAGGAAGAAGGAAAAAGTTACAATGGTTTTGTCGAATGTAATTTTGGCAATTCCCCTTGGAGCAAAGTATTATTTTATAAAAGGTATGCGAATCATTGTGGCTATTTTTAATGACGTGTGTATATACACACATACGTACGTGTAGAATTCAATCCTGTATTAGGTGACTGGATGAGAGATACTTGCCGTGAAGTTTGCGAGGCTTCGAACGAGAAAGGCAGATAATCTAGGTATGCGAAGTAAAGGCCAGCAAAGAGGAGGACCCTTGAGAGGTCAGCGACCCCTGCCAAGAAGTCGATCAGAGAAATCTCCAGGGGGTCAAGATACGATTGCAATATATATAATAGTCCGGACTTGACCGACGGAGTCTTTGGTAATTTACAAAAATATTTATTAATCTCTTCTAACCCCACCGATTAAATACGTCTCTGACTATGTCAGAGACTCTGCCTGTACAATCTTACCAGACTGCAGTAGGCGTCGCGCTGCCAGCCAGACACAAAGAGTCGATCGGAGACGTCTCGACGTTTCATGCTCGTTTCTGAGACATTCGCTTCACATCGCAGAGGAGATACGTTTAAGGATTCTAGACTGAAGATGAGATGCATCTGGATGCTGGATACCGAAAGTTCAATAAATCATTTTCATAGGGAGACTTTTTTCCTACGACACGTGCGTTTAAATTAATTAAGAGTTTAAAAAAAAATTATCATTATTTTTACACAATTACAAAAATTCCTTAGACCCAACGAGAAACAAATATTATTTTGTGTGATCCTTCGCGAACGCGTAAGCACGTTTATGAATAAATTCTATCGACCTATAAAATAACCCAGAAAAATAATCGGAAATTGCTAATGCCATATAAAAACCGGAAGTTCGAACAATCCTATGATACCTGAGAATTCAAATTCTGGCTACCGGAAGTGCCATGGTCAAAATAAAGAAATGACCGATGATCGAACTACGATACGATTTTATGACCGAATCGACGTGATCGTAAAAATCATTAGTCATTGCTCGAAGCGCTAGATAAACATTAGAGTAAGACGTTAGTCTAAGTCATCAAGGTAAAAGGAAATGCGTCTCTCCGCGAAGATGAAAATCGTCCATTAACCTTTTCAACGACTATGACCGATGTCAACGAGACTGTTCCGTGTATCGAAGTTACTTAAGAGAAGATATATATTCGTAACCACAAAAGAGCAAATACTCGGGATTATTTTCCCCCCTAAAACCTCCATCGCGAAAAACTACGATCGTCATCAAGTTAGCGCATGAAGTCAATTCCGCGTTCCCAGTATTCGGTGATAATGTCGTTAAGTACTTCACAGTACAATATAACACAGCTTCTGCGAGCTGGTTACATAAGTCACCGGTATATTATGCCGGGTTCACAAGCGCGCATGGCGCAATACGCAAATAAAGCCTGATTCTCAGAAATCGTCGTCACTGTCCAAATCGTCGGATGCTGCTTCACTTGTCAAAGTGACTCTCAACTTGTGCGATTAAAAGAAAACCTTAAACTTCTACAAAAAATTTTTTCTTAATTTAAAAACAATTTTTCCCTAAAATTACACGTGACAAAGTCATCGAGTCACCACAATGATTATTTTTACACATCAATTTTCTTTTGCAATGTCGGCCATGACTTTCCCACGTCGACCAATCGTGACGCACCTGTCAACCACGTGCGCCGGACAACGTGGATAATCACGTGTAGGCGGATTACGCTGCAACACGATGGAAGTCATCAAAACAATCAACACGATTACTCATATCCACGCTTGGTCACAGCTAGAAAACCTGACCTACTCTATCGCATGATGACGACAGGTTTGATCTCGGCATCGTGCGAGGGGTCGAGGAGATCGAGTGTGTGACACCGAAGCCGACTTTAAACACGATGATGTCATATCTCGTAATGGCCCGTGACGTATGTAACATACTGGTACTCATCTCTTCTGTGTACACATTGATTACTTGCCAGATATTACACTACAGTGGTCACCACTCTTGCGAATCGCATTGCACGAAGACCAATGACGTGTATGCTGAATCCGTGACGTCGTCGCGGTGACGTAAGAGCAGACGGACAGAGATTCTCAATCGTTGTAAATTTATATATTTATATATTACATTATATATAATACAGTCATCTAAGTGTAGTACATTTTTGACGATGACAGTGATGATTAAAAAAATTATCTTAAGACATAAAATGAAGTAAAAATTATCCCTGTCAAATGACTGGTATCTGCCTGTCAGTACCGGCAGACGTTACTGTTTCATTTCTTCTCGGAGCTATTCGTGGCGTGAACCTTTCAAATTTCGCGGTCATTTTACCAACGCGAGGATAAGGACAGTCGACATGGAGAATCCGCTGGAGAAACCCTGGCCTGCTCTCGTGGGTCAATATCGGGAGTAGAGAAATCTTTCACGGATGTGAATCCACTGTTGATCTTGTTAAGTGAGAGACTTTCTAAAGAGCTGGTACGTTCCAATTATTTTTTACTATTTGGAGATACTGTTTCTTTTTTGTTTGGAACTATAAAAAATATTTATTGCACCGATCGAGAGTGTAATTAATTAATGGCAAGTGCTTATAGCGAGCGTATAATTGTTTTGTGTATGTTTTTCAATGATTCGAATTTTGACAACGTAATGACAATCAATGACACATTGTTGATGAAGATAAAATATAAATATTATTTTCGACACTTACGGATTTCAAAAATGCTCCCCTCCCTTTGTACATGCTGCTGCGATATGGGTTATTCCCATGTAGATGCAGCATATTTAATCCCCTGTCGACGCTCATTCATAAATTTTATTTTGTTCACTATCAAAGTATAAAATTGAATTTCCAAAAAAAAAACTTCAACGGCACAAGAGTCTCTTGATTTGTTGCACTTAAGAATGGGTTAACTTTTGGACAACACTTCCGTAAGGATGTAATGCTTGGTTCACTGCATTAAAAAAAATAAAAATAAACACCTTGAATAAATGTGAAATTGGTCACAGATACGCGCACACCCAAGTAACGTAACGAAGGAAACTTCGAGATAATTTTGAAACGCGACCTCTGATTATTTACTGGGCACTATTATTTTTTTTCACTGTTAATTCGCACACGGCGACAAGACGATTTTTTCCTAAAGTCGCGTGTCCCGTAAAAAAAACTTTGAAATCGAAATACGCAATCGAACGACAAAAACAATTATTCCCGAAGGCCTCGCGAATTGTTGGTAAACCTGCGAGCGACAAAGCCGACACGAAACTGCGGTTTCGCAACGTTATCAGCGATACTTTCAAGGCTGAAAATTGTCTCATAATCACAGATAAGAACGAGTTATCTAGCATCGTTTCAGACAGTGTCGTGGATCTTTAACATGAAGGTAGTATCTTATTTTGCGAACACCCGTTATACGACTTTGACATCAGTATCAAATTTTAATACATGATTGAAGTTAGATTTATTCTTGAAATAATTAACATACAACATTACATATATATATATATACACATATACACACACACGAACACTGTGTAATCGGTATATAAAATTTTCCCATAGCTTTTCAATAACAATCTCCAAATTTCCAGGCAATCAATTCTCGATTAATCACACGATAAGGTTGGCTTCTGATAACAGAGACAAAGATAATAAAATTTCAAAATAAATCCAATGATTATTTGAAATATTAGGTAATTAGTTTATTTAATAATATATATACCAGTACGTCGATATTATCGATACGTCATTCCACATATGTGGGGGGGGGGGGGATTTAAAATATTGAGAGAGATTAGTGCTCACAAAATTTCACAGGTATTTTGAAGAGGACCTCGTCCGTTATCGCGACAGGATTCTAAGAAAAATGTCACGAAGCACGAATAAAAATTAATTAACAAATAACAATAAAAAAGTTTATCTATTTCCAGGCACCCAGTCGTATTTCTTGCTTATCAAAAATTCCATCGAATACGTTATCAGTGTAGAACGATGACGCCGATCGCCGATGACGTATTGACGTCGATTAAAGACAAGTGAAAAAGTGGTGTGCGATAAAAGGTTGATTTTTGAAAAATCACTCAAAAATCACCACGACACCAAAGCCGTACGCGTATACTGTAACTAGCGTCTTGCGTCTAGGAAGGAAGGAAGTTCGTCTGTTTCCGGTGCGGAAGTCACGTAGAGAATTCCGCCCTGTGTCATTCGTAATCCCGAGACCGCGTCGTGCGTTACTAACGCATGTAAGATTTCCGTTAATTAAGTCAGCAAGTAGTAACAAACTAATGAAAAAAAAAATCTATAATGAATTTATTATTATTTTTCAGGTAAATACTAAAACAGATTACCTACCATATAAACGGCATATAAAAAAAACGCCAAATAATAATAAAACAAATCATACACGTATCAGGAACAGAATCTAAAATTAAGGCTACCCGCGAGAACGTTTAAATTACGTGGGACGAAGCTAATGAAACTATCCTTCCCAGTAGCGTCGCATTAAAATTCAAAAATTCCCCACAAGCGTCATCGCGCAGTCGTCAACTCGAAAGAATTCGAAATCACCGAAAACACAAGGTCGCGTATAATCTCGAAGAATCCTTCGACCAAATGAAAAATCACTCAATTACCCAGTTAATTGTTTTTACTATCACAGTACAAAATAATCGTATTGCCGACCGCGCGTCATTCTCGTTACTCGTATCGGACGACGATTCGCCGAGAAAGAAAGCGCACGCGTGGATCCACCACCAACAGACAAAGACGTGAGCTCGTACAAAAATGTATCCGGATAATTCATCGCACGTTAACGTGTGCCCGAGGAGTCTGAGTTTCGACTGACTCGAGAAGCGCCGGTCGCGTTAAGCGCTTTGGAGATTTTGGAGGTGGGTACAGAAGAAATCAGCTGTACCGGGTAGAGGTGGGTCCCACGAACGATTTCGCGACAGCGGTGGGGATACGCATTACCAGTGGATAGTCGAGCTGGTGAATCTCCGGATGAATCATCGTAAGTCCAGGTGTGACAAGGTAGATCGGTGGGGACGAACAGAAAAAAAAAAACTTGAGAAAACCTCGCGGAGAGCTTTACAAGGAAAATTGACGAGCCTCGTGTCCCCGAAAGGTAAATGAGGATGGTCCACGAACAAAGTAATACCAAGAACCGGCCCACTATAAAATATGTGAACCCATAGGAAGAAAAAAAAAATCGAACCTTGAACACACGCACGATCACACGAAGAAGGTAGAACCCGACAAACGTGATAGGACGATACGGTTCGATTTCGTGAAATTAAATTTTTCCCGTTAATCTTATCTAACAGCAGCCATTGTTACCGGAAAGGAACGCTATTCGTAATTCTTACCGACCAATAAGCGACGATCGATCGTGTTATCGCATCGATCGTGATCTAACAGAGAGAAGAAATATTGGCTTCTACGGCTGTTATAAAGCAAAAGCATAAGAACTATAGGTATGCACAAAGTACATTAGAACAATAAAAGCTACGCGTTTAGAACATATAACGGGTGTGCTTTTTATCAAGTGTACCGGAGTCTATTTACGTCACGGTCGTACGAATTCCTGAGTAACTGGATCGAGAAAATACATTTCGCCGGTTAAAGAGACGTGTCAGAGGCAAGTTTGTGTTCGAGAAATAGAAATAGCATTAAATATATGTGTATATATATTTAAAACGCAACGATATATATATATACATATATCATCGAAAAACGCTACGACGAACATTTTATTTGGATCGTAAAAATACAAATGTATTAAAACAGTGAAAACAAGCCTAACCTTATCACACTGTCATGCCCGTCTTTCAATGTCGCAATTACGCAACAGACTCGCAATAGTTCGAGTAAGAGTACAAAAAAAAACAACATTAAAAGCGATCAGCTACAGTCAAAACGCACAAGGTACAACCACCTACGTGGATTCCGTAAGGCGCGAATGCGTCACAGGCAGCGACGGGCGACCAGCCCTTCGCCGAGAGCGAATAACCAGAGCCCTGACATTGGACTCTATGCGCGCAATAAGTATAGAGTGAGAAAAAGCGAGAGGGAGAAAGAGAAAACTAGAATACACGTATACGAGGAAGTAGGACAGAAGACAGAGACACGTCTCAACCGTCTGGCGCAGACTTAACGAATGACTCACTTTAGCGAAAATACCGGCTAGTTATCACTATACGTGTCACATGGGATGCACGGATGCAGGTCTTACGCAACGCGCTAATTGGTCGACTGTCCGACCAATGAGAACGAGCCTTTATCGCATAGCTATAGAGTCCAACAGAAGCAGCACCAAAGAACCTACTAAGGAGGCTCTCAGTGTATTTTCTCCAGATGACGAGATAAAAAGTACAGGGTGCATCAATCTCATCGTAAAATCCACAATAACACCATAAACATACATACATATACAGTTCATAATCCTTGGCATTAGTGTGAGCAATTTTTAAATAGCCATGCGAACCTCACAGCTCAAGAGTTCGTTGGTTCATGTTTATCGCGGTAGAGGGATTGGGTACTGGAATGTTCGGCATAGTACGAATCTCTAAAAGTTTCACAGTCTGCGTCCGTCGAGATTGCCGTGCGTCCTAAGTAATATCTATAATAATATCTCTCGATATATCATTGAGATATATGTATATGTATACACACATATATATGCATACCAACCGCTATATTGCCTTATAATTTATTTCGTTGGGTCATATCAAACGCGGGAGCATATATTAGTCGAGTGAAATCTGGCTTTTAACATAGCTAACGGACGTCACGGGGCTTAGAAGAAAACTCGTACTTCCTAGCACGTTGCCCGTCCAGTCTAAATCGAGATGCACTTCAATCGGTACGATGCAGCCAGTGCGCGCAGTCTTACGGGGGACTTAACCTGACTTAACCGAACTTAGCTTCAGCGTCTCCACACACGCCACACACACCCTGACCGTTTATTTATAGACGCGTAGAGGCTACGGGCTTCTAGAAATCGTCTATAGCGGCAAAAGGCGAGATACGAAATATTCCTTCTCCTTCGTCTCCCCCCTTCTCGTCCAGCCGGAACCGCGTGAAAGATCCTAGTAAATCGTTCGGAACGTGCTTTTCGCTTTACGACCGGCGTAACCCGGCGTCTGCGCGTATACGTGTCCCAAGGGATAAATATGCCGTCGCCGGGCAATCCTTGCCGGACGACACCCGACCGCATACCGGGCACGATTATCGTGCACACCGTCGAGCCTTCCAAGAGACTCGAAATAGGGATACCACGCGTTAAAAGTCAAACTTTCGCTCGCTGGGCTGTTACCAACATATCGTATCGTTGAGACGACACGAATAAAGTAGAGGAAAAGACGTTTGGTGCTTAAGACAAAAAAAAAACACAGGTTAGACACTCGCACGGCCTTGCGTATCCTGCGGATGATTCACTCTGAGATAAAGGCTATAGGCGAGCGCGCGATTATTTATATGTATGTAGTAGATTGGAATAGAAAACCGCAAAATGCATGACTTGCCTTGTTTAAGGTAGATAGGAGTGTTTTTAAATATACTATAGTAATACGAATCGGAAAGTGAGGTTAAGGTGGTCATTTCGGAGAATCCATATAAAACGATTAGAAATAAATTTTACAAGCGCTCTATTGGCGAGGACGGATTTTGAGGAGTTGATATATTTTTTAATTATTTTATATATGGCAAGTTCAGTGAGCGGTCTCGTATAACACGTAACTGGTTAAAATAAAATTTTCATACAATTAACATATAGGTTATGTACGATTGTACTTAAATATTGTCACGCGAGTATCGAGTACTGCTGGATTCACCGTTATAAAGAAAAATCGAACGTTCGAACGAGTCATGACCGTCGCTGCTATACGTACCCGCAGTGCGAATATAAATGCTGACCTTAACGGCTCGGAATCTTACGGTTTACTTCCTTGTTCGACTTTCACGAGGATATCCTGATGCTAAGTAGCTCCATTGAGATCTTTCCCAATGGCTAGAATACCATTGATACATTCACTTAAAAGTATTACTATATAATATATAATATATATATATATATATATATATATATATATATATACGATATACGAGCGATATACGAATATATATACGAGCTTGTATACTATGCATTTTCGGAACGACACTAACGGGATTCGTGTGTACAATTTTTGTGGAATAAAATTTATATATCACGGGCAGAAAATTACGTACAGTTCACACATTTGTGGACAGCAGTGTAGGCGCATTTCCAACGGTACAGCAAAGTCACGGATCCTCGTATCGTATTCGTATGACATTCGGTAACAGGCAGTTACAGCCACGTGCTTGGAATTAGCGTTCTTTGGTACTGAGAGAGAAAAGTCGAGGGGGGGGGGGGGGGGCTCGTGACTCATCGTGAAATGTGAGCGAGGATCGGCGAGCCGAGCGTGAGAATAAGATGACGGGTGCATGAGAGAGAGAGAGAAAAAAAAATAAAAAAAATCACTCAAGAATTTCAGGATGAATCACTCGAATGATTTTTGAGAGAAAGGAATGATTTTTATATATACATATAAATTTCTGTAGTGAATATTGCTACTATATAGGGTGACGAATAATGAAGTATGTTATATGACAAATGGTTAGCCTGTTATTGATATTCGTTATGAGTTTTGTGATCCCGTCTAGTTATATGGCTGATCAATAAAGTTCGATCGTGACGTGGAAAATGATTGTAGCTATATTGATCGATATCGATCCGTCGGCGATCGTCGGGACGCTCGTGCAGCTGAATGCGAATCGTGCTGAATGAACCTGAGGAATGAATGGGAAGGAATTGTGAGTCATCGACAGGAAGGGCAAGGTCGGCACTCAACGGCGCGACACTGGGGATACGCGCGCGTGCGTAATTTCTGTGTAACGTAAAACGTGACGGTCGCGTGTTCGGGTGTACAGAGTTATTCAATTTTTAAATGGGGGAGACGCAAGGGAAAATTTGTCAAATAAATAATATTGTCCTGCTACACTTGCAGGTATATACGGAATTTGATACAAGGAAATGGATATACTATACACAGTATACTATAGGACTGCCGTGTTAGGTAAGAGCCCTTAAGGGGAGGAATGAGGAATTTAAAAAAAAGCACATAGTGAACCACAGGTATCTCGTGAGTCACGCAACAGGTATTCTTCGCGGAGAAATGCAAAGATTGGTGCCCGGCTGCAACTCACCCTTCAGGACACCCATTGATGATCCCCGTGAGTCATTTTGGTATTCGAATAATTTTGAAGGGACGCCATGAAGATCTTTCTCAGTGGGACTTTGGCATGTGGGAATTCAATAGGAATATAAATATGTATATTGTGTCAAAAAATATTTTTCAATCGTCATACCTTATAATTTACTTTTTCACTTCCTGTCAAGTTAAAAAAAATTTTTCCGTCCTTACCGATTTTTATTATCTAATCAACGAGCATTCGTCCATTCTGTGCAGGAGACGCGAGAGACGCTCGATTTCTGAGAATTATTTATCCAACGTCCTTATCATTTGACTTGCGCCCATGATAGGCCGACGATCGAGCCTATTACATAAGTCCGTGTATGTAACCTGAGAATGAATCATCCGTTAGTCATACGAGGCAACCTGCTGGTCATGGTGTTAAGATGAACTTTGCAATTCTTTTTTAATATCCATTTCCCATCACTTCCATCTCTCTCGTCGTCTCTTCTCCAGCTCCTTGCTTCTCTCCAGGACTGCCTGCCGACAAATGAGCGACGTGGCGATTCGCAAGGAACGACAGCCCAAGAATTCAATGTAAAATCGCAAGAGGATCTTAAAAGAGCGACTGATTGATCTAAGGTAAAAATAAATTGTATAATTTCACAAGCGAGCCAAAGGTGACCGACGACAGGTGATTGTCGAGAGAAATCTGAAAGACGATAGATATAATCGCTGTACGAGAATAGAATAGAAGAAAAAGAAATTTAATCGAACACCTCGTATATATGCGATCGTGGCATCTTATCAAAAAAGAAAGGTCATTGGCAAAAATTGAATTTACGCTTACGGACTCGTCGTACTATAAAATAACCGGTGACGCTCGATTACAGCTACAATTAATTTCCCACCCGTCACTCTCTTCGTCACGGTTATATCTCAATATTCCGCGTAATACACCAATGCGATAAGAGACGGCCCAGATAAATTTGCCAAGAGCGTCATTGAGTATCGATAAGTCTTACGTAATCTCGCAATGACGTCATTATCAGGAATATTTATTATTCTCGTAACGATGGCTGTCCGATTAATAATCCCAAATCCTTGACAATGGCTCCGTCACGATTCTATTATTAAGTCCCGATCGTTTCGTTCCAGACGTATCGAAGAAGAAGAGGGGGTAAAAAAAATATTCCAAATGACTAAGTGGCTCTATGAATCAATTCCGAGAATGATCTTTCGTAGACGCCGTACAATTGAGTCTCCTATGGTTGCCAGTGCAACAATGATCCTCCTCGGCATGAATGAAGTCGGCAAGTGTAGGGCGAATTCCGGCGGAGTGGGGATACGGCTTAAATAGAAGAGTGGGGCAGGAAGAGAGTCCAGTAGCGTGAGTCATCCTGACGGATGATCATTGGGAGACTCGTAACACGTCGTAGTCTCTTGGTTCGTCGTTATTGTACAACACGACACTACTAACGATCGCACCGTTACAAGCAGACAACATGGCGCTAGTTTTATATCAGAGGTTCTCAGTTCGCGAGCGATGCAATAAAAAAAAAAAAAAGAAGAAATTTCAACGATACACCGTACCACGTTTAATAGAAAAATAAAGCTGACAAGTGCATTTGATTTTTTTTTTTTTTTTCAAAATATATACAACACCATTTGGTTATACCTGCTACTGCCCCCTGTAGGTCCCATCGATTCATGCGTAAATCCCATGAAACTCACCTGCAACAGAAAGTCGAAATTTATCATTCATACGTTTATATATCATCAGAACGAACGAGCGATAATTCACAAACAATTAGAACGTAAATAACGAATAGTTTCGTTGCGCGATAAAAAAGTTGGCTGATGTCAACTTTTATTTTGCTTTCAATTAAATCCCACCGATATAACACTTTTTCATTCCCGTAACCATAAACCACAAAGAAGTGATTATTCCTAGGCGTATTCGTAATGCATAGATGACACTCGTGGATCACTGAATCATATAATGACACGTGGTCGGCCTGATAAACGAATTGAAATTTATTTATGTATTACTGGTACGAGCATAGGCAAGTTTTCTTATTTAAACACCCCCCCCCCCCAACCCCACCGTTAGATTTACACACAATTAGCAATTAGTCAGACGTTCTGGTTCGTGGTCACAGATAAGGTTAGTCTCGAAAATACATAAAGCATACGGAACGCACGTGGCGACAACGTGAATAAGATTGAGAGACGACCAAAATATCCTACTAACCCATAGGGGGTTTTAGGGACGGCAAAAATTGTCCAACCGAATTACTGCGTCCCGGTTAATAACTGCTAAAGAGAGAGAAGAGAGTGAAGATGGCGAGGAGAGACGTGGGAGTAGCTAATCACCGACGACGCCACAGGGACGTCGTTATAGGTGGTTTCGCCTGGTTATATCCGCCGTGGATTTAGAGAGAGACAAAAAAGAAAGACAAAATTAGTATACACCACGAGTCTCATGAGGAACTGACGATTCATTAAATCAAGCATAAAATGGCGCCGGTCATGCCTCGTCGATCGTTCATTACGATTGGTAGAAATATTTTTCTCGTAAGGTGCCGCAACCCAACCCGACAATACGAGTTATCTGATCCGAGTAAAAATAATAATAACGAACCCCCTTAATATTATCACTCCTCGAGAAATCAGTTCGTTAGTCGTTTGTTGTTCCCGCGACTATTGGCAAACCCGAGTGACTTCTTGCCCAACGGCCGACGTACCTACCATATACACACATACGAAAAGCGTATCCAAGTAGCGCCAGTGCGGCCGCGGGAGGTACTAATGATGTTTCATTTCAAAACGCAACGACGGCTATCAAAGTGCGGGTAACGCTGGTCGGCTCTGCCTTTGATCTAGTTTGCCTCTAGCGTGGCACGACTTAATGTTGCCTGTAATAAACGTACCCGGTTATCCGTGCGTTCTCATAGAATCATACTTACGTATCCGTAACCACGTATACGTAACATGCATCGGCCCGTTATGAGCATCTTTATCAGTAACCATCCAAACCATGAAATCAGACAGACGGTACGAAAGAGTCTTTGAACTCTGAGTTATACGTATAGTCACGTATTTCTCTTTCACTCCCAGGATTTCATTTGTCTACGTAAAAACGTAAAGTCGTGACCAACAACGATCATCCACGAGCGATCGATCGACTAGACACGCGCAACGTGCGCATCTAGTTATGCACGAGGTCCGAGGCGCAGCGCCATCTCGTTTTCGCTATGCAGCCAAGGTGAAGGCGAACGAGATAAAAATATGAGATCTACTCTCGGAGCCATGGCATGGATGCAAGTGGAATTAATCACGAGGAGCACGTCCTTAATATATCCCGGAGGTATTTTCGAGAGATATTATTATCATTGGGCCTTTATTTTATACGTTGTAGGAAAAAGTTAATTTTTACGATCGCCCAATACACGGCTCACGGAGCGAAGGGATACACCCCGAGTGAGGATTTGAGGATGCGACATGAAAGTGGTAAAAAGCGCAATAGGGGATGTTGAAATAGTGAGGGAGGGGGCGGGAGAGGGGAAGGAAGAGACGGAACCCGCTTTTGTCGGCATTTCCTAAACTGCGTGTCACACGGGCGCTAAGTGAGCGTAAGTGATGGGAATTTGTAAAGGAAATTGCTAATGGCAAAGCTCATAAATCATTACGGGTCTCGCTAGTGGTAACCACTGTAGTAACCGCTATACAGGGTGAGATAATGTTAAGAGGATGTTTAATTGCGTCGCCAAGTTCTACGAGTCCGATTGTTGATATCTTTTACCGAGGCAGCCGCCATTGACGTTTCATCACGACGCGTAATCGTGAGATACCGCAAACGAGCATGAATTCGTGATAAGCGGACGAGTTGAGTTCCGATAATACAATTGGATAGGGAGAGGCTAAAATTTGTTCACTATTAATTTAATTGGCTGATTAGCGCGGCAGTTAATTCGATCGACGTCACAATCGATCGATATTCTTCTTGCCGTTTGAATCGTTCAATTTTTATTTATTTCCTAGACAAAATCGAAGGCGCGACATCGCGAATGGCCGTTTACGGAAAATAAACAATGTCCCTAACGTGTCAGGCTGGCAGCACGAGCATTGCTATAGGTATTAACGTAAAAGTCCCTAGGGGACACGCTTATAGATTATTCACGATGCTGTTACAGGCACGCGCGTCCCTATGTCTATTTTTACGTTATAGTGCGAAGATTTAATGAATCATACGAAGCAAGGTCGTGCGTGCCGACTGACAGATAAAAGAAAGTATAGGGAGCGCGTCGCGACGCTTTAGAAAAATTTTACGGCCGTAAGTTTAAAAACTACGATATCGATTTCGTGTTATATACGAACTTATAGATTTTAAATGCGGCTTGTAGTTATCGATATGGTCGCTAGTTCCAGAACGGCCTTAAAGGGAAGCTCCGCGTAACCTCTGCACACCGTGCATACGTTTCTGCTGGTAATGAATGTACAAGTTTGATTTATACGAATGAGGCAGAACAAGACGTGCACGGTACACTGTGGTGTTAAGAGAGAAACTTTCATTGGCCACCAAGTGCTTGCATGGTGGTCGGACACTATGGCGCCCTCAACGACATAACCATAAAACCAACAAAACCGTTATTGTCTTAAGCGCTGGGTTCGCGGTCGTAGCAGAAGGCAGTTGAACGACGCTGGAAAATATTCTGTCGTATAAAATATCCTTGCCGGACTTCAAGATCCGTGCACGTGGGGCTAAAGTGTGCACGTGTAACGGGTGCATCGTACCTATGTGAACCTGGCACCCGACCTTAAAATATTTTAATTTTCAGAACGCGATGAAGAATGGTACAAGCGGGTACAAACGATTCTGAATAAGTTACCGTTTGCAGATTTGAGCTATAAAAGCTATTTCTCGTCGCTCGTGATGCTTATTTTTTAACTTAATCGTACACTATGTCTGAAGGGATAAAGACAAGTTGTGATATGCGTCAAGATATGGAGATGAATTGGGGACACATCCAACAGAAGTCGGGAGGCGTCGAAAAGCTTAGACGGATTTCTGTATTTGTTTTAGAAGACGTCGTTGGATTTCGTGCCAAGTGACAAACACGTGACTAAAAGCCCATTTCACGTGGCGCGTGTCTCCGCTAATAAGACCCGAAATACGTCAGAGATGCCTCCCCTCCTCCCGAAGGTGAACAAAAAATGAATTTTAAATTTCAAATAAAAGCGAGCCGTCAAATAAAATCTCCCCGAGAAATATGACAGCAGTTGATTGCACGAATTAACGGGAGCAACGATAGGCCCATAAAAAAATTAATTCCGTGTAGTATTAATATATAAAAAAAATTCACACCGATCATTCAATAAGCGTCGAGTGACATATAGGTCGTTACACAAGTAATATATATATACACGGCTTGGTAAAAGCTCGTCGAAAACCGCGTAGAAATTCTGGCACGAATCATGACCTTCCCAACAAGAAGCTCGGGCCATTTAAAAAAGCAAAGATTCGTAGAAATAATTTCCAAGCACTTTTCGCGACTGTCAGCGAAGGTAACGAATGTTAGACGAGGCCGTCGTCTAATGCGCCGTTTGTTGCCGAACCGAAATAATAACACAGAGTCGAGCTGGTAGGGACGTCTAGAAGATAAGAAAAATAAATGGACCCACTAAAAAAATCTCTGCCACTTGGTATTGGCCATTTTCTAGCTTTTTTCCACTGACGCGTATTATAAAACCGCCTTGTCGTACGTCCCGAGCCAAACACACTTATGCAACACACGAAGTCACTTTCGTGGGGCCAAAACTATTTTTAGACCTAGTCAAGTATTGTTAGCTTTGCTCTATGTGCGCACGTGGTTCGAGTAAAATGTATCGTCCCGATGAAAATCAACAGTTGATCCAACGAGCAAACGGATATTTTGATTTTCGGAGAATACGTCAACGTGAAAGAGCACCGATCGCTCTCCGTGTCCTGAAATACATCAGACCTACCTCCTGTATATTTTTTTTCAAATTTTCTCTATGACAAAGACAAAAACAAAAAACGTATAACCTCGCGCAATCACATATGTATAGGTACAACGCGAACAAAAATTCAAGCAAGAATGTCAATGGGTGCAGAAAAATAATCAACCGCACCCGACAGTGAGGCCGGGTCGTTTCTCTTTTTTTATACCGCGTTTATTTATACGGGGTGTGACGCAAGTAACGCACCACGCATAACCAGCCGTCCAGTAGGCAAGTCGTCAAGCTTGCGTAACTCATTCCTGGCCTACGGGTAACACCAAGAGAGCAGCTTTTTTCAGCGACATTCTACTCTAAAGGTGAGAACCCTACTGGGTCGTTACCGTTTGCTATAATTAGCGTGCCTAATTTATATAGCGGGTAAACTTTTTTTTTTTATAACTTTTAAGTGACGATCGATGAAATTGAAATAAATAATTTTTCAGGTGCCGCTGTTCATGTAAGCGTTACAACCTTGACAGGGAGAAAGTCTCGATCGAAGAAATGATATATTATACAAATACGACACCCGTTGGACAAGTGTTACCACTGAACGCGTGGTATAGTAGTAGCATCCATTCATCCAGTGGGGCGTGCGCGAGTAATTACCGTTACTACGTTCTCTCAATTGTCTCGGTGTTGCATTATAGTGAGGTTTAATGCATCCGGTCGGTCCATTGACGATTATGAGTTTTCGTGAAAGCGCCATATCTTGGCCGGATTCCGTTAAATCAATTAATTACAAGACAGGCATACGCCAAAGCAAAGAGTAGATACCGGGTGCAGTTACTTATGAGAGCTATAATAAGTTAAATCGATTTATTATCTCCCCTTCCGATATGAAAGTTCCCCAAGGCCGATTAAAAAAAAAGTATTTCGATCATTCAGTGACACCCGTTAAATATCTACTAATGAGATTCTAGGTAATTAAGAGAGAATTCACGGAGTTCCCACGTGTTTACCGGCGAATAAATTAATCGGCTAGGATATAACACTATAAATTATAAGCTTTCGCAATGGGCTGTATGTATATACACAGTGGCAAATTTTTTTTAAATCCAAGCAATCAGCAGTACCGTACGATATATCGACGTTGAAAAGAAAATTTGAGTACGAACTTAGTGACTTTAAAAAAAAAAAAAAAAAAAAATCAATCCCAGAAATATGGTTTTGGGGATGGTCCATGATCTTGCTCGTGGGTACGAAGAGTGTCCAAAGAGACGGGTCGCCACCTTCCGATCTCGTCTCGGTAAGAGTATATACCGTGTGTCTCGTACGAGCGTGTCTCTCCCAACTCTCGGCAATTTAGTGCGAGTTACAGTCAATAACGCTGGCTTAATTGCCACAACGAGATGCGACGAGGAGATGTCTCGATTCTTTCATTTCCAGGGATGCTCGGTTCCCCTACCATCGGAGATAGAAGGAAAGATCCAGAGGAAAGCAAATTAATGGGATGGATAGAAGAGGATAGAAGTTCATGGGATACACGGTATAGAGGAGGAGAGAGAGAAAGATACGTGAAGAAAGAGTATATAGAGGGAAAAAAGAAGAACAATAACCGCCCACAGAGCGGATACGCCGGGTCACCTTGGGTCAATCAGGGCAAAAGGGAACCACTTTTAAATGGCTTTAAAAAAAAAAAAAAAATTGTACACCCTATACGTTACTTATGTTAGTTTACCTGCACCAATGAGTGACTAACGGAAATTATATTTCTCGCATACAACGGGTAGTTATAATATTTGCATAAAAACGCATTTAATAAAAATACGTACAGATATTTACGCAACGGATTATCTTATATCTTCGGATCTCCTACATTGATATTAATGTCGCTCTAACAACCATGAACCGACGGCTAATAGAAGTGGATCCTCGTACTGGCACGAGCCACGCTATTATCCAATTGAAAGGCAATGGGGAATCGTTTGTTTTTAATCGCATCATTTTTGTGCCCGACACCATTCGCCATCCGCGTAATATTATATCTATGCGGCACAGCGTGTATAAAGCTCGTTGGGTGCGTTAAAACATTTATTTGAATAATTCGTATCATTTCTAGGATTCATATTCTAGCAAGTATCTGAACGAAAAGCGAATTAAGATTCTACGAAGAGAGTCGAAATTATAGAATAGAAAAGAGATTGATCGTTTCCTCTGATTCTCTAAATATATCCACAGACCCAGATTCCACCGGGCAGATAGAGATAACGAAAAGCCGACACGAGACACCAATAAATTATTATGAAAAATCAGTTTTTTTTTTCTACTTATCTTAAAATTGTTGTACGATACCTGATTGTCCTCGCGTGGAGACAGAAAATTCAGGACTTTTATACTGGAGTGTACAAGGGGTACCCCCCCCCCCTTCTGGTACTACTCTAGTCAGGATATTAATTACGATTAGAAATTTTTCAAAATACGTAGGACATAAAAAATATCAACGAGATGAATTTTCTAATGAAATATTATGTCACTGAAAGAGAGAATGATTATTTATCTGGCGTAGATATACGCGAACGAGTATTTCTAGTGTAAACTTGTCTATTTTTAAACGCGCCAGATACACGAATGGTCTTTTATTAACTGCACAAAAGCACTATCCCGAAATTCCCGTTCTCCTGTTAGAAAAACAAGATTTTGTGCTGCTCCTTGGAGATTCTTAACGATACCTTGCTTATGTCAGGTCGCGAGAAATTTAACGATACGTTAAAGAGCCGTTATATATTTTTTCTCCCTGGCGGTCAAATTGCGCAACTGAAATGAAATTCCGTGTTACGCAAAAGAAGGATCAGTTGTTTTAGTACACAGTAAGAAACCATCTGTAGACACATTGAAGGCAAAGTAACGTGGCAGCAGTCCAAGTGGGAAAAAAAAAAGAGAGAAAAGACGATTTCCTAGAAGAGCAAAGGAAAGTGTTTTTGTCGGTCGACAAAATAAAAAAAAAATATTGAAAAAGACATGGATAATGAAGATTCTTCGCAATCACAAAAATGTTCGCGTCCTATCTCCCGACAAGATCCACAGTAAACACTCGTTTCCTGGTGTCAATACGATAAGGAAAAACCAATGAATCCCGTGCAAAAATGTCGTCAGGTATACGTAAATCTATTTATAAGCGTAGAACAAAAAGCACAAGTGAAACGTAAGAGAAATATTGGCGCGGTAGGTATTTTAATAAAAACCGTTAGACAGGCAAGGAAAATTCAAATAATAATAAAATATATAACGCGAAAATTTAGCGATGCGGGTAGCCATGAACGTCATTCCTTTACCGATAAAACTATGTCTCATGTACTTACGCGCGTGTCTACTTTCAATTTTAATTATCCGCAACATTTTCCTAATGTCAACATGCGAGCCTATCGGTTGGAAATTATATACCGGATAATATCGCACCACTACAGGCTATATGCATAATATATATATATTAGCAAGATTCTACAGTTACACCTAATTTTCAAATTGGTAGCCATAATAGGTATGGAGAAGAGAAACGAAATATTTCAGAACCGAACATAACGGTATCGAATAGTCGAAAGTATCGAGCAGTCTGAAGTACCTTGCTGTGCAGTCCAGAGAAGAAAGTTCTCCGTGGTGTTGGATAAGAGGACATGTTGATCTTGTTGACGACCATTGTCATGTCAGAGTGCTCGAAACGTATACTTGAAAAAAGATCGGCAGTCTATTCCGTCTAGGACGATAGACGCTTTCTCCGACAGTCAACGATTTTCCAGTACAATCGTATAACGATTTGTCTTTCCTGACATCGAAAATCGCGGCTTCGCGCACAATTTCTTTTCACCGATTGCTCCGACGTCACGAATAAATAACATTCAAGTGCTCTGCTATTTAAATAACGAAGCGGGTTATCACTGCACGGTACACTGAAGAATTATCTTTTTATAATTTATTTCATTAGTTATATTGACAAAGCAGCACAAGACTCTTTTCTCACGTGTAATTAATTCTCGCTGACAAAGGAAACCCCGAATGTCAAAAGCTCCTACCTCTTCGCGCGTCAATCGTATACTGAGCGTGGCGCGAGCTCGCCAGACTTATAAACGTCTAATCCCCACTCCTCTCCAGTGAGCCAATCAGCGTGGCATTTCTATGCAGTGCAGGTTTACCGCCTCACTCAGTGTCATCCTGACCTTCGAACCTAGGGATGTCTGACACGAAGATTACTCGAGAGAAGGGATACTCTTATGGAAGCTGCATTCGAGGCTAATTATATTTTCCATAACTAGATACAATTGAAAAATATACAGATAAGAAAAAATAAATAAAATGGCTAACCCTTATGGATAATTATTGAAGCAGTGCAACGGGGAAGAAATGCATCTATGGTCGTTTGGCAGCAGCACGTGTAATTCCCGGTAATTTCTGGCAGCCAAATACTTAAATCCTATACATATATACATGTATATAAAACCACCGCCCTGAGCTGTTATACAGAAAGGCTATTTTGGTCTCTGCGAAAAAGTGCGCCAATTTCAATTTCTCAGAGACGTACATTCGGGGATACCGTACTGTGATTTCTAGGACAAGAAACTTAGATGCTTGACGTTTACGTTGAAAAATCATTGTGAAGTACGAAGGAAGAAACTGAAAAAGATATTTTCGAATCCAGTATAGTTTGTAAATAGACACGATGAATACGCTGTGTAGTCGGATGGTAAGGAAAAAGGTAGACCGAGCATTACCGAGAGTTACGAAATATTCAGAGTCTTAGAAAGGTTCCTTCCTCAGGGTCATAAAAGGTCCGAATGACGTGCTTTAATTGCCTAATAATTATCATGCGAATGGTGAGCACAGAACGATGAGAAAATTAATAGTATTACCGAAAACCATTAAGGGTGCTTATAGTAGTTTCGAAAAAGTAACGTGCCAAAAAAAAAAATCATGACTTTGACTCGTAGAAAAAAAATTAAATATGAGAATCATCATTCGTACTGATTGTCGATTAAAATCGTAACGTGAAATGGTTCAATGCATTCACTTTATTGGACGTGTAATTTTCTGTCATTGTCTCGAAACAAGTGAAGCGAATGACGATTGGACTTTCACCGAGCATACGAAGAACCGATCAAAGGATTTAAGAAGAGGCTGGAGAGAAAATGTTGAAAAAAAAAATTCTTAGTGATTTTTTCAGAAATACCAAAGTGTACATTGTGCGTCATAAAAAAGAAAAAAAAAATTTACCGTCTTTGTTCACGTTCGCAAAAGATTAAATGGTTCAAAGGGTATTTCGCGACACGTGTTGGACACTCCCTAGGAAAAATAAATCTGCCGCCACGAGTATTCCCCTAATCCAGACGGAACTGTTCCGTATGGGATATGACGTTTCTGAGAATATTTAACATCGATGGCAGTGAAAATTCTTAAGGAATCCACGTAATCGGAAATTCCAATCCTTATGGCGGCCAAGGACGACTTTGTGAAATCAATTTCTCAGGACGATCTTATGAGAAAGATTTAGTAACGTTAATGTGGGACAGGAAGTGTGAGAAATAAGGTCATGGACTATTTGGCGGATTACCACAGTAAGGGAAGTATGAGCCACGGTTAAGGAAGTAAAAAAAAGGAATTTTTTACTTTTAGGTAAATTTCAAAATTTTTCAATTCCATAACGAAATACGTTCCGAGGGAACGACGCAGCCATAATAAAGACTTGGGACATAATGCTTGGTGTTACAGGTAGAAAAAATGTATACCTGCCTTAAGCCTCTAAGAAATTCTTGACAGTACTGTTAAAGTGCTAAAGTAAAATGGCGGAGATGTCATTGTCTAGAAGAAATCCTCAGTGGCCATTACTGCCTAGAAAGGAATTATATTTTCCGATAATTTTCGATGATTCAAGGAATTTCATTTTTTCGAATGAGTCGCATACACGTTAAGATTTATATTTATACGTGAAAACTGAAAATGACCAAATTAATTCCAACTCGGCTTACCGTCAATTTCAAATACCCAATCTATATATACGTGTACGAATTTACTGATCGTGAAGAAAAAAATATAAGATGCATTTGTAACACCTCGGTATTTATTATGTATATCGATAAACGTCTAACGAAAGTAATTAGATTCCGAGAACAGCGTTAAATTATTTTTGCCTAATTAGACCAACGCCGACGTCCCCTGTATTAGCATCAGAGGACGTCGTTAGCCGCGACTTCGCGAGTCATGAGCGTTTATGCGTACGGTTGCAAAATGAAAAAGAAAAAAGTAGTAGGCGCCTGGACGTCGTCGCACTCACGGCGTCGGGACGCAAGGTATAGGCCGTTTCTCGCCAAATAAGAGAAAAACGGAGTAACCTGTTGAGTCTCCCATGGGAAAAGGGCATGAGTCACGAAAAATCAACAATCCAAAAAAGGGGTATAAACAAATATGGCATTTGACTTTTACTCCCTGATTAATATTGATTTTATATATTTTTGTAATCAAAGAAAAAATTCAACTTCCGGTCTTTTGATCTGGAATAAAAAAATTTCGAACGGCTTCAAACTCACACTAATACTATCAATTTACAAGTCTACGATGAAAAGGTTCGCCTCTAATCCTATTTCTGTCTCTGGCAAAAAGGACACTTGGTAACCGTATAGCGAAAGAGCGGATGAGGAAGCAAAAAGCGAAAGAAGAAGTATAGGACAAGTTTGTTGGCCGACGGTGAGTGAGTCAGGGGCGTCGCGACGCCTGGTCGCACACACTCCACACATGGCTGCTCGCGTTAACGCACGAGTGTATAAATTTATCTTTGCTCAAGAGCGACGCTCCTTCCTAGCAATGGTGTTTACGGAAACGTCATGAACTAAAAAATACCAATTCACTGAAAGTTATTTTTTATTATTTCTCACATGAAAATTTTATTTTAATTTAACCTATGTATTTATTTAAAAATTGATAAACTCATACGTACAGATATCAATTCGAATAACTTCAATATATGAATGTCAATAATATTGTATCACCCTGTAGATGGCGGATACGTATAAAAAAATCATAATTAAATCAAAGACATTATATTATACATATAAAAATATATGCCGATGAAAAATATATGCAAATTTGAAAAAAAAACCAGGGAGCAGTTTAAAAACTCAAGGAGAATCCTCTTTTTCTTTTTTACGTTTTTACGCTCATTTATTACCAATAGAAGAACTCTGCTTCGCCAGCAAGATAAATAGGACGAGGGCGCCAATGTAAGATAAGTTAATGATAAATGTAAATAACGCATTAGGTGCAATTGGATTTTCGAACTTTGGCTTTTGTAACACCGAAGAAATATAGTTACCGTAGAAAAACTGAAGTTTTTTTTTTTTATTATAATTAGATAAAATTTACGCACAGCGTTTTACCTTGGCATTCTCATAAAAATTAAGACCAGATAGTTTCGATATAATAAAAATAATAAATTTAACCTAATTAACACAGACTAACGATACTCATCAATCAGCATTGCAAAAATTCACCAGCTGCTACGAGAGATAATCGTGTTAGAGTAATATAAAAGAAATAAAAAATAATAATAAAATCAACAAGCCATTCACCTCGCGCGTTACGAAATCGTAATAACCCTAGGAATTTTTGACAAATCTTTTTATTGCCTAGTAATAAATTCCAAGGCTTAGAAAAGCATTCGGGTTTTCGGAAGTGAGCGTCGTCGCTCGTGTTTGTTCCGTTTCCGATAAAAGTGACGATTCAAAAGTGGACAGAGAGACAAATGAGTAAGAGAGAGATAGAAAGATAAAGATGGAACAAAAAAAAGTCAGAAACATAAAATCGATCAAGCAGATTCTTGGAAAGGCATCCGTAATATCGATCGCTGCTATCGGAGCGACAAATATCCATGAAGCGACAACATACCTTACTGGAATTGACGAAGAAATAGGAATCGCTGATACTATTGATCGATAATCGATATCATGTGAAGGATAATAGAGATTAGAGTAAAAAAAATTATTAACAGACAATTACAGAGCGATTGGAAGCTTATCAGTTAGTTGGAATCGTGATAAGGTTAGATTCTGAGTAATGGCCAACCAGTCCTCAACTTCCGTTCCTGTTAGGTACGATTCACGGTTGATAAGCAGAATTCGGAATGGACTGCGTGAGTCAAGTGCGCCGATCGCGAAATTGAGAGAAAAAAGGAGGATCGAGATAATAAAGGAAAAGAAAAAGCGATTAGCGCGGAGATTAAGATTTAAGAGGATGAGTAAGAAGAGGCTGTTAATAGTTCAATTGTTTGGGTCAAACAAACCGTGAGATTAGTCACGAGAGGAACATGAGATATTGTGGTGGGGACGAAGAAGATACGAAAGTCACGGATTTACAATTCGTGACTCGAATCGTGTGAGAATGAGTACTATTGAACTTCAAATTTGACAATTAATTATTATATAAGTATATTAAAAAATTCTATATTACAATAATGAATTATGACAAACGACTAAGAACCGTCGTTCGAGATTTCAAACAATAATATTAATTGTTCAAAAACCAGTGGCACGTTCTAACATAAAATTTTGGATGTTTACATAATCCTGGTAGCCTACCTGGAGCCTTGCCAATCTTACGCAAACGACTTTAAACTAACTAGAACTTGATTCGAGTGACGTTCCAACCGAGAACCCGGGTTTGTTTAAAGTGAATGGCGGGAATATTCGAAACGATTTATAAACTACGTATTTTTTAACGTGGAGAAACAAAAAAAGAATTATTTAAATATAGACGAATCATATTCTTACACGTATTTAATATCCGATCATAATAAACGATAATTGAGAAAAAAAATAATTTCATAGTACATTTATGCTTCCATAGGATGTCCCAGGGACATCCTTAGGATGTTTGTGCTATGTAGGTTATTGTATCTCTTGATATATCTTATAACGTTATAAGTATGGGACATTGTAAATGATAGTACAAAATTCATTCGCTTCTCCATAATCCATTCAGAATTCCCAGAGAAACGTGACTAGTGAATGAGAGAAAGAGAGAAAAAAATAAATACTACATAAAACAGTAAGAACGTAAGGTTTGAGTGGGCGGACGAAATCGTGACAGCATCAGTGAGCTCGTATGCAAATCGTATGTGAATCACGCGTGATAAAAATGAGTAAAAGATTAATGGTAGTTGCATGTGTGACGCAAGATTTTAATTTCCGAGACATACGTCATACACCAATGGATTCTCATTGTTGGCGTAAATATGCGAATTGCTTTGGTTATCAGTTAATCATAAGTATAACATTCACTCCTGCGCATGCGCACGCCGTTAAATCCGAGCACAAACGTTCTACCAGAATAGCTACATAGTTAACTAAGCGTGCAAAAGAGTGAGTATATCATAAACGTAAGCGATTGCGAATGTCTATTTTACTACAACGTTAATATCGTCCAAGTGATAATTTCCATATTAATGGTATCCGCTTGATTCACAGCAGGTTTACGATAAGATAAACGAAAAGTGTGATGGTAGTAAAATAAAAACGATTCCAGTAACAACTATGAATAAGTTAGAAAACTGAAAAATCAATATCGTCTTCATCTTGATCTTCATCATCATCCTCCTCTTCCTCCTCCTCGATTTCCTCTTCTTCCTCCTCTTCCTCCTCTTCCGTATCCTGCAGGATCAGATCTACTGCACCGACTGGGAAATACGCCGACCCTATCGCTTGTGCTTCCTCAGTGTCTTCGGATAAAAAATATGGCTCGATTCCAGCGAAAGCTAGAAAAGCTTCATCGTGGAATCTTCTGATGATGACAACGAAGACTTCTTCGCCAGTTTTGTGCTTCACCTGTGATTAGAATAACGATTGGAGGTATACCAAATTTTTTAGAAAATTTTTTTTCCAAATTGACGGTGGACCTTATTCTCAAAATCTTCCGGTGTCGATGCCAGACGTCTCGCGTACGAAGGATCGTCATATTCAAATGCACCAAAGTGCACGACGCATTCCTGCCAGTTTGTATATGCATCAGTGACTGCGGGAAATTTCGATGCATCGTATTTAAATGCATTGGTAGGTAAAGGTGGTACCGGCTCTTCGTAAGGATGCGCTTTTTCCATGTAGTTGGAGAAAATTGTTTTAAACACATGAACTTTGCTTCTAGCCTGATTAAGAGAGTATTCAAGTGTTATATATATATATAACAAATATTTAGACCAGATAATAGTTCTGTACTTGTGGCGGTATCCAAGCAGCTGGATAAACCTTATCAGTATCTCCCTCAACATTAGGATCTGCCTCTTCAACATGGGTATGACGTTCCATGTAGGATCTCAATTCTTCAGGTTGATCAGTTGACGTATTTGGAGCGTTGAGCAAGTAATTCAAATAATTTTCAACATCATCGATTGCACGTGTAGGACATATCTCCAACTCATCAGGACATTCGTGAGGATAAGGCACAGGCCAGGAAGGCTGTGGAGGTTTACCCTTGAGTCTGAGTACCATGCACTTGCCATCGGTGAGTCCTGTAGGAATGAATAAATGTCGTGGATTGAAAGAATGAAAAAAATAACAATAACAACCTAGAACCTTTAAGAATTTCTTCCGTAATCTCCAGATTACTCTCCACCATCATTTTCTCAACGATCTCCTCATTCAGTAAAATCCTAACTTCCTCGAGTACGTCATAATCATCCCGAAGTACTTCGTGAACGAGTTCAGCATAAGCAGGACACTTTTCTTTATCCTTAGAATTTCCATCGTCGTCTTTAAATACCCAGGGAAAGAGAAGAAGCGCCGTCTCCTCGCAGAGCTCCAGCATCATCTGGTACAGGAAGATTTCATATTTCGCTTTCTTCTCAGCATCCTCCTTGGCTTTCTTCTCCTCCTCCAGTGCCTTCCTGATGCTCTCCATCTCCTGCCAACGTGACTCTTCCTCGGGGCATCTCTGGTCGACCGGTATAATCCACTTAGGGGATTCTTCCTGCTGGACCCTACGTATCTCCTCGGTGAGTAATCTTTGGAGGTTTGGACAGTGTGCACCGAACATCAGGTTCACCATTTTACCATCCTGTAGGAACATCCAGACAGGTTCGCTCTTACCACGGAACCGTTCCAAGCTGGAGATCTCATTGTTCCGTGCTACCGCGTAGCTGACCACATCTCCACCGACCTCCATTTTGATTTTCTTCAATGTACTAACCATGGCCAGACAAGGACCACTCCATTCGGAATAAACGTCAACCACTACGAGTCCCTTTCTTTCCAAAACAAGACGCCATTCCTCGTCCGTAGTTACTTCCGTTTGCAGCGCAGCAGCCCCAGCCTTTTTAGCCATCCTCAATTAATCAATTAATCTGTATCGGTTACGAACGTCGTAGGATATCTCGCGGCTGAGTATAATAACGTGAAGTTCCTCGTAGGAGAAGCAAAACGAATTTCACTCTTCGGTGAATTCATATTGTCGGATCTCGTATAAAATATTACGTCACTTTCAATAACCGGGAACGTTGAACGACTTTATAGAAGTCGTCTGAGTAATAAATGTTTAGGCGTTCTCCATTATGAATCATACGCTCTCGGCTAATAGTATTTTTTACATACGTTTTGGTCAACTGGGATGACTTGTCAAGCATTTATGAAAGATCCTGTATGTGGACAAGCAGGTTAACGATGCTGACGAATCTTCATTAATGTGCAACAGGAATGAAATCATTTCCCGATACGTTTCTCCGTGCGATTTGATTAATTCCGGTGTAAGAATAAGAGGTGAAAATATCATTGGAACGCAAGAACTGCATCCGAAACTCCAGTGAATCATGCAGTGCAGTGAGAGTGGTAAATAAAAAGAAATAAATCACTCAGTATTTTCGTATTCGTTAAGCGTAATCAGATAGGTGGAACAATCCGAGCACGTCCCCGGCATACTTTCCTCGTTAAGAATAAAAGAATTTTTTTGTCCTGTAATTACATGCAAAAAAACGTGCGCGACAAACGACGCGACGACTCGTAGGTTAAGTCAATGCGAGAAACGAGTTACGAGAGCGAGGCAGATGCTTATGCGAATTAAGGGATGTTCCGCTATAAACCTAAATGAAGACGTTAGTCTCGGTTCGCGTGGCGATAAACTTTCGTATCGTTGCTCCCGATCTCGCATGATACGAGAAACATAACCTCGTCGCGAGTTGTCTGCGCGCCATTAACGTAGCAAGGCGACGCGCGACTCATTTGCATGAAGCGACGAGACGGCGAGGACGAGTTGAGGGAATAAATCCCTATTAAATAAATCCTAGGGACTTTTCTCGAAATTTTTTTCTCGTCCGATTGGCACTAGTGGGCAGCCATGCGATTGAACGTGTTTGTGAGCGCGTATCAAGGATCATTTGATGCGTACTTCAGAGACAGCGAGGAGAGGAGGAGATGCGGAGAAGGATAGTTTTCATGAAAATTCACATTGCGGTTTCTTCCTTTGATGTGATTCCGAGTGAACTCCGATGAACCCAGAAGCAAAATTTAGACGTGACACAAATTCCAGTGTCGCAAGAGCATTCGTGGAGTCAGCATACTACGACGATATTCGCCACGTTGCGAATTGGCCTTTGCTTTCTTGGCTTCCTGTCTGTAGGGAATTGCACTGTTGGTTACCATTTTATTCGAACGCACAGGGCATTGTCCTCGATGACGAAATTTGGACGTTCCTCGCACGCGCCATTTTCGTACTACCGTCGACGGAGAGGGAAATCGTAGAGAGACGCGCAGTTCAAATTCGTCGCGTCGCCATGTTTACCAGCGAAAGTGGCGCGATCTCGTGGCAGGAGGGACGAACTTTGCGGCCATAAAGACAAATAGTAGCGAAACGAGCCCAACGAAGTCTAATGACGTGTGTATTTGCATTGGTCGTTAAAATACATTGGAATGTTTTGTCCTACGCGCATCGTCATCCGCGCAGCGATACCCATGGTCGAGACTTTTCCCGTCGGCGTGACAAAAGGACAAGCTGCGTCTGACATTTCACATAAGTCACGAAACTACGTATGTATGTATCTTGCATAACCAACAGCGAACCTTTTCCTCTCCCGTCCCTTTTGTTCCTATAAATTAGCATGAGAATGGTTTGACTCGCCATTAAAAAGTCGCTACGTTTCCCCCAGCAAATTCCACATCTCCAAGAAACGTACTTAACAGCCTCAATTATATCTGACGGCATTCTTCTTTTTCTTTCTTTTTGGAGACATATAACAAGAAAAATTAAATTTTACAAAAATCCATCTACCACATTCATAACGATGACTACGTTCGTTCAAATAAGAATACTTCGAAATGCAGAAATTTTTTAATCGTTTCTCTCCCATTTCCGGAACACCTACACGCCTATCTGATTTCTCGAGCTTGATCGTAAATTCGTTTTACATTCAATGACTCATATGATTCGGTTGATATAGAATTTCTTCGAATGTCATACAATTATGTGTATCTGTCAATTTTAAAGTACTCTTCAATTTGATCGTGATAAATATAAGTCTTTCTTCGAAATCTATATAAAATTCTATGCTCTACGGTGTTATCAAGCTATTTGCGCAATAAAATATTAATATACTAGATTAATGGGCTGATCTATGTATATACAAGCTTCACCCGAATCTGTCTGTCCTGACTTAAAGTACAGATTATAAAACGAGTGACATGCTCTTGGCAGCGTTTTCAACTGGAACGCGTTTTCGGGTCATCCCAAGCTGTAAAAATGATTAAGACGATCGACAAGAACACAGATTAAATTAAAATTAATAAACGAATCAAATAATCGGAATCTCAAAGAAATACTATAGTATACAATAAATACGTATACTGATTAAGATCTGTCCTGATAAACGAACAGAACTTCGAGTTTCAACATATCTAATGAACGCTCTCGTGACTTAATATTAAATTTCACTTTAATCTCGTTATTTAGTCTCCTTTATTTGCACGTCTCGTAAATATTTCTTCGATTACACGGAATTATAGCAAGGTGCGTCATTTTTCAGTCGTTCGGAATTATTGCACGTCAACCAAACCCACGCGAAGTTAGCCGATCGAGGCCATCGCTGTGCAGTCGATTGGAAGAAATAAAGAAAGAAAAAGAAAAAATGATAAAATAAAAAATTTTTAAATATCATTGCTAGAATCATTAAAAGATATCAAGCAGATCATTCGATGAATGTCTAACGGGTGATGAGGTGAATAAAATACAAATTTCGAAAAAGTCACCGGATATAACACAGAAGCAAATAAGAGAGATAACGATTGATACGCCGATTAATTCGTAAGGCCCCTTTGGCGTGGGTGGCAAAAGGCTGATTACTGGTCCCACAAAAGGATGATTAATGTAGCCATCCTGGAAAGGGACTCTTTGTAATTGCTACCCAGGGAGACAAGAGTAATGGGCCTGGTGTCGACCCAAGTCCAAACACGGAGATGAAAAAAAAAAATAAATATAGTTAACCACCTTTCTGGAAATCCTACAGCCGTAGCTGATCTTGTTATTTCCATTAATACGGTTTATTTTAATTTTCCCGATTCCCGGTATAAAGATTTTTCTGATCACGCCCACGCCCCCCGCCCCCTCATGACAAAATACAGTAGCTGAAAATGATTATCACAAAAATTAATATCTGGTTCCTTGGGCTTGTCGCGCAATAGCTGACATTCGTTATGGCGAATTTATGTCTCGTCGATAGTTGAAAACATTTTTTTTTTTTTCAGTCTGGTCAATTTATAAATCAGTGACAGCTCGGAATTTCGGTAACGAACCGGTTCTGTGTTTTTTTAACACAAGGAATTAGACTTAGGCAAAGTTATTGATGTGAGGCCAAAGGGTGCAGCTGCATTTTGGAAGGTCAATTTTGAAAAAGTGCAAGGACGTTTGCGCGTCTCGACTCTGGAAAAATACGGCTCGCGATACTCGCCTATGTTGTAAATAATTAGAAAAAAAATTTTCAGGCAAAGCACGGTTAGGAATTAGCAAACTCGAATTGGAGGGGAAAAAAATAACAAGACGATCTGTCAATTGGACCAAAAATACATAAGACGCCAGTGGGGACCGTTTCTCTCGTACTATTAATAATTCACAAATTATTAATCACAAAGAATAAAATTTTATACTAGATCGAGTGGACGAATTTTCAAAAGCCTCCCTATAACGTTAAGCCAACGGGATGCGTTTACGAGGTCATCGTGACGGCTTTAAAGGGGCCTTAATTTATTCGGTATTTACGAATTATTCAGTCATCCATCTTCTTGTACGAAGGAAGAAGGTTCACGGAGCAAACCTGACGTTTCCGTTGAGTGACCTTGGACGTGATCCATCGAGAGCGAAAGAAGTAATTTTTAAGTAAATAAAAATAGCTCGTACGAGAGAAATATATATATATATTTTTTTAACTGTAAAAAACGAGCTTGAATTCTTAGCTCTGCCGGTAACTAAGGTAATTTTCCAGTCGAGCATAAAAAGACATTTCAACGTAATCGTCGGAAACATCAATTCTCATTAAAGCGTAGGAGACGCGTATCTGCTATAGGCTAAACCAGCGAGGACTGGCGTACGTGTGCACATATGTACAAAAACCCACATCACTCAATATTGTGTATATATATATATATATAATACAAAACCATAGCCACAGTACATACCTGGTACACATTAAAAGAGGACTAAGCGTAATGTGCATGTAACGACGGTACAGCTTAAGCACGTATCCTCTGTCCCTGACACAGTCGGCCCTTTTAATCGCCGATTGCGTAGTAGCACTTACGTTCACAATTTTCTATTAATCAAACGATGCCACCGGTGTCTTCGAAAAGACTCTTAGCGATTCGCTATGGGATATTGCGGCATATCAAGTAAATCTGGACCTCGGAGGATTCAAATTGCCGTATTATGTATTTATATGCACCTGGTAGTGGTCAAGGGACACGAAGTTTCTTATCCACCAAGAGGACGACGTCTATGTATAGAAATTCAAATAAACCTCATCCGGACCTTACCCAAGTGTATTGGGGTGACGAGATGCTGACCAAAGATGATAAAAGAAGAAAAATGATTTTTAGATGGTTGGCAGGACTGTAATCGCGGAATATCAGGTTTATATCGTGGACGCACGGGGTGTGGCGTCGTAGCATGTAGGAAGTGGCTGCGAATTTATTAGCATCTCCATACGTGCGGCCAGCCAGTCAGCCACAGGGGTATAAACTATAAATAACATGTGCCACGGGATAGTCTCGCGTTGGCTGCCCGTATGGATGGTTGGATAGGCGGGCACGCGAGATCCTAAAGGGAAGATCGTAACTCATGATCGGACTTCAGGAGTCCCTTTTTAGCTTTATTCTTCGCTTCGACTTGCATATATGTTATTCTTTAGCTATTTTATGTGGATCGTACGCAAATTTGTTAACACACACACACACACACACACAGATATATATGTATATGCATATAATTTAGATAGGGTATTGTACCGTTAAGGCTTTGAATATTTCTAAGCACACGGGCAACACCCCCCCATGACATGACATCCTTCGCCCAGGGCGTGATGGCCTTTGGCATAACGTGACAGGTGCACGTGTAGGACGTGATACGTTTCACATACGGGTTCCCATAGGTGACCCTTATCAACGTCCTTAGATTCGTTTCAGCACACCCCTTATTACGACTACAGCGACTGTCTCGAAACTGGTCCATGCTCCAGCATCCGGTAGCGTGTCAGAGATTCTGGGATATTGGATTTAACGACTGGGAGGTATCGTGAGGGAAAGTTCTGTGGATGGTAAATATCATGTCATAAATATATTCACGGGATATGGTGTGTTACGTAATTAATTTGCTTACGTGAGATTGACCTACGGCATAGGATTCATTTGGTACTCACGGTTGGGATTTTATGATATTCTCTCTCTCTCTCTCTCTCTCGGATGACCAAAGTCTTGGGTCGACGGGATAATCGCTTTCACAATGGAGATCGATATAGCAGGTATCGATCTGAGGCTGATCGATTTTATCGGGATTTTAATGATCGGCTATATGGGATTAACCCAGCGGCGTATCGCGATCGGCAACCGATTCTTGTTTTCTCCTCTCGCTATATTAAAACAGGGTCACGGACAAGCGCTGAAAGCTTCTAAGTCAGCGCTTTTTATTACGCGTTGAGAATCCACGATAGGCCGTCAGGGAATGCGGCATAAATCTCAAAGGTCTCCTCGCGGGGAATCGGTTAGCGCGATCGTAACAAAGTGGCCTCGTTTAACACGGCTGCCGAGACTGACGACGCCGACGGCCGGCGTCTGCCAGTGGGTGGGTAGGTATACGAGATTCAATTTTCGCGTAGGGCTCTAATCGTTTTAGAGTGGGTAGCCAAATGCCCGATGATCATTGTGGATTCGATGAGCTTGGTTCTTATCTTACCGATTTAAGGTATATGTATATTCCTATATACATATACATCTTGTAATCAAGCTAAATCATTTGCATCGATTAGAACAGAAATTTCTTGAAAGTACAAAATGGCGGTAAATAAAAAAATATAATAATATACAAATATAATAACATAAGAATCCGCAGTGTTCATGCTGAACAGGAGTTCGTACGAGAAAGTATCTGTTTCGATTCTTTTTTTCTTTCATAGTTCAGTGACTCCAAAATTTCAGGAAGTATCCAGAATCGCCCGGAGGCTGTGTAATTTCGCTAGGAGTTTCAGATCTCTCTCTTTATCCTACGTCTGTCCTTTTCTTTTAATCGCCCATTCTCGCCATTACTTGCATGATCTTTCGGCTACCGTAAAACGACGCCCGCGGCGATACGTTCGATTGAGGAATCGAACGGTATTTATAATTGTTTCGAAAGTGCACGGTAGCGAGCGCGTTGATTGAATTCGTAAAATTTGAAATTTTCCAAAATTTCAATGTACCGTCGTATTTTTTATATTTATACGACAATTTCTAAGAAACGCATAGAAGCAAGAAACACGAGTTGAAATACTTATCAAGCCCCCTTTTGTCGGCCGCTCTGGCACAGTAGATTCTGCCAAGGAAATGCAGAAGCGAGTATTCCGCGCGCGGAATCTGCGATGCAGTCGTTCACGCCGATGCATGACAATGCCCGCCTGCAATACCGGCCGATGTTTGCCTTGCAATTGGGACGCGTTCCGCGAACGCGGAATTGAAAACTGGCCTCAATTCGAACGTACGTCTAACGCTAAGCAAACACTGTTAACTTAACAGTGGACAAACTTCGCTGATCATTACGTCCCCTAAGACATCTCCCATTTGCAAACGGGGCTTAATGATTCGTGGGAGTCGCATATATGTATACATGGCGTCCAATTTTTTAACAACAACTTCTTATGCAATTGACCTCGTGTGCATTGCTGTCCTTAATTCTATGCACGCGTGTAACGCACGGATCATCAATCATTTTTGAATTACCCGCCAACTCGTCAATCCCAAAACAAGGAAGTCACTGTGAAACATTCGCCGAGTCGTCATTCTTAGTCTCGCGCCATAGTAACATCTTTTTTTAGTCCAGACACCCAGACACCCATTCACGAACGGGCGGCATATCGATTGTATCTCAAGGTTCATCCTCAAAGGATCGCATAGCACATTAGCATAATAACGTCTTCGACAAAAAAAATTACACCGAACACAGTCTACCCAGACACAAATAGGACATTTGAAAGGCAAAGTTTTATTAGAACAAATGACCAGTATTACATTGAACGAAATTGTCATCAATTGACGATTCGACTGATTAATAAGTGAAAAAAAGTTCTCAAAAATTCATTGTCCAGTTCGGTCAGCTGTTTTTTTTTTCGACATCCCAACCAAAGAAGACGCTCGATGCGAAGGACTGTTGCGCAACAATTATAACCTTGTCAGCTGTCGTTCGGTTGCAGGTGGCGACAGCAACAACGGTAAATCGCGAGGAGTGGCCGTCGGTCATTGTTGCAGCAAGCGATCCTTTGTCGCGAGATCATTCGGACCTATTGCACTTAGACAACAGGACACTGAGTGCGCCGGGTCTGTGTACGAAAATTGAGAAAAAAGTCCAAAAAGTCCGCGTACCTGCGCGACGTCGGTATCAATTAGCGCACGATGCACTGGCCGCGAAGTGATTTGACGAAAAATCAAGAATATTCACAGGCATATCTTAAAAAAAATGAATAAAGGGGAAAAATTAAGGGTCAAAGATTAACGAGGGAAAGATCTGGTCTTGGCTGGAAGTTATGATGGAAACGCTTGGCCACGGTGGAGGCGTGTTATGTTTTATGTATGGTTCGTTGCATAACAAGACGTCAAGGTTAGGTCGACTGTGTTGTACTTAGGTGCACCCATTAGCTGGACAAAAGAGCACAGAGACTGTGACTAGACTGGTTCAGTGAGCAGAGCCATGAAAACTCAGGATAACACGTACTATAGGTAACGTCCTAGATTAAAAATAATATTGCTAAAAATAATAAATTTCAATAAATAAATATTAAAGTCGATCTATAGAAAACTGATGCATCTGCCATGTCAGCTGTGGTACTGTATCTTTGTTCTTGTGAATTGTCCAATATCAAGGAACGCGACGTCTCGAGTTAAAGACACGTGGCTGGTACGGAAAGGCGTAATGGTGTTATTTTATCTGGACGTTGTTTTTCATTCGGCGAAACCGGCACGAGAAATTCCAGAAGGTGCGAACTGACGCGGAGCCTATAGTAAAGGCGTTGTCGCGCGAAATAAATGTCAGGATCGTCGCGAACGGCTGGATACACGCGACACCGGATCCGGCTTCTTCAGGAACATTCCGTAGGCTTCTGTGTGCTTCTACATAAAGCTACGCAGTCTGATCGTTGTTGTAATGAAGTCAAGAATTATGGGAATTTTACTATGATAATACGTGGTGACCTATAGACTCTAGAATAAGGTACACCCGTTCTGCTGTTACACACCGGTATCAGTCCTATAGGAGCGACAGTAACGTATGACAAAGAGAAGTAAGAAAAGATAAAAAAAAAGCACAAGAGCAATGAGACTCATAAATATATGGATTTTATCTCGACCCACGTGGACGTCGTTGAACCAGGACAAAAGGACCTGGTGATACCATTGCCAGATTTAAGGTCGAGAACGGCAGGATAACGATTGTGCCTTCCTCGCCTACGGGTACGGGTTAAAGATAAGGACGATACTGTATAAAATCCATGTATAATAAAATCGCGAAAAGTATCGGGAACGACGATTAAGAACATCGCGAGGATATATTAAAGTAAATACCAGAGACGACCACCCGGTATATAAGAGACTTGAATGCAGACTGAAAAAAAATGAAATTTTTGTAATTAAAAAAAAATTATATAATTATCCGTTTCCTTTTGCCTTATAAAAAAAACTAGCGAACGTCAATAAGAATTCTATCGGGACGCGTGGGTCCGTGAAGAATTTACAGAGCGTCATTGTTTCCTAGTCGAGGAATGCATTCAGGGACCGATGCATCGGTTGCACTTTAAACTCTAATAATCTTCAGTGCAAGCGGATGCTCTTTCGTACACCGTAACACCTATACACGACAACGTCTACAAACAGCTCATAAAATTGTCTTATGATGTAGAAGTAAAGAAAAAAAATAATAATTCTCGATGCACTCACCTACCCAGGTAGTCAGGTTCGCACGAGTGGATTGCACAAGCGCATCGCGTCCTGGGTTAAAATAAATTGCACCGGTCGCATAACTCGGCCGCTTTATGTAACCTCGTAAGAGCAGCTAACATAAGACTCGGATGCAGATGCGAGAGCCGAAACAAACTAGCAGTTAATTTATTGGGCACTCGCGTTCCTCATTTCGCGTGAATCCGTTCGATCGTCCCTACCCGGTAGTGCGGACTGTATAAAGAGAAAATTAAAAAAAAATATTACCCACCAAAAATGTACAGTAGTACCAATTGACGAGCAAAAAAGTTGAAGACGCCACGGACGCGCTTATCCATAAGAGACATTACGTAACATTCTCGAATCGAGTGCACCGAGACGCCCGACGACGTCGGACGGCGTGACTGAAGTTCCTAAATAATTATCGTCGAATTATCATTGCGCAACAGCATCGGCAGTAAGGATGATAGACGGGGTTACTGAAAAGGAGACGAGGACGTCAGGACGTCGTCTGGTATTTCGGTCTAATGGCGACAGATGACTATCTTCATTGTCACGAATTGGTACTTTTTTATTGTACGTCGCTACTGGTGAACTTCTCAATTTATGGTTTCAATTTGAATCGACACCAGTGCGCAGGCGCGACGGGCGTCTCGATCCGTCGTATCAAATTTACCGCCGGATTGTCTGAAATTTTCTTCCTCGACGCTCAAGGTCAACGTCGCACGTCTGGATATACCTGTAGTCTATGGATTATACACGTGGCTTATCTAAACCAACTTCACGGTGCTCCAACTTCACGTCGGTCGACGCAGCAGTTAAGTACGTTACCAGGCTGGTAATTGTTTCGCGATGGAAATAAGCCCAACGCAGCCTTGATGCTCCCTGCCAGGGTTTAAAATAAGCAAGGCGCGCTTACAACTCGCAAGCGACCTCAAGCGTTTGTTTGTTTCTCCAATGCGAACTGCACAGCTGCGATTCTCTTCTCTTTCATTGTTTTTCATCTTGGTTGTCTGGCATTACGCGGAACTGGCCAGGCGAAAATTATAGTTGGATCGTTATTAACGTAACTATACGTCCCATTTACATACGATATTATATATAAACACATATAGTTACGTAATATAGCAATAAAATAAACTGCTTCGTGTCTTTTCTCTATAGTAACGTTATATCTCATTGTCACTATATTGTCTGACGGTTGTGGCATTTGAAATTCGCGCCATTACGTGAAAGAAGGGTAACCCATAATATAACTACAGGTTAGAAATGTAAGTAATATAGAACCTACTACGAGCCACTTCTATACGGTCACGTACCTATTCATGGTTTTACGAGACGCTCAAAGAAAATAGCACACATGAAAACTTGCCCGGTGGTAAATAAATTCATGTAACTTCTGAGGACGTGGGGGTAAGACATGTTTTCTCCGCATTGAAAATTCATAATGAAAAATGAGTTAAACATACAGACTTTAAAAAAATTTATACTACTACGATAAATTCAAAATGTCTGGTTTGATCTGTCACTCGAAATCCAACTGTGTGACTTCTGTGTCAGGCATAATTAAAAAAACGTGAATTATTCCCGAAATACAAACTTTTATGCCTTCAACCGCAACGCTCGTGTTCCGAAATTATACAGCGTGCGCATAGCGTGCTCGCCTTCATCGTCTTGTATCTACCGTTGCAAACCGGCCCTAAGGTTGCGCGATTAACGTGCCGCAAATAAAGAGTCGCTCGCACTTACATTTTACGGGCATTCCCATGCATTTCCTGAAGCATCGTCGAGTTATTTTTATTCTAACCTCTCGTCACCCCTCGTGTGTGCACATATGCGTAAAAAAAAGCGATAAAAAAATCCATTAATTGTTTTTTTCCAAAATTCCATTGACAATTTGATAATTCGATTTCTCACGAGAACCTTTAGAAAATAATACTTTGGGTATTATTATAAAATATATTGAGTGATCGTTTGGTCGCATTATACTTGCAAAACACCAGCATGTCTGAGAAAGAAACTGGTGGTTGTTCGAGTAAAGTGGTAATTAGCAAGTATAATATATAGATCGGCCATTTTGTTAACGCTCTCAATAATAAAATAATTTATCAATAATTAATCACGTGAATGTTACACTCTTAATTGTCAATATTAATTTTTCAATTTCATCCGATCCTCTTGCTTTTGATAGGCTGCATTTTTTTGTTTACGCACCTAAACTGCATTTCATATTAAATTCCTGTTATTGAAATGCCGACAGAAGCAATTCCAAAAAAAAGTCTTCTACTCCCCACGTAGGATACAGCTGAGAATTGAAAAGCCCAAAAAAAAGTACAAGTCAATCAAAATCCCACGAGACAATCGATTAACCCCGTACGTGAGGAATAATCCCGAGACACGTACTTCGAAGTGTATCGAGCTCGATAGGAGTAACGAAAAGTGAAAAAGGCGAAAAATATACACGCACGACATATGAATTATCAGATTTTCATTATACGGCAAAGATTCTTAATCAGAAATGTGGTTTCGGTATAAAGCAGTGTTGGTATAAAACAATTGTTCGTAATATGGAGAATTGGAATAAATGATAATAGGTACTTTAATAACGTCTTTGTCGGCATTCGTACAAAACTCGTGCCCGATGAACGTTTACGTAAAGAAGGTAAAATCAGCTGTTTAATGTCTCTTTTTCACAATGACCAAGAGAGTCCCCTTTTGTTCGTTAAATTAAGGCGAGTTCTTACGGCGGCTACGTTTACGACGCCTTAAATGGTAACTGCGAAGTAGGTTGGACACGTGCAGTGATCGTGCGAAGAGTATAGGTACCAAGTGAAACAAAGTTGATTTCGCATTGAAATCCAAAGCAGTCCAAAGTACAGATCTGGACTGACAACGGCGAAGACCACGTGGTACTCTCGTGGGAATAAACCACTGTGAAATTACATACAGCGATCCGAGAAGTGATCAGTATACTTTTGATGGTAGAAGCAACTAATTCCGAGACCGTTTCTTTATTATCGGTATAAGGACCAATCATGCCGATACTCTTGATTAATTATATGGTACCCGATCGACGTACCGGTCTGGCAATAATTAACTGGACGACAGACGATCCATCTTGCTGGCAAGATCTTTTACACGGGTTACCATAGCATCTTGCTAATTGGCGACAATCAATTAGCAATTAGTAGCCACCTGATAGTCATTGGTAAAAACAGTATGGGATATATGTATATTGTAAGGTATTTTCTTAACTCGATACCGATAACGAAAATCCGAGAGTTAACCTATACGTCACCTTCGGTCCTCCACCCTCCGGCGAACCCATAAGAAAAAACGATAGCTTAAGGAATCCTGTCGATTTTTAGGAACGCGTAAATTCAGCAAATACAACTGGATGCGCGAACGGGAGCGGAACGGTTACGGCTGCTAGGATCTATAAAATCGAAATCCCTCGACCAAGTAATAAATTGAGCCAAAAAACACGTGAGCAAGATCAATAAAATGATCGAGTACGAAAGTTTCATTAATATTGTATATCGTAATTAAAAAAAAAAAGACAGAACAAAATTCAAACCGATCAAACTATAGACATATTAATTAACTAAATTACGTATCCCATGGTCCATGAGAGATTGGATGCTGGATATAAAGTTACAATCCCTGAAACAGCTTCTGCAACAAGGTGAAGATCTTCGATCAGTATTTATCAAGATCTTGCATTCACATCGATCCAACGGGTGTCCAGTGGGGAAGTAATTACGCGATCAACCGATCCCAAGTTAATTAATCGCGATCGATGAAAATCTCGGACGTTACACGACGCGAGTCAGGAGTTAGAACTTGCCTGGAATGTAAACCAGGCCCGTGAACGTTTATATAGTGAAAAAGTAAAAAAAAAACCCTAGATCCTCAAGAAGCCCAACCCGACCACCTTACCCGGGATGTGCGTGTCCATCGACGTCGAAGGCGATTTAAATAATTGTTATCAATGAGCGCGGCGCCTTACGTACGCATCCGCGCATGCGCGCTAGATCTCGTATAAGAAAGTGTCTCTACGTTTTATACCTTCTGGTACAAAATGAAAGGTGGTCACGCTCGGTTAGCCGCTCCGGTTTAAAATCGTCCGTCACCGGAAGCCGCGGGATTTTAATTCCTAAATCGTGGATCGCAATCATGATAAATCATCGGGGCAAAGGGTGGGGGGCGCCTCCGTGAGAACTTCAGACCTTAATCCCCATGAGCAAAGAAAATAATAATAAACGATCACTTTCTCGTTAAGACTATCTAAGAATTAATCCACGATGTATATAAACGTGAGCTGCACTTTTTTCATCGCGGTGGATTGATTGCGTAACGAGCGTCGGGACGGTATTTTCTTATGGAAGTATAATATACGATATATATATATATATATATAGTGTCAACTCGTAACTATAAATTCATGTAAAGTAAATGACCTATAGATATCTGGATTTATGAGACACGATTATTACGTGTAATATGTTTTAATTTGATTTACAAAAAAATGATAGTGATATCAGTGATGATACTACGTTCCTTTAGGTATGTTGAGTTACTTGATAAGCTCTTGTTAATTATGTCGCTGGTTGAGTATCGATATCGTGCGTTGAGAAGAATCTTTTAATGACTGGTTTGTCTCGCTTTAATTCCCTCTGTGCAGGTTAAAAATAATAATTGTAATTTACGACTGCGCGAAGACGGCCATTTTCTATGTAGAGGATACGACATTAATTATGTATCGTCAAGGACGTTGAATCATTACTTTTATTTGTTTCTGTCATTGGCGTTAATCGTGCATACGGGCGCGTTCGCAATGATGAATTTTCCCAGGCGATTTTCTATGAGATTCATGACTGTCTACCTGTTTGCAATTGGCGGCAGTCAAAGTGACTTGGCCGATGGGACGACAAGAGAAAGGCGGACCGGTATCGTACGATCTCTCAATGAAATTAAAGTGGGTCACGCATGAATGAAATCGCGCAAGACCAAGAAAACCGGTCGCGAACAACGAAAATTGTCGTATACGTATATGTGGATACGGCGGAAAATTTGATCGGTGACATACGGGAAAAGGCTACCTTTTGAATCGGCATAATATGATTAAATCGTGTTACGCCGATCGTGGCAGCGTCGGGACGCGATAAATCCAATCGCTACGACTGTCTTGCACCTTGGTCGCGATAAGGCGAAGCTACAATTTAATACCGTGCAACGCGCCCGATCTCGCATTTCCAAACACTGCACTGCTGATAAGGCAACATACAGTTATAAGACACGATTAGTGTATTGATGTTACTTGCTATTGAAGCAAATACAATGATATACCGCTACAATTAATATACACAATATAAGAGGGGCGTGAGGAGGTATATAACTGATAAGAGATAAAATAGCGAAATATATACGAATAATTAAAAAAAAAGTGCAAGCAAAATTCCATCCTGCAAATTAAATCGTTAAAATGCATATGTATATATGGATTATGGAAAATCATGTATATGGACTCATATGGACCATATAAAATGATCTCTGTTCCATATTCAACATTTTTACCCGGAGATGCATATGAGATAAAAAGTGCATTCGGATTGTATAAAAAACAGCGAACGCATATTGGGAGAGTTGCTACGATCTTATTTTTCCTTGGACCGGAGTGACCCGTTGATTTTGCAGCATCCGTATCACGATGCCCTGACACCGTGTGTCAATTTGTTTGATGTGCGCAACCCGGATAAATCGTGCTTGAATTGACGACGAGTGCAATTGCAATCACGGGAGATACAATCGAGATGAACCGTGGGACCATATGGGATGCGTCAAGTTTTCCTGACTTTCAAGTCTTTTCTAGTAAAGGATCTTACGGGTTTTGCAACTGTCGAGTTCCGTGGCTCCTATTGGAAAAGTCGGACGTAAATCAATCGTTCCCCGCCATAGACTATGCAGTTTATATAAGATCCTTCAGACGCGCTGAAAAAAATGCACTGCTGGTTCTTACATACATGGAAAGCATTAAGAGTCGCGTGGCATTTTATCGAGTATCCAACGTGAAATCATTTTCATCATTTTGCGAACGTTACGAAGTGTAGGATGACCTTTGACACTGGGCGAAATAGATCTTTTTTCATAGATCTTTTAAACGTATTTTATTACACGCTAGTAAATATACGTTATTGGTCAAGTGTATTGTATATTTTTTATTATTTTTTAAATTACTTATCGCCTGTCAATTTTGGGTCACAAGTGTGTTTGTACTTTTAGACTCAAAATAAAATTCTTTTTGGGTTTCCCGGAAGAAGCATTGCGTCATCCTATTAAAAAAATGAAAGTTCACCCTCGAATTATCTTATCGCCTGCACTCGAGAAGAAATTCAATGAGGAAATCTTTCGCCCCCCTTGAAACTCTACAACTTCTGTACGAGACATTTTTTTTATCTGACTTCGTTTCCGAAAAAGTCTACCTGGTCACTATAATCGTCTCACCCTGTATACATAGCAGTCGTACACTCTGAAGTTGACCCACATGCGTCGCGACGCCAATTCATCTTGCGATTATTTATGGTTTTCTCGAGTTAATAAAGCTTGACTACGAATACGCGACGTTAATTAACCCTTGGAGTTAGCTGTTTTGCACTTTTGCTTTTTTTCATGTAAAGAAAATCGTTCAGTGCCGACTTGGCCTAATGATTCGTTACTACTTCAAACGATTTAACCAAGTACAAATCGATTATGTTAGCTGACCTATTGATATTTCGATATCGATCAAACTCAAATCCCACTTCCTGTTACCACGCGCTGCTCCTTCTCCTGTACCAGTAATTGAATCTCATAAAAAAAAAAAAAAATGAATCAAGTACGACCAGCTGTAAGAACATCCGTTACTGTGAAATAATTAGAGAAAAAAGAACAGAGTGCTTCAGACCACACTTAATCACAGCTATTTCCGGGAAACAATTAATTCCAAGCAAGGTAACTAAGATTCGATAAAAAATATATGTAAAAGAAAGGAAAAAAAGCCTACCATGGGCCATTAGCACCTGCATTAATTACCCGTAATGTAAATTCTCGTGAAATGACGCCTGGGCCTGAAGAAGAAGCAATAAAAGGAAAAAAAAAACGAAAAAAAAATGAAAAAAAAAAAGAAACATATTCGCGACCTAATGGAAGTTCCAAAGTCTCGAGTAGCTTTTGATCGATCATGCAATTAGTGGGAACGTTAATTGGCAACTATCGTAATCTATGAGGACGAAGTAGTTGCGCAACGGTGGCAAAGCGGTATCATGAGCAGAGGCATAAGGAACGAGAGAAAAAAGTATATATATACACATAGATACATACATATAAAGTGAGACAGATAGCGAGAGAGAAAGAAAAGATAAGTAAGAAGAGAAAGAATAGACGATGAAAAAGCTCATCAAAGGAAAGCCGACCGAATGGTAAAGGCGGCCGTGCACGAGAGCGATAAATGAGAACGTTACTCAGCGAAGTAAACAAGACTCGATTGAATAACATCGACGAATTCGCTGGCAGCGTAAAACGCAACAAAGTTCAGATAATTTCTTCGTCCTCGTGAACTCGCTGTACTGAAAGCGCAACTAATAAAGCACATCAGTGCCGATGTGACCTAACACAATATACATGACCCATTGACTTGGACGTGACTCTAGAATAACAAAAAAAAAAAAGGTTGTACAAGCATTTATTTTTTATCTGCTGCAAGGGGCTTGAGAATCTTTCGAAAGATGGTCCACGGAGTCCTTGGGTCTCTCTGCAGCATCCTTGAACGATAGAAATAGCTCCTAGTCAACGTTCCGTGAAGTTGATCTACAGGGATGCTTAAGCATTACCAGGATGATTTCCGACTATACCTATGTGTATACATACATGTAAGAGCATTGTCTTGCCTTATGCTCCATCCATAGGTTCAATCTGTCCTAGGGCAATTGACATGACCTCGATATGGTGCGTGCTTATCTCGTGTCCTATCTCAAGACACAGTACTGATTCGAGAGTGAAGTAAAATGGAGGAACAAAATATTAGTATACCTATGAGAACAGTTAGAAGAGCATAATACCGTATCCTTGCTTGGGGATTAGTTGGACTGGTTACTGATAATCCTGTGCAAGGTTATCTTTAATGAAAAATTCACCTTATATATATCACAGCGTGTATAGTGTATGAGCGAAAATCTGTTTTTTGAAAAAATATGAAAGTTTCAATGAAATTTTGAATGGTTCTCAGAGAGCGGGACTTTTTGCTTCTGGCGAGTTTCCAAGTAGATAGCGTCTGATAGGATGTAATAATAATTAGACAGAGACGTGTGTACGGAGCATTGACGGTTGGTAATTAGCGCATAACGCGTAAATTGTGCGTAACCCCATCGATGCTTGCTTGGATAGGAAACTGTACAGAGTGTACAAGTTGGTACACATGCGTAATAACGCAGCAGCGCGATTCTCAGGTGCGCCGTCGTGTCGCTGAGAGTAAAAAAAAAAGTCGCGGAAGTTGGCCAAGGCTGACGCGTGGGTGGATCGTTAAGTCGGAAAAGTCAAAGGCGATCCCGATCGTCGATGATCCATGATCCATGATCGATGATCGTAGACAATATATAAATGTTGGTTGCTCTAAGAAATTTTATTTTCATACCATTTCCTGCCTTCTTTATCCTCTTCGTCCCGTTCAGTACCCGCCCATGGGCGTACGTAAACTTGCACACGGACACCTGACGAGTCTTATCCGGTAATCACTGCTATCAGAGAACGTCGATCGTTCATCTCCAATATTTGAGCAGAAAGGCGAGGCAAACATTTCTTGGAAGCGATCTGCCATTATCAGACCGTTCGACAAGTTCAATCAGTAGATAAAGAAAATAAAAATTGTTAGCGTTGTCAGGATTGCACAATACAAGAAGTAGATGTACCTTGATAGTGGACTGAAGGAACCAGTTGGCAGCATTGAATTAGGAAATTTGGATCCTGTCTCGCTGAGCTTGCAAGATGATCTGGAGGCGATTAGGGAATGCGAGCATAAGAAACAAATTTTGTAGACTTCACCTACGATTTCTTTCGTTTCAGTTTTCTATGCATTCTATATTCAAATGGCTTAGGGTTACAAATAGCATTTTCAAGATAGAATCCCGGTAGGAACAGAAAGAACCTACGGCAAGAGAAATCTTTGAATCGGATCGACCAGGTAGAAGTTGTTCGAGGTGAAAAGCAGTTCAGGATGAGTCTAAAAATACCTTGGAGGCTCAACGACCTCCGACACTTCATACCTGCTCAAAAACTGTTTAGCTACCCAAGAGCAATGATGAGGATGACATATGAGACATCATTCGCATCGCTATAAAAGCTAGATATTGAAAATGATTAATGACAATTTCGATATAACATCCATGGGTCCGTTAAAAGGAAAAAAATGTATTTATACTCAAAAAATTATATGCTCACCAGTCTATTCCTGTAATCGATGGTAGTCCCGACATGGGGCGCCGTGACGCTACGTCGAAACGGTTTGAATCCTTGTGGTGGAACTGTAGTACGCATTTTCGAAATGACAATTAATGATTTTTCCTTCCCTTCAATTTCACTATCACAGTACGATGGTTTTTTTAGTTTCACAGAACACAGATCATAATGTTTATCGAGAAAAAGTTTCTTTCACTTTGATTTGTCGACGAGGGATCGAAAATTTCGTTTCCTTTGTATCAATTCATTATTGTGATTGATAAGGTATCAATTGTAGTCATTACGCGAAGGTGTAGCCAGTACCTTAATATCCAATGCCGGAAAACAGCTGTTGGCAAAGTCAAGCTGTACGAAAGAGGAGCATCGAGGCGCGCGCGCACAGACGTGACCTTGGTGAACGACAGTCGTACAGCCAAGCCGAAAGTCAAACAAATCCAGGAATGGTAACTGTCAAAACTGCCGCTGGAAGCGTTGCCAGTGCCGTCACTTTGGCTGGTGAATCTTGATGAGGAATTTTTAGATTGACAGATACGCCAAGACACGTATCAGGGACACTTGAGTGACTTTACACATAATGATATATTTGCTAACCGCACACGACTCTTATTCTCACGAATTACAGTCAATTATGCACGCCAGGTAATCGAAACTTCGAGCAAGGAACGCACCGAGTGGAAAGCAAGCGCCCGAAGACAGGAATCCGGCATGGCGGCGCGCGCTGCACTAACATAGGCCGTTGAGTCGGGTGTTAGTTGAGTGGGGGAGAAACCGTAAGTCGTACTGGTAAACTCGCAGGAAGGGGACAATGGTTAGAGATTAGAAACCTTAAAATTGGGCTTAGAATGTATTTTACGTGGATGTTATAAAGGGTCGACTGAACAGTGTTGTGTCTGCTTCAAATTTCGCCGGTTTATTATGGCGATCGAGGCGCGCTCTAGCGTCGGACGCGACGAACGAAGATAAAAGTGAAAAAAAAAAAAGTAAAAATCTTTAAACAGCTTTAATATAAACATAAAGAATTATTCTTAATCGCAAATGCGAGTCACGAGCACGTCAGGTTCGTGATATGTAATTTTTATTTCGTCAGTTACTTGGCGAGTCTGAAGAAAAATTACGTCTTATTAATTTTTATATTTTCAACAGAGCTAAATTCCATTGTCTTCTCCCGTACGTTCCAACCACCCACTTCTCTCGCAGCGCGTTATGCATTTTCAAGAAGAAACCGTCCAATTTTTCGCACACCCCGACGCGTCCAGACGTGCGTCAATCAGTAGAAACAACATGGCCCAGCCAAGTCATGGCGGACTCTCCGAACTCGATTTCATAACCCGTTGGTCCGGTAGCAAAATTGTATTCCAGCCACGCGTCGTGTTATTGTGCTGCGCTACGGTATACACCCACTCGAGGCAGACAGAGAGTACATAGTACGGTCTCTGCGAATCGTGTACATACATTAGCATACGCCAAGGAGTGTACAGGAAATACCGGCATTCGAAGGCGCACGATATTTTTTGTGCGCTGTGCACTCTGGACAGAAATACATTGTCTCGGACTGGAATAACAAAGCGATAAGACGCCGAGTGACAAAACTCTGTGGATTCGTTAAGACTCGCAGCTCCCTAACCAGCGACACGTGCTTCCCATCAAGAGGACTCGCTTTTGACTCCCGTCTCAGACTTGGGTACAGACGGCAGTGAAAACTTCAGTCTCCTCCAGTACATTAATCAAAACCCCAACCCTAACCAATGCTTAAATATATCCACACCTAATCCGTCACGTACCCATGGATATTTTAAATTCCCTTTTTCAAGACCTTCAAAAACCAGACTTTCTCTTAACCTAAGATCTTATTAACACAAGGGTGGCTGCCAAGGGTAGAACCCAGTTAACTTTTTTACCTGAACCGACCCCCACTCGACAACCGATCTGATTTTATATTAATCAAATTTACCGCGGATCTACGTTCACTGTCCTCCAATAATTCTCGACTGTGTAATGTCAAAGGTTAACAATCTCTTGCGCGAGGTCAGTGACATTCCACGTTACTTTACCCGTTGCCAAAAATTCATCTGACAGACAAATAAATTTTTTATTGCCGATTCGCATATCAGACACATTTTTTCTTGACACCACTGAAAATCCAACTGAATTTATCCTCCATACACTTTGGCACTTTGTATACGTATACAGTGAATAATTTGAACAATATGCCCGACATTAGTAAACAGCATCTATATCCGTGTCTCTCTAACGATTCAATTAATTTCTGAAAAGCGACAACCACGAGTACCACACATGTCCATCCAGCATCCGTACTAACGACCGAAGTATCTACACTGCTACGATTACTCTCAGCAGAGAGAATTATAATCGCATTAGCAATTTTCAAAGCCACCGTCGTAGAAAATCTTGTGTGGTCCAGCGTGGGCGCTATCTCATAGTTTTCTCATGGATCTCCATCATGGCAGCATTAACGTAATTTAAGGAGCTGATCCACCGTCCAATTTCTTGAGGAACATTAAACAACGTCCCATGGTCCATATCCGACGTGCATAGCTGAGTGAAGAAAACAATACGTCAGCAACGGTAACGCGACGAGTCCCCCCTCTGTCACCTGAACAATGCATAAGGTAAAAGGACTTTGCTGTCTCAGCAGCCATTAGTCATCTCCAGTATGTAAACTGGACTGTAACCGAATCTTGAAAACCTGTGAAAACATTCCTTTTTTCCAGGAAACAAGATCAGCAATGATCCCTGCAGGTGTTACGGCATAACGTGCACATCGCTTCTTATTGGACACACATATATACATATATATGTATACACACACGACTATCTATAGGCAGGGTCCTTTCCATTCCGTCGGTGAGTTATCTACCACTTATTCCATAACAAATTAGATCTCTTGGTTTGATTTGTTGCCGTGCACTTTCGATAACCGTTATTAATGTCTCACGGTTATCCTTGCGCCGAAGCAACAGACTCGAGAGATTTTTCATTAAATTAACATTTTACCATAAAGGTCAGCGCGAGCCGTGACTTCATACCTAGTTTTAATATATGTATATTTCTTTTGTGTCCTACCTAAAAATTTTTTTATTCAATTTTTCAAATATTTCATCAAACGCCAATTGCTCGTATCGCTTAATTGAAACGTAAACTGTGCTTTTTTTTTCATCTTTGCAGATTATATCAAGATCAACCATTGGACGACATTCGTGTACCTAATGTGGCAGACCGTATCGTAAAACACTGCACTGACATATATCAACGTACCGCCGTGGCAGTAAAGTCAACTGGCGCTATCGCCTCTGTACTATCTGGATAAATAGATGTTAATTATGCGCGAGCTGTACCAGGCTAAACAATGGAAACGACGTACCTTGACCCATAGGTAACGTTAAAGACCGATGCGATTGTACGAGACGATCTATGGCTGCTTTAAAAGATATTTATGGAATTCTTGGCCAAGAACGAGGGTATCGTTTATTGCAGAGGTGGATCGTATTGAAATTTTAGCGATAAGAAAAAAATTTTTTTTCTCAACTGATACTCAAAATTCCCTTTTAATTTTCGAAACGTTAAATCCGGATGTATACATATTTTCATTGGACGTTTTACACTCAAGGTACAAGCGATTTGGTTGTTTTTTTATTAAAAAAAAAATCACTGTAAAAAGTTGTACCTGTTAATAACGCGGTTGCTAAGCTACCACAGTATACATGTATATATGAAAATAATCTAGACAATATGCATACCTGTTGATTAGTAATTAGCCGTCTTGTTCTCGATGACTCTATCGGACTATAGAAGCTTTAAGAAGTACGTATAAATTTCAAAAGACAATTTAATATGTTCAAACCAGACGACCCCAAATGATACAATTTTTTTGTTATCAGGAATAAAAAGGATATTTGATAGGAAGTAAAATACGAGTGAAATTTTGATGAATAATTAGTCAGTCATTAATATTTCACCGAATGACGTATCCACGGTGTCAGGGGTCTCCAAGTTATCGGCTGTATTGAAATTTGACAAATTTTAAGCCGAGAATCATTGAAGGTTCGTAACAAGGAAAGAAATTACCGCTTGACGAGTCATTGACCCAATGACACAATTACCATATCCGCGTATGATTCTGTTTACAAGCAAGAGAGCCCAATGGGATTTCACAATGGCAAAAGGAAGCAAAGGGCCCGTACGAGTAAGCAGGCATTTCGTAATGGACACCTACCGTGTCTCACCCACGCGTCTCACGAATCGGGTCTTATGAAGTTGCGCAATTCTGCTCTGCAATCAAGAAACATTTTTCCCCGTAATTCATTTTTTCATTTACCAGTTAAAATTCTACGCCGGTAGACGTCACCGATCCGTTCGCCAGGAGCGAATGACTTTCTTGCAAATAGTCATTTGCCACGCAAGTATCCACCAATGAAAATTGCATACTACGTATAAATGTACATACGAGAGCTAATATAAGCTAATATAAGCATACGCGAAACACTATCCATCGCGGTTACTAATGACTCCGGCATTAGTCGAGAATTATCCGTTAAACGTTTCATGTAATGAGAAGTGTCGATCGTACCGATTGCCGACTATTATTACTATGCCTCTTACCAGTCTGGCCGAGCATTAGCGATTTCCACGGGAGCCATTACCTATACGTATTAGAGATACAAGGTTCATACATATGTATGAAAAAGTCAGTGCAATTTCATTATTTATATGAGCAAAAAAAATTTTTTTTTATATTACAAATATCAGAATATCAAAGGATTAACTTCTTTCTGTATTTACCGACATTATCAATTCGCTGTAACGAATGACAGAATTTTTTGAAAATTTATTACATTCAGCAATAGCGTCGAGCTGTTTTGACAGCCTTAGGGCGTCGACGTTCCTATTACTAAGGTTGACCTATGACCTAAATACGTGCAATCGGATATGTCAAAATGTAAAGACGACTCGCGTACGAATAATGACAATATTTTCATCGATCATTGTATATCTTATGGGATTAACATATTTCTCAATGGGTTCGATGATTATATTATCTATCGGCAAGACTGAGGTCATGTATTTCGTTAATGTAAAAAAAAGGTCAACTTTCGTATACCCGATTTCGATTAATGCTCCCTGGGTTGAGCCAGGCTTCTTTTACAATGCTTTTTATCGGGGTACTTACGGATCAAGTGTCTCGACGCGTGACGAGACACACGAGTCGCGATGTTAATTCAGAATAATCTGAGACACCAGGTGGATTTTTAACGTATGTACGAGATTATGCGAATAATAGGATTGACGCGCATCGTAATTCCGTCTCGAACTATGGCCTTGTCGAAACCCACAAAAAGGCCACCTGCTGTTACAGCCCTGACGACGCTAGGCGTCGCGCCATTGTAATAACGTCAGACGTATTCAAATCTCATATACATTAAAAGTACATACGAAACTTATCGATGGATTCGACACTTCTTGATTTGACTGTTATTGCAATACTGTTTTTCATGAATACATAATGCGACAGTTGCGACAGTTGCTTGTATGTTTGAAAAAATATATATATTATACTCGTCTTTGCGTTTCTTTCTTTGGCCATTTTTCCCTGATTCTCAGCCTCGGAGAATCCAGGATTTCCAAAAAGTGCTGCAACCCACACATAGGAAGTTAGAGAAGGCTGACATTTTTTAATGACGTTCTGTGGACGAAATAAGAGACTAATTGTCTTTGCGTTTCTTCCTGATTCTATTTTTCACTCTTACGTATTTTTTGGAGAATCCAAGATTTCAAAAAAGATTTCAACCATTCAGCGATTTGGTCTTTCTTCGTAACTCGGTATTACTCGTAATACCTTGTGGAATATTCCGGGGTCGAGTCCCTTGTAATTCGGGACATGAAATCACATATAATCGTCGTAGATGAGCTCTACGAGACAATTAAACGTAATTTGATCATCTGAAAAGGTAGAACGATATGTTACCGGTGTAGGTTACCATAATTAAACGCATTTTACGTACAAATAATGCATTTATTACTTATATGAAACTTATCAGTAATCTTACCGCTTACCATATAGAAGTATAGGTCGTTCGGCAGATGCGTTTATTTTGGAAAATTCAGCCCTTGATTTTTTGGATTATCTATTTTTTTAAGATACGTCGAAATATTAAAATATTTGACATTCCGACGATATCACTAGATTTTAGCACGAAAACCAGGAGGAAACTCGTTTTCGATCGCGGCAACTTCAGGTGTCCTATTTGGGATGGGACATGCTATACTCCCACTATAGACTGCATACAACATACCGGTACTTCGTGTTGCGAAGCCTTCGAGAGGATTCGGAGCTACGAAGGTGGGAAAGTCGAAAAATAAAAGAAAAAGAAAATTCAAGGATTCCGTGATGCAAAAAAAAGAAACGGCATCGTTCGAAAAAAAAAAAAAAAAAAAAATGCTAATCTTGGGCCCAGCTGTGACTACGAGGACAGCATATTAATGTGCTTGGGTAAACAGTGCAAACGAAGGCACCACAGCTACACAGTAAATTTCCCGATTTTATAAGCCTCGTTAGTACCAGCATCTTCCGAGCCAATCGAGATAAAGATTTCGCGTTATTGTTTCTTGTCGTCGCCACCCACTCGTTAAAGCCCCATTAAAATTACGTTCGTCTATTATTGCTTCATCTTCATATTGACATTGGCCATTATTTATGAACGAGGATCGTTGCGAGATACCTCACGGATGGACCAACCCAATTGAGTACGTGGCGATTGTCTGACCCATACGAATCATCACGGTCCATTGTTCTTTAGGGTCTGTCAAAATCACGTGGGCGTAAGTGGGCATCGATTTCGAGAGGCACTCGTGAGATTTGTGGGAGAGAAGAAAAAAACGATACTACCAACAAAAGAAAAATTCAAACTCAAAGGTTAATAGTGTCAAGAGAGTTTTTACCTCATGTAGATACGTTGCACGTGAACAAAGTTTTACGTAACGTCGATCAAAAAATCATTCAAGATCCACGCTTTGCCCGAGCGTTAAATATTCATGGGTTATCATTAAATATCGTGGGCAAGTTATTTTCACGGCTGATGGAAAATTGAGGGGCGAGCCTAAATAAATTTTAATAAAATCATAAAACATCATATACCTACTGGTTCATCGTGGTAAATTGAGGTGGAAAATAAAGAATCAAATTTTCAAGCCAAAAGTTTCCATCTCGCCAACCACGCCATTAAAGAACCAGTACAGTCAGTGAGGAAACCAGTGGAGACGAGAGAGAAAAAGGCATAAGAGGTAATAAGAGCTACTGGGACATAAGGAAGCATCGTGGGAAATGATAAGGATTGTACTATATATATATATATAGTAGTCACTTGAAAGTCTTCAGGAGAACTAAGGATCATCGACTTCCGTGTATAAGATATTATGATACATGATATATATGTATATATGTATATATATTATACATTAATAGACCACAATCTTTATACGTGATAAAATAATTAACGCGTTTAATTGATATTCGTGAGAAATAATGAAAAATAAAAAAAAATGTTAATTCATGTAAAACGATCGCTATAAACCAGGAAAAACACGAGCGTTATTTTTTACCCGGATCGTTCGTTTATTATAATAGAATTAATAGTACCGATAGCTACGTTCATTCGAATTATTGTAAGTAGCGGTACGCGAGGTCCGAAGTACGTAAAGTCAAAACTATGAATATTCATGACAGTTAAAATTCATCATAGCGACACATATAATGTCAAGGTGCTCGTAAAGCTTGCAATTACATCCGTCGTTGCGTAAAGGTAACGAGTCTTGTTACGATATTCTTGCGCGTAAAAGAGTGCAGTGAAATATTTCCGTGAGAGACGACGCCGCGAGTCGTTTATGGAAAAATACTTAATTATCGTAAACAGTGTATTACATTATCGGTCAGCAATCAGTTCTCATGAATAATCAATATCTAAAGGGAATATATATATATATATATATGTAACTTGAGAAAGTGAGCGAATATCTTTGAAAAATAAAAAAAATAATAATATTTCTAACCGAAGTGCGAAACGTCAGAATCTTCTTGTTCATCGATAAGAGCCGGTGTTACTCTAGGAAAATAATATGATTTATTACCAGACGGCGTTATTCTTGGAGACGTCCAAGGACGCGTGCTCGTTGCGAGGCTTAATTGCAATTATTAAATGCTCGATATTTATCGGAAGGAGCATCTTTCTTTATAACAAAGAGTCTGATGGACGGGCTTTTCGCAAGAGTCAAGTATCGTCTCGGTTCGTTAGCGCAGCTTAACGATTATTGTACATGCGATTCAGCGCATCTGTTACGTCTGGTACGTGAGGATGTGATATGCTACTTGATATAATAACAATCGTAGATCACGTCACGATGATTGGCTGTGGTTGTGATAGTAAAATTTGAAAAATAAAAGATTCAAAATTGCATATGGTTGTTTATGTCCTTACGATGATTGTTATATATAAATCTGTAATTCGATTGGTCGAACGTTGTATGTAAAAAAAATTTTGAATTTTCTTCCTATACGCAATAATAATTTTTTCATTATCAATTGTAGAATATTTTTAGCGAACTGCTGAGTTTCTATGAAACTTCTTGCACTTCTGGAGCTGCATTGAGTTGTATGGCTGGACGCAGTGCTGCCATCTCTTGGATATGAAACGAATTGGAATTATCGCGAGAGCTTAATAAGTTTTCTGTTGGCGGCATAAGACGTTACGCTAAGCGTACAAGAGAAGAGGATTTTTGATTGTTACAGGAAAGAGGAATTTAATTTTTAATTTATAATATGCAAGTGCCGGACCGTGCTTAGAGGATCACGCGAAAGTCATTATTGCTTGGAATCTGTAATATGGTAGTGGATATTTTAATTTGTCAAAAGTTTTCATATCTTTATATGCAATTTATAACAATAAAAATTTTTATATTGTTAATGGAACTTTTAAAAATCATCGAGCCATTAACCTGACCCTTTGTCAGAATTCGAGGTACTCCTAGATACTTCACGGAAGGATTCCGTTGTGTAAGCCAAGTCGCGGCTAACTCAAAGTCCTCCGAAATACACCAGGAAACAAAGAGAATTCCTCGGCTGACCTCCATTTCAGGTTTAGCCAGTCCCCCTTAGCTCCCCCCACACACTACCCTAATTCTTTCCTTTTCCTTCATCCAGACGGTCGGGGCAAATCCGTGGAATCTCTCTCTAAGAATGTTTAATAAAATTAATTCCAAAAAAAAGGACACAAAAAAATCAAAGGATTCCAATTCTGTTTTGATCTTCAATTTGATGTTGTGACTAAACTCAAAATTGAGTAAGATCCTGAAAAAGCTTGTGCATTATGAATATAAAATACGGAACTATAAAATACAATGAATTTCTATATTAAAATAATATACTTTGACATCTAAAATTGTCTTACCTTTTTATGGTTGACACAGCAATGCATGTTACCCATAATGATCCAAGTCGAATGAAAATTTATTCGCTGCGATTGGCTGGATCTTTAAAATTTATTTTATTCCTCAAGAAATCTTATTATAATTTTCAATCAAGCGTCGCGACGTCTGGCAGTCTCTTCTTCCTCGTATAAACAGTAGTAGGTCGATCTAGTCGATCTAGTCGATCTAGTCGATCTAGTCGATAGATGTGAGTCCGACCAGATCGTGGAATCCCTACCATAATAAAGTTCCACGACGATACATTAACACACAGCCATTAAGATAATACGCTCTCCTTGAAAGTCTTGTCCGACGATAGCCAAGAGTGTCTCTTCTCTCCTTTCTCTCTTGCAGTATAATCACGATGACCCACTGTCGACTTTTTATTCGTCTTTCTCTCTTTCTTTTGGATCCTGCACGAAAAAGGTTTTATCGCCTTGCGCTAATTGAGAACGTGCCTCGAGCCTCCACGGCGTTTACAATTTCAGTCGCTGAGACGAGAGAGTGAGATACGTCAAAAGAGAAAGAGAAAGAGATCAATAAAAATATAAAAGTCCACCTCATGATTAAATTCCTTAAAACTGTCTGTATTATTAAAAGTTGTTTTTTCTTTAATTAATTGATATTCTCCTCGTACACGTATCTTCTTCTTCTTTTTGCTATCCTCCTTTTCCGCACGTTCTCACAAAACAACGTTCGATCGGCACTCGCGTTTACCGTGTCACTGACTTCGACCGTGACTGTAGAAGCCGCGATTATAGTCCGGCCGCGTAATTTTGACTTGGCCGAAATATTTTGGGTCGTGAGGTGGACGCCGATGATATCACTTGGGCATAATTCACGAAGTTACTTTTGCTTGGGCAGCGACGTTTCACATGCTGTATGTATTAAGCACAACTTTTACGAAAGTATAGAAATCTGGCATTGAAGTATTTAACGAAATAGAAAAAAGAAAATGGTGGACTTTAATATCTCGAGTTATCACTACATATATATATATATTTTTTAATAGCTATCACTGACATCACTGAACAAATTGGTCGCGTTCATATCTCTGTTACGACGTAGGGTCAACGTGAGGCCGTCTCCGTGTGGAGGCTCGGTTATGTTTAACGCGGATTATATCCCGGCGTGAACTGGACGCCGGTGAATGTGTGAGCGTCGCTAATGTAGAAAATTACGGTAAATAACAGTATGAAACGAAGGAAGCCTTAGAGGACCGTCAAATGTTCCCGTCGACGAGCCGACAGTAATAGTTCGATAATCCGGATAAGAGTCGTGCATCGTGTTGCCGAGGGGTACGCGAGGTAGTTGGTGCCCGGAAGAAAAGAAAAAGTCTAGATTTACAATTGGATTAGGTATTAATAGCTTTTACAGTACTTAGTATGCAGTCTTGTGATAGAAATTGATTGAAAGCGTAACGGACAATATTTGAAAAATTATAACCTTACTTTCCCGAGCATTCTTTCGTTCCTTTGCTTTGGCGTTTTCTCGAAAATTCTTATTCCTCGAGACACACCCACTTTAGGGCTACTATTTTAAGGCACACTTCACACCGAAATCAAAAACGTGACGTGTCCTTACGCGTCCACTGCTTAATATCCCGACGTACTCACTCACGTACGCAACGTATAGGTAATAGGTGAGAATCGCCGGGACACTAATATTCATAGAGTCGAGTCACCGTTTTATTTTCTACTATTACATCACTGTCGTAACGCGCTGACTCTAGCCAAGAAGTTACTTGAATTCGTAGTAGACGATTGAAAATTGCCATTTTTCCATAACTGTCTGCAACAGGACTGTCTCTTGGTTGTTTGGCGCGCGCGTTTCCTTCTTCGTCTCGACTCGAGATGGCGACACTGTACCTGTACGATTTTAAACGACAAGGATATCATAACGAACACTGCCGCGTCTTTCGAGAAACACAAAGAGACTGCTTGGAAGCAGCGAAGTCGCTTTGGTTCGGCGAATACGACGCGTGGCGCACTGCCGTTTAGCACATGCTGTCCGTAAACATTGCTTACGTCAGCGGTCAATCGAATTATGCTCTGCGACTACGAAATTAGTACTTTTCGCTGATACGAATCACGAGAAGTCGGAGATAAACGATCGTGAGAGGCTGTTGTATATTGTAACGTATTTTCTTAACGTAACGCCTGGATCAGAATGTCAAGCGGGCGCCAGTCAATTCTTTTTTCACCGAGAAATGACGAGCCGACATGACCTGGGAATTTATGTGGTCTCAACTTTGCCAAAACGGGAACATTGACGGAACCTATCGGAAAAGACGATAGCTTAATGGATCCTGCCGATTTTTGGGGATGCGCGAAATCGAGAAGCGCAACCGTAGGTGCTGATCCTTGGGGTCACGTAAAATCAGCAAACTCAACTGCATTGTAGCACAACACTACACCTCCGAAACACACGCAGAAAATAGGTAAGATTTTCAGGATATTGCGAGAGCAACGTGAGAACTACACAAGCGAGAGCTTACTATACCGGATAGGAAAGGCGGCTAAAAAAACTATGAACAGATAGCACGGGAGCGCGAGGCAGCTCGGGGCACCCCGATCGGTGTCCCAAGACAGACTGACTTTGACATTAAGCAAATTCGGAAACTAATCATTCCGATTGGTCGAGATCCTTATGGCCGATAACTCTTATCCTTTTCCTCGAGTCGTCGCTTTAAACCAAATCGAGAGCGTTCCTCAACGAATCGGTACGTAACTCTTGGAGATCCTCCACGGCCGCTTCCCCAGGTCACCGGGCGACAGCTGAGCACCCACCTTCACCACGGGTCAGGGGGTTCCTTCCTTGCCCTTAGCCGTATCAAAACTACACCTTCGCCTGCTCTACAGCCCTTTGCCTCTCTTCAGCGGGGCGTCGGTATCTCACCCGCACATCTGCCGGTCCGTGGAGACGTCTCCGTCGGGTGCTCTTATCTGCCGGGCAACTCGGTACATCGAGACTATCTCTCCACGGGAGATTCGAGCACCTCGACCTCGACTAAACAATAAAAAATCTACGTTCAATAATCGCAATTTGAATTCATATGCTTCTTCTTAAAGTCGTCAGACAATATGGCCGTTTAGTGGGACGTTTCTTACGGGGACTTTATTCAACGGGCGCGATGCGGCACGTTGCAATCGGCGCCCACGTGCAATCTATGCACTTCCCCTTATCATTAATCAGCATTGCAAACAGTTCCATTAGATCTTATTATTTGATTCTTCATTCTTAATCTTGCCACGGGGATTTTAACTGTCTAACTTATGGCGTCCGACAGCGCGATTGTCCTCGGTATAAAGTTATTTTAATGGCGGAACGTTATAGGCATTCTTCGACCTAGTCTTCCTCGCATTGGTTTTTTTTATTGTTCTTTAAAACTAGGGATTACTTGCACAGACATTTATTTTTGGTAAGGATCAGTCAGTTGGGATATAATTATTGTACGATTGGTATAATTATTTATCAAAACATGTATAACGATTTATTGAGGAGCTATTCAAGCATGTTAATTTTCATGAAATGCAGGTACCTACCTAGCTACTTCACTAGTATTACATTAGACACGTGGTACTCGTAATTGTTTTCCTCTATTTTCGAAGGACAGCTGTGTCGGAATTTGCATTTTTCTTTATTTTTTCCTTCATTTTTATTTTTTTCTTACGCTCTGTTTTTTTTTTATTTCGCCAGCAACCACCGCGGTACGAAATTCGTAATTTTTACGGATCAGTTTTTTCCTCGGGATTTTAGTTACGATTTTCAAAAATCAACTGATGACAATGGATCATTGAAAATCATGACGTCATGAGAATCTTGAAAATCGTATCGACGCGGTGACGGATCGTGTACTAAGCTAGATAAATTTCCGATAATTTGCTTATAATATTTTTGATTGCCAGTCTTCAATGCTCTGGTTTACTAGAAAACTTATGCTCGCCATGTCGTATTTGCTTATTTCATTTTTTTTCTGTACTCTTTTTTTTTATTATGTTTCTTTTTCTTTTTACAGATTTTTGATTCGTGTTTTCGGATAGACTACTTCGTACCCGTTTGATTCTCTGCGAGCGAGGGCAATTGGATTATTTATCGGCGGATACGAAATAGGGGGATGAAAAGTAAATGTCAAGCTGAATTACTTTCGTCTTACCCCTTGCAAGACGTTAAAGCTGGATTCGAAGTAGGTTTTGAAATGGTACCCATATTTTTGGAAAATGTCATTGATCGACTGTTGTCCTTTGTAAGTATTGGCTGTAGGATTTGTTCCGTTCAAGATATCGTGTTTTTACAAATTTGTGCTTTTTTTTTTTTGTTAATTTCCATTGCTCGTTCTCGAATAATTCAATTCTACGGAAAGTCACAAGGAATACAGCTAGTATTCGAAACGAAAGTCTGCTCAGAATGAATTGTCAGTGAAGGGGAAAAAATACGACGGTTAAATAATCGTTAAAAAATTATATTCAAAATTTTGTTTCTTCAAATTTTCTTTATTTTCCTACCCAATGACAACTGATTCGGAGCAGCCTCGATTGCAGTCACATCTACGACAGGTGCACGAGGATTTATAAGTTTGATCGTAAAATATAGTACAAAGAAAAAAGATTATCCCCACTATATTTTTTTTTCGAAAGTGAATCATTTTGCATTTGTGTGCTGTTAAATTTTTTTGAATATTTTTTTGCAACTTTTTAACTCAACATTTCTTAACCATCCCCGAGCAAGTGCATGTGCAACAATGGCATTCGTGTAAGACGGTGTAACGTTTTTCAAAAGATTTGAAAGTCCGTCGAACCACTTTCGAAAAAAAAAATATCAGATCGTCGCGAATCGACGTACAAGGGTTTATGCGTAGCAAAGGTGAAAGACACGATTGACTCTATTAGCCGTGGGATGAGAATTTCGAAAAAATCGAGAAAACAAGATCATTTTTTATTATTATTTTTTTTTGATCCAAAAAAGAAAGGGGTCTGAGTAAAGTTGTAGCAAGGATCGATAATCGAGAACTTTTCAAGTGAATTTTCATCGGATAGTAATAAATTGATAAGGGAATTTTTTTATCTATCCCTTATCTCCAATTTTGACTGTCAACGGGCTTTGCTCGAATTTTTCGAAAAATCAATCCCCATCGGCACGCTATTATACATTTTTCACGGAGAGAGGGTGATACAAAATCTATGTCCAATCCAATCGACAACATACAGATAGAGTTTAAATTGTGTTAGTAGTTCGTAGCAAGTTAACGGTAGGCATCGACATACGTTATTTTTTTTACACTTCACTATTTACATCGAGTACACTGCCTTCCGTAGTGGCCATTTTAGTCTTATCTCGTGTCTCTACTATAACCGGAGAACGGTCCCGAATTCGGTTCGAAATTTCCAAAAAGTGAAACAAAAAAATTTTTTTCCCAAAAAATTCGAATTTATTTCACAAATTCGTTATCGTAAGCATACTATCCATGCATTGCCAGTGACTTAATAACTTGACATACAAAAAATGTGAATTCGACCATAAATCTGGAACTTTATCTCCTGACTATAATTACAATTAACACGTGAAAATAGTATAGGCGAATTTCGAACAGAACCTTGATGTGCGGGAAATTCAAAGTGTTACGTATGACTGGATATCGCATTGATTAGAGGATCGAGAAATTATTAAAATTTTAATAAAAATGTTTTTTTCCTTTTTATGAGATTTAAATGTTTTTTTTTTTTTTTTTTTTTTTCGTATTGGTATCAATTATTCGGATTGATATACATATATATACGTGCATCCAATCGCGTGAATATTGATGCGACCATTATATATGTAGAAGGCAGACGAACTTTCCTAAAATTTACTTTGGCCGTGTGTGTTAGAATCAATTGATGACAATGACGGACATTGATAAGCATCGGGACGATGATTATCGGTATCGGTGAAGGTCGGCATCGCGACGCTTATTAAACTGTCCGTCGTTGATCGCCGCAAGACAAGTACGTAGTGTCGACATATAAACTAGCCTAAAATATCATTAATTAATCTGTGATCGTTATTTACATAATCATTAGACACTGATTTTTTTCTATTGATAATTAAAGTCAAGATTATTGTACAAGTCCACAAAGAGATTGGACGTAAGTCCATAAAGGTCGATTCATACGTCGCAGCAAAAGTGGGGAGAGGGTTAAATCGAAATTTACGGCGTCGTCACACCGGCTTAACAATAATCGCAATTATTTTTGCGAACTATCGAGACAATCGCTATGAGGATTTTGATAAAATTTTTTTTCAAATATTTACACCTTACGATATAGGCTTCTCGGTCGCTACAACGAGACATGGAAAAATCGTCCGGTGTGAGTGCACCCTTATACGAAGAAAGTCCAAACGGGACGTTAATTGGTATTTACAAAATTGTACCGACATCAAGAGACACGAAGAACATTAATTTGACAAACCATTTTTTTTTTTTCATTATCTCCCACGTGCGATCCGCTTCGTTAACGATTAAATTCAAATTCGACTTGACGTTATGTAAAAAATGTTGGGAAAAAAAAAAGACGAAACCTCATAGCACGTGGGAATATGAAGTTTTGTCAATGGCCGATTTAACGTTAAATAGGACATCGTGCTAGAATTCTTTCTAGGCTCTAGACAAAAATGTTTCAGCTAGCCAATTAGACAAGCATCAAAAACGGCGCGAGCGCCAGAAGTCGCGAAATAGGAAAAAAATAATAATTACTGAGATCCTTTTTGATTGGGTCTCGATTAATTAACAAGGATTCGCGATCGATTATATATATAATATTTTATAATTATCGATACGAGGAAGCAAGAGATAGTCGCGTTATCGCGAGATTTTGATATTTTTGACTTTTTCTTCGTTCTCTTTCTCTCTTACGGCAGGTCGAGCGATCGAGAAGAATAGAAGAATTTGAAAAAATCGCCCTTTCAAACGTACAAGCATTCTATGTGTATACCCGAGGCGGAGCTACAGGACTTTGACGATAAAATTTCATTTTTTTTTTTTTTTCGTCGGATGTTAATCATTAATAACGTAATCATTCATCCCCACATACTCGCACTCGTACCTTTCGTAATTTTTCATATTTATACCGATAACGCATATTTTTAATCACTCTTACTCTATTCGATTTTTAAAATACCATACCTATATATATACAACGTTGAAGTTTGTGCCTAAGTTTCATCAACCTTTATACGTCACCGTTTCCTACATCTTCGTAAATCCTTATCTCTTTAATCGCATTTGAAAAAAAAAACCCACCTCGTCTCTCATGTACCATTATTCAAGAACGTAACTCCTAACGACTAATATCATAATTTCTACTTTTGTTTGACTACCCGAAAAAGGCTTTTGCTACTTTCAAGGTACGCGAATTCGAATTAACTCTTAACTATATAAATATCATATATACAGATCGAGTGCATTGTTCCAGTGGTCATATTTGATCTAATGTAAGTTAGGTTAGGTTAGGTCAACCTAAGCATTCTATCCCATCAAATCGAAATCCCATTCTCCTGCCCCTCAGTATCTTCGATTACATCCTCATCGTTGAAAATGACGAATACAGGAATATACAGAAATTTTCCAAAAAAAAAAAAAAAAGCCATCACTGTTTCCTTAACTTTTCTCCCTCCCGCTCTCTCTCTCTCTCTCCCCCTCAAACACACCGGATAACAAGAAAAAATCTATTGTTTCAAGTTATTCACGTTTTATCATAGCCTTCAGCTTCTTCTGTCACTTCTAACTAAAATCCATTCGCGAGACAGCGACGATTGTGGCAGTGCTGATCGAAACTGTGTTTCAAGGAAAGAACTGTGGTTTTAATAATTATAATATTTATATCCTTTTTTACCTCCTCGTCCAAAATTTCACCTCGCGTCGGTCACGATTTATCGTACAATTTTTTTTCCAGCGCCTGTATCTCCCTTCGGGAAATGCGAGGCTCCTTCTTTCTCTGTACGCAATACGACTCGTTACGCGTTAAATCGATTACAGGTATTTTTTGTGTATCGTTAATTAATTCTTACCACTATTATTATTATGAATCAGAGTGCAAATCGTCATAGCGATTTATTTCCGATTAAGTTTTTATATAATATAATCGCCCTTCACTCGTAATATCGTAAACGTGATATATTAAGGCCTCTTAGTTACTAACGACAGGTCATCACACTTTTTACTTTTTTCTGACCGCTAAATCCCTACCTGATACCAAAGCGACAAACATCGTTTCACCTGTTCCTTGCGTGCCCTCAAACTACGCGACATATCGACTCGATAAAGTTAATTAAAATCGTATTCATTACACAGTAATAATGACAGTAATAAACCTTACGGCGTTTCCCTACAATTAACGCTTGAGTTTCGCACTTATGACATATATACACACACACAAGAATACAGGAAAACAGTAGCAACAACAAAGTTGCTGCATTTAGAATCGATTCTCTGTATCCCGTACCCGCCTGTGTAAACCTTATGTGTTCTATAATTTTTTATTTTTTTTTTTTCATCTTCCCTCGTGCGTTACCGATTCTTGTGCACGAAACGATTAGCAGCGGAAATGAAAAAAATATATATATAGTATACATACAAATAAATCATAAAAATTGAAGCCAACTTAAGAGTACCTGAAAAACAAAAAATTGGAATAGACGAAAGGATCGAATGGAATAATTTTGTTGGATGGGTTACTTTTTTTTGGAATACTAAAAAAAATTTGATATAAAGGAAATCTGCGAAATTTTATGCCGATCGATCTGTTGCAATCGATCGCAATGAGACTTCAAGAGATTCTCTTGTATTTCTGTAGCAACTTTATTGTTTGGTGCATCTTGTGCCAGCCACTTTCCATAATGAAGGCATATTCGCTATTGTAGAGTATATCTTTTTTTTTAATTATTTAATATATATATATATATAACGTAGGTACCTTACCGATTTACGCATTATCACCTAGCCTCGTTATTATATAATTTAATTGTGTTGCGCATGTGTGTATGTGTATCTCTCATGCGTGTGCATATGCCAGGTATATGAACTCCGTACGTATGTATAATATGTATATGTCCAATATCGACGACTCAACGTGAAAATTAAATTCGCGATAAGTGCCGTGATTTTTTAATTTCTTTTTTATATTCGTACCCCTTATCAGTTACACACGCGTGAGATGCATGAAGTGCGTGACTTAATTTTTTACAGCGAGAGGAAAGTGTGTATGTATAAATGCGTGTACTGTCTGTCTTGTGTAATTAAATGCCCAACTGACCAGCTACAGTGAGCTACGTATTTACAAAGTATTTTTTTTGCAACTCATTAAGTTTTCGTTATTCAACTTTTTTTTCGTGTTTCTCTTTCGTATTATCGATATCGTTTTTTCTCTCTCTTATACTTGGCGATTACCTTAATAGGAAACATTAAACTTTTTTTGCTTTTCTTCATTTCTCTTGCGTGTCAACTATTTGTTTATTTGCAACAGTTACGAGTAACTTTTATAAATAAACAGATCAAATATATATATATATATATATATACTTGACACGATCAACTCACACTACTACACTTGTCGTGTCGCCCTAAAAGTCGCGCGCACCTTGTCGCCTCCCTTTTTACGTCGTCGCCACGAGGACGATCGATTTCGCGAATTTCGTTCTTTTTTCCATAATTTCTTTATGGGTTAAGGACGAAGATTGAAAAAAAATTTCGACAAGCTCAACACGCACGTGGCGACAGTCTGACGTTTAATGGGAGCCACGTGGGGTGTCTTTCTCGTCACCGTTCACTTTCTGGAAAGAATTAGTACACGTATTTCCCGTCGTCGACGATTGTCGCCGTAGTCGTCGTCGATGGGAACGATCGCCACGATGACGAGAAATCGCGGACGATGAGATCGGTAGTAAAAGAAGAACTTAAAGAAAAAAATTAAGATTTTTCTCGAGGCAGAGGACTTGGAAGTATACGGTGTCCTCCTCTTTTGCACGAGAATAAAAAAAGAAAGCAAGAATTAAAATATATTTTCGAGAGCCGTGCGCAATTATCGTAAGCGCTACGAGGAGAAGATTGAAATCAGAGAAAGATTTTTTAATCGATTACGGTAAATGTAAGGAAAAAAAAAGAAAAGAAAAGAAAAAAGTTGAACTCTCTCTATTCCTCACCGAAACGCGTCATGCGGTGATTGTAAAAACGGCAGCATTTATTAGCTATTGGCAGGACAGTAATGGCTACTTGGACCGTGAGTGAACGGAGAGAGAATTAAAAAAAAAAATTAAAAAAATTAAACTATTTACAAGTCATTCTCTCAAAGTGAATTACGTTTACGATTTTCTCAAAAAATTTATCTCCTTCGTTTCCTCGTGCTGTTTGACCATTTTTTTCTCTAACTTCACCAAATAAATGTTATCCGTCATCGATTCGTCGTTATGTAGTAATTGATTTTTTTTTTCCATGTGTTTTCTTTATACTCATAAATTTTATCGCTGCTTCATTAACTCTAATTCATTCCCAACTACCTATTTATATACTTCCTCTGATCCTACAGTGTATAAAGATATTCTCTCTTAATCTCTTAATATTTTCACACACTTTTCATTCTTCGTGACAATAATTTATCCTGGCCAATCGCAATGGTGCTTTTTAAAAAAAAAATAACATTAAACTTCGAACTTTCATTCGGAGAGCATTTTTCATCGTGTACAGAGACAAAATGATGTGCAGTATATACCTATATACATAATGTATATAAAAAGCAGACATAAATAGAGTAAAAGTCTGCCTCATCCATAATCGCTAATCACAATACAGCAAACAGTTATGACTACAGAAGTATCCATAAGTCGCGTGAGAACTTTTTTTTTTACATTTTGAATCTTTTTTTTTATTTGTATTTACTCGATTCAAACGCCTCCTTTTCCACCTGATTTTGTGTTTTTTTTTGTTAAATCATACTGATACTCCTCTGTAGCCTTTCGTAACGCTTTATTATTTACAATGGTTGATACACAGATTTTGTATGATTTAAGAGACACAAATGAAAATACAAAATCTTGTGTGCCGACTTTGCGTTTATCGCCCTGATGTATTTTCGCTTTTTCTTTTTTTCAAAATATCGAATCGAATAAAAGTATCACGATCCCTCTGCGCAAACTTAATTTCTAAAATTGATTTTAGCAAAAAATACCTGAAAGCTCTCCGCGACTTTTAGAGCTTTTTACATGTTGGTATCGATTTACCTGCGAGTAGGAGACAAATTTTGTACACAGCAATATTTTTCCAAATTTCTATGATTCCCCTGTCAAATATATTAAAAGATAAATTTCGCATGTATTCTTGAATCCGATGTAACTTTCGGTAAGAGGATCCTTATAAAATTGCGACACGAAGTCGTTTGCTTAAAAAAGTGATTGACGCGTAACTAATGAATAGCCGGTGCTATGTCGGATATGGGTAAAAAAGAAAAAAAAAATAATAATAATAATGACCGATAAATTTGAAAAAGCAAAACTTTCGGTAACGATAAAAAAAGGACAAAATTTCGTTTCTCGTTAATACTCGCGCCTAGTGGAACGCTAATTTCCGTGACTTATAATTACAGGCGTTATTTATTATTTTCTTAATTTAAAAAATTTACCTACAATCGATTACAGAAATATCAGGACGAATCGATGATCTAAATGACGTAAATGGTATGATACGCAATGCACGTAACGCGAGTAATGTACTGTTGTACGTGAACTATATACAGATATGAAATGACATATGTACAGATGAGCGAATGATACGTCCGTCACGATGAACGAGACAGTGAAGTGATTAGAATAACAATAGCCAAGATTTAAAGAAGTAATACAGAGAAAAAAAATCAGACACGATAAAAGAAATGCAAAAGTAATTGAAAAAGTAAGAACAAAGAGAGTTCAAAGAAGTAAAACTAAACTGGAGTACCTGGAGTAATTTACAATATTACAGGATACACATCGCACTTGTATTGTTTGTTCGTGAAGCTCGGATCGCGTAGAAAACAAAAATAATATTTCTTCCACGGTTACCACGAGCAACGTAAAATACGGCTCCATTATTTATCTCGTAATTTTCATTGAGAACGAGACCAGATTTGGACCCTACGAAACATCACGAGTAAATCGCGCAAAATAATTGCCTAAGTCCGCGCTCGACTTATTTTTCCCTACGTATAGTGAATCGCGCCGCGCATGCGCGTCACGGTTATTAAAAGCTACTTAAACCACCTACGGAGAGTACCTTCCACTCGTTTGTAGGAGTGAGAAACTCAATAAAAAAAAAAAAGGTACTAAGACAATGACAAGAAAGAGAAGAGACAACGAGAATTGCGCTCTCTTATCTGCACGATGATAACAAAAGAAAGAGAAAAAAAAAGAAGAAAGAAAAACAAAGATAACGGCGATCACCGTCCTCCTAGTTCTTACAGCTTACAATAAGATATACTTTGCTCAGGGTGTCGTCAATTGTTCCCTGAACGGATGTCTAGCAGTTATTTCTTTATCTCTTATTCTAAAATCACACTCAGAACGTATTGATATAAAGCCAGTGCCGATTTCGCGCCATTATCAACAAAAATACTAATCGTACGTGGAACCTATACGAAACCGTGTGTACACAGCTTAAAATCGTTCTAGGTCGACGGCACAGGAGTAAAATAACTCCGGAGCACGTCTCATGCGGGACGTCGCAAGGAAGCCGTGTGAAAATTATCGCCACGAAAAAAAAAATGCTTTCCTTCTACACGTTACAAAATAAACGCTCGTGCAGTCATCTTACTTATATTTACAACGTGGATTATTTCAATGCGATTATTAATCGCCACTTTGCGCCTTTTCTCATTCTCCTTTTCTTTTTTTCCTCTCGAACCTGCCTCTTTTGTATTTCTCTCTCTATCTGTCCTTTAACCCCTCTGTGCGCTACTGACCCTCCCAGCGCGCATTATCGTTCGGATCGCGCACGCTCAGATTCCTCGGCAGTGATACTGGAATTCATCGTTACTCTGCCGCCTCTCAATTTATCTCTTCAATTTCTTTTCCCTTTGCTTCTATCCAATCGTCATTCTCGTAGTTTCTCCCTAACTTTTCTTTTCATCCCTCTTTAACAGTGTAGGCGCGTATGTCACCTTTTACATTAGGAATTGCACCTTCCTGCTACACGCCTAACGAGACGGCTCTCCGACGCCATTGAGAATTTCACGTGGAGGATCGTATCTGTACGATAACATAGTCTCGCGATTGGACGCATTTAAAACATACGAAATTTTTATTGGAAAATTTCACGTGACGCGAGTCTCCTCGTTTACGGAGAGCCGCAATTTCTCCAAATTTTTCCTACTTTTAGTCTACCCAGCCTCTACCATCTTCTTGTAAGTACTTATGAACTTGGGGTCGCATCCTGTAAATCCGCTATCCTCTTCTTTCTCTACCTTATTGTATTTTCCTGGGAATAACGTCGTTCGCGCTCTCACTGAACGTACGGAACGAAGGAGAAGAAAGAAAAAAAAAAGAAGAGAGAAAGAAACGCAACGGGGACGTCGCCTGCACGCGAGACGCCACTCAACGCATTGGGCGTTTACACGTTACAAACTAATATTTTAATACCTATTCGTAGTGCATGCGTGTGTATATATATATATATATATATAATTATATATACATATATACAGACGTATGTATATGTGTATAATGTTTTTATGTATAGTCAATAAATGCTAGCTGTCTTTGTGTAAATGAAAATCTAAGAACTGGCCCGTTTACTGTTCCTTCATACAATATATATACACATATATATGTATTTATGTGTATATATATATATATATCGTTCTTTCTTCTGGCCTGCATCTTTCACTACGCCATTCGCCGCCTTCTGTACAGTGCATTCTGTTTTTATCTCTATTCTTTTTATCTCTCTTTATCCTCATCTCCTACATCCCGCCCAATCCCTTCCCCATTCTCTCATTTTGGCAAAGCACACTTCATGTACACAACTTTTGCCATTCTCTTATCCGCAACGCCTTACATTTGCACAACGGCGAAATTCTTTTGTCTTTCGTCTTCTGCCTCTTCATCGTCTCCTTCGCTTGACCGTTCTTCCTCTTCTTCTTCTTCTTCTTCTTCCATGTCTATCGCGTTTTTGTCCCCTAATATTATTTATATGCCTATTATATATCAGCTAGTCGAAAATTGAGGCTACATGCTCGGCAGTCTATTGTCTCTCGTGGCTCTTCACGGGCTTCAAAATACGATGATCCCAGGGCGTCTACACGATCCTCCACATCTTTTATTTCTTATCTTCATTCATATTTCCCTGGGATTATCTTCCGGTTTCCCTTCCCTTTTTGGCCTGTTCCTCTTCGCCTTCCACTCGCTTTCCTCTCTTAGGATGCCTTCGTGGAATCGCTTCCAATTCTCTGGGAGCAAGCTGTGCTTTATTCCCATTGCTGGGGCGAGGGTGGCAGGTCCATGGGATGCGCCACCGTGGAGCTGGAAGTCGCACAACGAAATATTAATTAGTAAGGGTTAATTAGTGTAGATCGCAATGAGATTCTTGCCAGTCAAATCTTTGACGTTGATGTCGATAGTTGGCTTTTTGAAATCGAAGAAGGGATTTAGAATTGAGATCTTTAAAAATTTCTACTTCTCTCACACATTAACTTCTGCCTTTATTTCCCTTCTTCGATTCCAATAAGAATCTCATGATTTTCTACAACTATCTTCCGGATCGATCCGATACATTTTTTTTTATTCATACGCGTATTCGTTCCTTTTAAAATCGTTACTTTTTAAATGCGCTACTGTTACTGATAATCGGATCGATCCGAACTCCATAAATTAATTAGAAAAATGATAAAGAGCATTATGGCGCTCTCGTCTGATTTCCATGCAGCTGTCAGCATGCGTGACAGCCGTCCGTTTATTTTTTATCACTTGACGCGAATCTCAAGTCGCGATTGCTAATTAAATACGTGTAATATTGCCAAAGCACTACGGCACACCTTGTAATCGTTGCTTTGCCAAGTATCGAACTTTAGTTCTGAATACGTAGGGATAAAGTGTACAAGAAAAACAAGATATGTCAAAGAAACAAAATTTGGATGCCAAAGAGAGAAAATACGAAAAGACATGTAATCTGGGTCGCCTAGCTCGTTAATTGAATCGCCTAGTTAATTTACAGATTTTACAGGCTTCTTTCACTCGTAATTCTCAAGTAAGGATTGCTTAATACCTTGTCTTTTTTTAAAATCATAAATGACTTTCAGTAATACATAAAATCGATGATACTTTTAAGCATTTTATTTTTTTCCCTCTTAACTAGACTCTGGCACTGATTTCTATTGTATTTGATGTCGCTTCTTTTAACGTTCAAGTCAATATTGACAAATTTGTACAATTATCTGATTGTGAGATCATCATTTTTTTTCTCAAGCGAAATGGACACTTCAGTTTACTTGGCAAAGCAATTTTTCGTACGCGAATATACCTAGGTAAAAGTGATCTAACTACGGGATAGGAGTGGGTTATGGGGTTAAGGCTTGTGACGATCAGTATTATATCCTATCATGGATCTATGGGAAGTGTATGTATGGATCATTGGGGTCCATTATATAAACGGGGGTTCTTCAAAAGTAGGGGGGGGGGGGTTGATCTTGCTAATCGGGTATTTTCGTCAAGTACAAGTTGATCTTCGTTAGAACTTTTTTCACATACCATTTTCCCGGTATACACTGCGGCGAATATAATAATAATGACTGAAGGCTGCATGGTTGATCAGGCCTTCATAAATAATACCTTCATAGTGTTAATAAAGCACTCTGATATTTACATGTAATTATTATATAACATTAACGAGTAATTCTCGTGTTCGCACAGGGTGATCTGTGACCGGGGTGACCGGTTAAAAACCACGTTTTTTTTTTTAAATTCAAAGAACGATTACGATAAACTAAACATCACCATATACTCTTTCCGCATAATCATTACATTTTTTGTATTGCCCGTAATTAATACAATAATCGCACAAAGAGCAGCTCCTTTGCAGTCATTTAAAATTTAACTGACAGTTCGCTGTCCGTCCAATACGTTCAAAATTAAACCCTTCTTTTCCACCGAATCAAACAACTATCCACCTCTAATTCTGACAGTAACGGACCGCAAGGTTCAACTAGATGAAAAAAAGTCGTTAAAAAAAATTCCTACTGCAATCCCAAATTTCAGAACCTACTAGTACGCAATTAGCCACTGTCAATTATTTCGTTGAACATTAGACAAAAATCGGGGATTTTAACGGGTCACGAGGCGTAGCGCCACCCTGGATTACACGTGACACTCGACTGAGCTCTGTAATGAATAAAAAGATAAGCTAATATAAAAAAAAAAAAACGTAAGGTAAGTTTAGGTAGATACCTCTGCGAGCGAGGTTGTTCCGACTATAGCTGATTTCTCGGTCATTCATTCGTTCAGGAGGAGACGTAACGATTGGTAGTAGTAGTAGTGGTAGTAGTAGTAGTAGTAGCAGTAGTAGTAGTAGTAGATGATAGTAGTAGTCGATAGTGGTAGCTGACAGTGGTAGATAGCTGATTCGGTAGTGGTAATGTGTACGTATACGCGGCGCACGGTGCTGGGTTGGCAGGTGGCTTGCTCTAACTTGACGGCAGTAAGCAAGACGATCAAGATCAGTACAAGTATCACATCACATGGATCATGAATTTTTTGTTGTTTTTGTTTATGGGCATTGCACAATTATGGAATCTCAATTGAGAGAAATAAGGTAGGGGTATCAAGATTGGGGTTGTATGATAGGTATATGTATATATAGACAAGGTCTTATAGCGTGGTTTGTGGGGTGGATGGAGGTTATTGTTGAGGTTGGATAGATCTTGCATTGTTGGATCTTGAGTATACATTAGTTATATCATCGTTATGAATGAATCGCATACGGTATTATACTATTGATATGCGTACTGGGCATCATTCAAGGGAAGTTATTTTCATCGTAAAATATTATTCCACTGTTATTCCTCTTGTTCCCATCGTTTTCCCTCTATTCTCCATTTTTCATATATATATTTCCTCTCCCTTTTGCTCCAACTGACATACAGCTCTGTTATGCTCATGCTGCCTGATGAAAGAGGATTTCTGATAGCTGACAATGGCCAACTATCGTGTGACGATGGCAGTTTGTTTGCTTTCATATATATTTTAAAAATATATATATATGTATATACTGTAGATCTTTTTTTTTTGATCAGGAAAAAGTGGCAGGACTCGAATTGCATGTCTGTCGCGCGAGACTTGCTCGCATCGTATATGTCATATATAAACCATATATATAAATGCATGTGAGTGCATATATATATAATATATATATTCGCGGATATTCAGGGTTTTGGTTGGTTGGCGTTTGGTTGTTTTGTGGTTGGTTGGTTTGGTTGGTTGGTTGGTTGGTTGGTTGGTTGGTTGGTTGGTTGGTTGGTTGGTAGGTGTGCCTGGCGACGTATTTCGCACTCCCATCTAAGGGGGCTTACCTTGCGAAACTCTTGAAAGCCGCGGACTGCGGATTTATGCAGAGGGGCACGCGCGACGTGTTCAGCTGTTCCGCTATAAATTTGTGCATTTCCTCTGAAACACGGTAAAGAAGAAGAGTTAATGCGTGTCGCAGATACCAGGTTCATATTTTCAGTTTAAAGCTAATATTTAACGGTGTAACCATGGATCGTCATCCTCTGGATTATACGACTCACCTTTGACCTGCTGTACGCTAGTTAGCTTTCGTTCCCAGTGATCGTTGAAGGGATGCGGCGTTGCTGGCTCGAAGTCAGTCGTGTACTGCCTCATTCCTGCATTCGTTGTGTAACAGCAGGTGCACATGCAGGAGTGATAACGTAGTCTACCTTCGTCGAGATAAGGATGAGCCAGGGCGTCCACGACAGTGATCCTCTTATCCTGGAATATATTGAATAAGGGTTCTATTAGGAGACTTTGAATGATCCTTACTGGGTGAGAGTGTTGGATCTTTATAAAATTCTCTTATAGATCTAAGTAGTTAGTACAATGAATTATGAGACGGACAATAAGAATATAACGTACAGGATCAAATACTAGCATCTGGCAGAGCAGATGAACTGCCTCGTGCGTTGCCTGACTGCTTAGGGTGTAGAGGGACGTTAACGCTGGCGGCTTAGGGGCGCGTCTCAGCATGTGTGATCTTGCACCCTCGCAGGCGTACCTCATGTCTTCCAAGGTCGGTGTTCCTAGGAGTTCCGTGATGAGCTCAAGCTTTTGAGAAAATAACGGAAGAAACGATGCAGTTAGTTTAATGATTTCATTCATCAAGGGTCTGATATAGTGCTTCTCGTTAGGTCTTACCTGCTGAACTGGACTTTGTGCTTGAAAGAGAATTCGCCTACGAAGAAGCTCCCCGAAGATGCAGCCTACGCTCCAGACGTCTACCGCTGCCGAGTAGTGTCTTGCTCCCATGAGGATTTCTGGCGCCCGATAATATTGCGTTACCACTTCCTGCGTCATGTGTTTGTTCTTGTCTGGTTCTTCCACCCTGGCCAAGCCAAAATCACAGATCTGCAAGGAGAAGAAATGTTTTATATAACTTGCTAAATTAACCCTTCGTGTGATACCGGCTGAACGAGGTAGATCGTCAAGTTTTTCAAAATTAACAAACTTTCTTATACCTTCAGGACGCAGTTGCTGTTCACGAGAAGATTTCCAGGCTTGATGTCCCTGTGCAAGATTCTGGCCGAGTGAAGATACTTCAATCCTGAAACAAGGTGGATTCATCACGTAGACGTTTAGGTGATTCAAGAGAATGAAGGATTCGAGGATTCCGAAGAAGGAAGACTTTGAGTAACCCAATATTCGGTACAATGACAATAAAGAGACTCGGCTTCAAAGTGTCTATCCTATTTCTACTACTGTCTTTCGCATAAACGTTACTCGCGTTCGCGAGGCACGAACGTATAAAAATATGAGGGCTCCCCCGTCCTCTCGTCGCGCGATATTCACCAGAGATTATCTCTCGTTTGTCGCGAAACATCCAGCAGAGCATTCGACGCTCCCCAAACCGAATTGCACGTGGAGCCAGCAGGGAAAATGGGGCTTGGTAATCTGTTCCCTATTCAGTTCGCACCCCATGCACGTACCCCACGCTGTGCCGGGGTGGTAGATATGTGAGAGAGGGAGACACAGGAAAGCATCGGTACTCTGGCAAGAGTGGGAGAGAGGAAGAGAGAATAAAAGCAACCAAGTGAAACAGCAATCAGAGAACTGAAAGAGCAAGAGAGCATAGGGTGTACAGTCTGTGCATGTGTACAGTATCAGCACAGAGCATAAGGGAGGATGCCAGCTAGGGGTGGATTTAGTGCAATAAGAGGAGAAACATCAGCGCGAGATGAGGATGGCGTGAGTCACGGTATTCAAAGCTCGACTTCTGTCCGGTAATAAAGCCGGTAATATCACCAGGGTAATCCTGGTCGGGTCTAGCGATTTTCTATTAAAGTCACGAGCCTTGATGCTTGACATACTTTGACGTAGGAAAGTTTTTGATAAATTTTTTTGAGATTAAATTTATTATGGAATTTTCTTTTTCATCCATAATTTATATATTTTCCTGATATTATTATTATGCGCGCCTACGGCGCTATCCGTGATCCGTTGATGTGGCGGGTCAATAGGCCGCTCTGAAGTAACGTATAAATATTCGAGATAAAATGGAAATATTTAAACGATAGGCAGAGACGCACTGGTGGAGCAGCGCGTTTGATTTGATCGAAGCGTCGGCACGGTAACGCGACGCCGTTAGGCTCGTCTCTTGGGAACCCGCCAGATAAATTGCTTAGTTAGATTAATGTAACGGGGTGATTAATCGGGGATACCGAGTGCCTAGTGAATCCACGTTTACGATACTCGGTTAATTAGTAGCTGATTAGTCATTAGAAATACAAAGCTATTGACTGTCTAACGTCAAATTGTTATTGCACGGGGATCCATTGAAATGGAATTTTTATTATCAATTTCGATTCCTACGTTGGAATGTGTTAATGGTCTTTGACACGCAGAAGGGCAACGACACCCCCGCCACGTTGAGAAAGATGCGTTGACCTTGCGTTTAATTTTAAAGCGCACGCATTTAGATACACCGAATTTATCTCAGGCGCTCTGTAAACAAAGAGCTTTGTACGAGAGTTGTAAAACTATTTTCAAATGATTTTTCGTGACGGTCGTCGTCATGGAGGAACGATATTGGGGGAGAGGGGGGGGGGGGGGGTAGTAAAAATTCAACCGATTAAATAATCAGAGGCTAAAGTGAATTTTGACAAAGTAATACACAGTCTAAGGTGGAGCGAATAAAAGCGCTTGAAAAGAAAAAAAAAATAAGAATAGAATAGAGAAAAGCTTGAGTATCTTCGTCAATTGGCTTCTCGTTACGAGCTGACGTCACGTCCGTCAGGGATTTATCTTCATCGGAAGTGAACTCATCGCCTGGAGGACCTTAAGAACCCGGAGGAGCTAGATATCACCGGAGGATGCTGCGGATACGACACGGAACGCCCATTTTACGTCCAACGGCACCACGAGAGACCTTTTCAACTTTGACCCCTGGGTTCATCGCACCCAATTCCCGCTGTTCCATTTACTAGTAAGGGTAACGACGCTTCGAACAGCGATGGACGATAGATCCCAACCCTTTTTTTTTGTTTCACCGTCTTTACCCCTATGTTTTTCGTGCATTATCCGTCCCTTACTTCCCACCCTGCGTTACATTACTGCAAATTTTGATAAATTTTGGCAGGGTGCGCATTGCCAGGATCGAGTCTGCGAAATTCAGTGTGTAACGTACAGGGTGCGCAGTGAGAAAAATTTTCTATTCGAATATTCGCATTCACGTTTTGCCTTCGTCTGGCCATTTATAACGCTCGTCTGACTATAAGCCTGCTGCTACTCCTTGTCAGTAGTAGGAGCCCCGCTTACGTCAGCCGTTCCGTTCGTTTTAACCCATGCCGTATAACTATATAGGGTTAAGGGTAGCTGCTGCCTGTTTTACAGTCCCGCGCGATCCCCGAACTTATCCGGACCACGCCCGTATCCACCTAGCGCGGCTTCCACTTCGTGAGATCGACGGGAACGAATATAGGTATTTGTAATATCTATATAGGTACTGCTCACAGCTCTACCTATAGCCTTCCTGGGCTAGGTGAATACACGCTCGAGAGTTTAGGTCCAGGCACTATAGCAGAAGAGCGTGGAGAGCTAGTTCGGCATTGGACTCTTAGAAAGAGAGTGTATAAGGAAGTGGAAGAAGTTAAGTCGAAGAAGAGGTTCAGTGAGCGACCGGATGACGGGGTCTGGGGTCATGGATGGGCGGCGGCAGGACTGGTTTGGGCCCCATGGAAGAACACTTCTATCTTACCTAACTATACCTGATACTACTCTCTACTGTATATACTGGGTGATTTATTATTAAGAATTTTTACAATTTATTCTTGGTCGTCCCTTAGGATAGCCAGAAAAATGACATTGTCCTAACTTTGGGACTATTCGAAACGTGCAATTCGCTCGGGCAGGGAGTGAAATTATTGGGCACAAGTTTTTTCAATTAAAAAAAAATGCTCAATATAGATTCCGCATTCGTTCGTCTGAAACGTATGTCGATGAATAGGAAGACTGGATCCGAATTAAAGCAAGAGAAATCGGATGGGATTTTCTTGGATCAAGAGATCGCACAGAAGGTTACGAGAGGGTGACCGAAGTGGGTAATAAGAATAAAGGGGGAAAAAAAATAAAAAATAAATAGGGGTTGGTAGAAGAGAATGTCTTTTCAATGTAACGTCTGCCATCCGCGTAACACTGATCACATTATAACTGAAAATTAATGCAAATCTCATAAGAACGTTCTAGTGTAGTCTCTGGCTCTTTGCTACCTACCTACCCCCGTGCGGCCCCTCCCCACTCTTCCTTCACCTAAACCCTATTTTCCTTGTCGACTTCATCCCCCTTTCACTGTCTATCTTCTACTTGGTATTCTGCATTTCAACTTTATCACTTCCACCCTCCAACTTCTCTATCTTCGACTACGGCATTCAGATATCCTGAAACTACCCCTATAGCTCGAGCCGCATCCCTTTCTCTTGGTATCAAGCAACCCTTGACTATAATACATATGCATATATATATATATATATTTATCTCATGTATATCTGCAACCCTCTCGCTCTCTTACTTCAGGACACTTGAGACTCACACTACCCCGATTATCTGCATTCTACCCTTCTGTTTCACTTTTCATCCCTTTCCTCCATGTTCTACCCAGTACTTCTCCAGTACTTCTCCAGTACTCTCGTATTCGCTCCAGGCACTCCCGCCGCCACTACCGGTCTCGGCTTCGTACTCGCGATTTCTCTTTGCCTCGTGCATTACAGTCATTATACGACTCGGGGGATGTCTCCTCCATTGGTGGTCCACGTGATGCTGCAATGGGTACAGATACGCTTTGCAGGATTATGTAAAGGATATTCCTTCGAGCCGCTTGAAAATCCGCCATCGCGTCGGAACGAACTCTCGTATCTGGGTACGTTAGTCTTATATTTTTTTAAAATAAATGTAAATATAAGCAGAAAGCCGTACGAGACTCTATGGTGTTGGTACATATAGACACGGGAATGGATAAGGGAGTCTGGACCGGACGGGGGAGAAAATGTTAATAACGACGGGAACGAGGGAAAAATTATTATTCACAGGATCATCTTCATCGGGCTGGAGAATAATTTAAAGTCGGTTCCCCATCGTCCTTTTACATCCTTATCAACCCATCCGTTGCTATAGTTTCTTAGCCGGGATAAAGAGGGTGCGATTTCTTCGGTGACAGCCTCCCGGCCGGCTCCTTTGCCCAACAACCCCTTAGGACGAGGAAAATGTGCGAGAAACGACAAATTAACGTTATCCTACACTATCTCTAAGGGGCGGTGCAAAAGAAAAGGATTGATAAAATAAAAAAAAAGGGATATAATTTCCACGATGGAAAATTTAGGGTATCGGCTATGATGTTGGATACTATATGTGGACAAGGGTGAGTTAGGCCCTGTGGTCATTACCCATTTCTTAATTGCTGTAAATATTTAAAAAGCCACCTTTTATACATCCGAACGACCAATGTCGCTTGGGCGTGTCGTGAAATATGATGGGGGATGATTGCAAGCGCCTACGTTCACTGCTGTAAAATTCTGGCATCTTGCACCCCTCTGTATCTACTGATCTGCCCAGCTACCCCCAAGAGCGACAAGACACCCTGTAGATTTCCGGTTTCGCCCACAAACGCCAAAGGAATCCCTTTTCTCTTTTCTGTCTGTTCTACACTATTTGCATTTTCACCCGGTATTCTCTCCAACCCCCAGCGCTGCTACCCTTAACGAAACGACGTAACATTACGGATCCCCCAAGACTGTACGGGATATGGATTCGCGAAACGCCACAAGCCCCTTATCCTTTGCTTTATACGTCGATAAGCGTAGAACATTAATTTCATTTTTATTTTCGCCCCTTCACTAGCAGCGTCTTTGAGCCGACGGAGACGTCGCGACGACCGGGTAGACTTAGAATAGTAAGTCGGTACCTAGTCTACCCCGTGCGAATGGGATGATTGGTATTACTGAAAGGGGTGGTTTAAAAGTGGAATCGATGATCGTCGGGACGCATTAAATAATGGAAAAGATAGCAGCGACAACCCTTAGAACTTTATGGGCTGAAATTGTAAAAAACCTTGCGCTCTCTAAACCGTAAAATGAAACTTGGATGAAAAAAATTTTTAATTACTATATCGATCGATCGATGCACCACGAAACGAATATCAATTTGCTCTGAGACGTGACAGAGTTTCAAAAGTAACATGCAATCGTTCGAACGAGTTCATTTGATACCATCGGCTAGGGTTATTAGGTTCAAGTAAATAATACATGTATATATACGTAAAACAAATTACGACCTACTAATCAAGGCAGTCGATGCAAATTTCAATTATTGGAAAAAAATTTTTTGCCGATACGAGAATTTGACAAATTTTTGAATAATAGGGGAAAAAAAGTTTGCGATTCATCGATACAGGTTGGATCCAGACGATGTATCAGGTAATTCGTTAATCGTACATGACTTAGCTGTATATCGATGTGTACAAGAGACAAATAAATCTCCTGAATTTTTTCCTGCAATTGACGTAGATTGCCGTGTAGAAGAAAAAAAAAAGTCTGGAAAATAGTGACCGCTAATACGATTAGCAACCGACAGATATACCGAACCTCCTCCATTCTCCTGGCAAGTGCGGGCAAAGCTTCATCTCGGCAAACATAAAAAGAACTAGAAGAACGGTATAGAATAGAGAACGTAGAATAGTAGCTCGCCTTAGTCTAGACGCGAAGGCGCCGGTTGAGAAGCGCGCACGTCTCGACGACGTAGAGCGAACAGCCGACACCCTTAGAATATTAATAACGTCAAACAATTACAGGGTTCGCACTATACCATATTCTCCCTTCTTTAAATTGCCGTGATACGAAGTAAAAAAAAATGTAAATTCGTTCAACGAAGAATTTCCACGATTGATATAAATTTCAAGGTCACCCGACCTCGCATCTCCTACAAGGAACGAATGATCTTTGCACTGTAAATTTTCCATGGGTCAATGATATTTTACAAGTGGATATACAGCGCCTCTAGGAAGTGACGTAAGTACTAAGCAAGGGTCGTGTGCGTCCCTCGATTATGCTGTAGAATTTCCAACCCCACTTCTATAGGGGTTGAATAGAAATTATCTTATTTATTTAGATACCCTTACGCAACGTGTACGAGTACAAGCGGTGAATTTTGATGATTTTTTTATGTTTGTCACTTTTTTTTTACTTTTTAGGTATATTTCTATTTATTACGCGAAACACTCGTTCTACGTCTCGTGGAGCAGGTATCCGTAGCACTTGAGGAACGAAGCAGAACCAAGCCTTGAAAACTTGACTCGGGAGCTTTTACATGGAAACTGGATTTTAATTGACGCTGCGGACTTTTCCCATAAGCTATTCACGTCGTGCATAGCTGTATTAGGTTTAAGCTTGACTTTCAACGCGACCGAGGAAAATCTTAGAAAAAGTTCAAATTAAATTGAAGTCTGTCCCAGGAGATATGAGTAAAGTCACCAGAGGCGCTACGCGCATCCCTTTGTTTCCGCGAACAACGCGTATCGTCGAAATCAGTGATATTTGAATTTCCCGCCAAGAGCGATTGAAATATCGTCCGAGTCGCACAAGGCCGTCGATCGACATTGAGCGTTATGCGGAATTTATTATTTTTATTTCGATTGTACCATCGAACGAATTAAATCGAATCAATGAAACCGAAGGCTGATTATTATCAAGTTCTAGAGTATAAAGAAAAGGATGAATTGTACAGTGCGAGATGAAAGAAAGAAAATTGCAAGAAAGAAAGAAAAGAAAGGCAACTGGTTCACCGAAGGTCCTTCCGACCCGCGGAACAATCTGCGCGCTACTGGCCTTTTCTTTTACACCCATTCGTGGCCACCGCTATCCCGGGGACTTTTACGATTTACGGTTTATCGCCTCGTGGGATACGCATAATTCAACTCGACGCCATTTTCTATCACGGACTTCGCGTTTTACCTCTTTCTTTCCTTAATCGAAGTGAGCACCATTTTTTACATTGATTACCAACCCGTCTTCACTGCTACCATATATACATACGAGTTCCCTTTATCAGTCCTGGACAGGATCTAATCAGTGACTGGACCACTGTAAGATTTTTCTACAGACAAATATCCGTAAATCTAAAAAGAAAGTACTAAAAGGAAAAAAAGAGGGGGTTAAAGAAAAGAGAATATAAATTTTTACTTACCTCGTAGAATCTGATAGAGGAAGACCTTGATATGATCTGAGCTAAGATGCTGTGGACTCACGATGATCTTGTGCAGGTCACTCTGTAGTAGCTCCGTGATAACGTATCTATCGTTAAGAATCTAGTTAAGGAAATTTCTGTGTGAATAAATTTTTCAATTGCATTAACATCCCTTCCACTGTCTTGGGACTTCCTGTTACGGTTGGACATTTACAAAAATAGAAAAATAGTTTGAAAAACTTTTTCTGAACATACGTCACGATTTCGCGGTCCACGAAACTGGAGATCATAAATTCCATAATAAGGGACAGAAGGATCACCGACTGCATACGAAGTGGACTCGAAGTCTCCCGGTGATCAGATAGTCGCTACGTGTTCCACGGGTTAAAGGCAAACGCACGCAGCATCTTCCAGACTTGAGAAGCGGCAGGATCCTCCGAGACCAGGACGAGAAGCAAAAGGATACTTGGGAATGGGCTAATGGCGGAATGGGGTCGACTGGTAGGTTGGAATGCAGGTAGAAACTGCGGCACCTTCAGTGAACTGGTTCCTGCTCGTTCTCAGGAATGGCATTACACACTGGGACTCGCGACTTTTCATTGGGCCTGAACTCATAAGAATTATCCTTTAGGATTTCTGAGAAACGCTCAAGGACACATAGCAAATTACAGTTATGATCTTGCCGACCGAAGTAAGCGTCTGATCAAGATCATGCGATGGAACAGTCGAGGAGTAAGAAATTTTCTTTTAAATATCAGGATCCGAAGACGAGCGGGGAAACTCATTTGAGTACAATGGCCCTGGACCCCAGACTCCGCTCGGATTAGTTCAGGAGCAATGGCGTAAACGCGAGCCGATTGGTGGTTCGGTCCCCAGGCTCGGCTGGTTGCCTTCTGGCTGGGACCAGCGACCGGTTTCCTGGACAAAGCAGGAGCTGCTGCTCCCATCAGCGAGAAGGGAATCGGGTATCCTCTGCTGCTGCATGGCTACCCTCTTGTTATATAGCTAGGTTACCTGTAGATTATGGTAGCCTGAGGAAGATGCATTCGAAGAATAAAAGGGAAGACAAGGAACTTACGAAGGGGACAGTTTCTCTATCGTCTGTATATATCCCCATTGGCTCCATTAGATTGGTCATTTCGCCCTAAAGAGGATTCCGTTTTAATGCCTTCCATTGTATACGGTCCTGGGCGCTCGTTGTGTCACCGTCTCTTGGAAATGCAATCGCATCTACCTAGTGTTTCATAATATTCACTCCTCACGACTAGACGCACTGTACATATATATATCTATATATACACACACACACACTTTCCAAGAACGAGATACAGGAGTGTGCAGACAATCGTTTCTATAAAAGAGAAACAGTGACGATTCTTCGATTCTCTGAATGGACCGTCTTCATTACCATAACTATGATAGTCAAAATAAGAGATAAACATACAGATAGTTTCGTGGACGTGAACAGTTTAGAATTCCTAATTATGTATAAACGCAATGTATAACTGTAGGTATAATATGAGAGCTGAACGGCGTGATTTATGTAATAGACTTTTTCTTTGGCGTCGTTCTAAGTTTTGAAAATCAGGTTAGGTTATACACGGCGGTAAAGGAGATGCCAAGACGAAAATACACGTGAGTCCAGTATAACAGAGTGTAAGGGTATAAGAGGTGCATCGTTGCCCAAGTAGTTTCTTTGTTGCACCAGACGAGGAGGAGGTTGAGGTTGGCAAGGCCATTCCGCCCGGTCCGACCGGTCAACCGAGCCTCGCTGAACGACCGCCAAGATGTCTAGGATCTCGGGGTAGGGTTAAGGACCCTTGACTCCTGAACTGGCTAGTCGCGCGTTCGGTACGATCGGCAAAAGCCCGATCGCTAAGTAAATCGCATGACTTTAACTGCGCGAACTACCACATTTTAATTCCGCCATTATACTTTTCTTTTACCGCGTGCACCTCCTTCCGTCGAGAAATACCGAATACACTTCACGACGTTGCGGCTACGCCGAATAACGTTGCCAAGGCAACGCGAAGTTTCTGCTCGTTGTTTGACAGTTGGAAAAGACAGGGAGCGCCGCGTAACGGCGACTAAGGGAAACTGAGGGTTACGTCGTAATCGAGTAAAGTTACCAGCGTTTTGGTAACCACGTAACTGGCTCTTCTTTATTACTGGCTTCTTTAATTATCACAAGACGTTATCTTAATTACCTGGCTATATCTACCAAGTAATAGTCCCCAACTTTTATACGACCCTTTATCCAGTCTCTGTACAGTTACAGGCATTGTCAAACGCAAGGCTAAATATTGGGACATCGTACTTCCCACTCCGGTCGACATTTTTGAATTACTTCTTTACTTGAAACTTTCTTTTTTTTTTTTTACTTTCTTGCTTCTATTCTTCGACTGGAATTGTCTGCTATGATTTATCGTCAATATATCCAATGCGCCAGAGGACAGCTATGTTACATTGTCCCCGTACGTGTAAGTGTGACGTTGCATATGTATCTCGAAATGGACAACGGTATCTGCTTATCGTAGGAGTCGAGCGAGTAATTGCCACGGGGAAAGTACGCGCACATAATTAAGCGCTCAGGGCGATTGGCCAATTACCTGTCTGATAATATCGTGCAGCTCACGTGAGATTTTGATGGATAGCACTCAGGATCCCGGTTGAGTTCAATATATGCATATAGAATTCTATACACACATGTGACATGGGGGTTACTCTTTAGTGGCCCAAGATACAACGGGCACTTAAAAATTATTTACAGGACGATATAGGGGATGTTTTTTTTTTCAGACAACAACTGACAGGAACCATAACCATACCTGTCTATACGTACTGATAAGGTTATCCGTATCTAAAAACGGAGATGCCATCGTATGCCGTTTAGTGGCAGGTCCATAAGTGTACGAACAATGCCTTGGAAGAGAAAAGTGTCGTTGGGGTAGCGACCATACTTCTTTATGATATGCGATACCTCAGACCCGCATATATACACCGACGATAGGAAACTTTTCAGGGTGAAACTTCCGGCCACCTGGTGGTTCTTTGTTGTACTATTATAGACATTGACATCCCTATGGGATTCCTATGGGCCTGATACTAGAAGCATTAGCTTGCCTTTAGTTTATCCTGGATGAAAGGGTTTTCCTGTGAAACTGCCTAAAGTGTTACACACAGTCTCCGTTATCCGAACGCGAGGATTACACGCGGCTTTACGCAAGTTGACGAAGTGACAGAGAAACGGCCCTACTCGGTTGTTGAAGGTGAAATTTCGCGAAACTGCTTTTAAGCAATACGAAGAATTCGAAATAAGAAGAACTTCAGAAATAAGCGATTGACGATGCAAGGAGCTAGGAAAAAATTTGCTCCGAAAATTTTTCCGATTTATCGAAAATTACGTTTATCGCGAATTTACAAAAAAATGGGAAATAATGCTAAAATTCGTATTCGGACGATTCCCTGAAATTTCGTGTCACCGGTAGCAAGAATTTAACGGGATATAATTCATTTTTTTTTAACCTTCGTCTCTCTATTTGGTCAGCCAGGAAAGCGCTGTTGCAAGAACCAGAGGACAGCAGATCGTTCCGTTGCGTGTAGCGTAGGCGTGAGTGCGCGACAAGCACACAAGTAAGGCGCGTGCGAAAATCCGTTTCCGTGTTCCAATTATACTATCCCTAGTGGGTCGACGCGGTTCACCAGTAAACAGCTGTTCATTAAAAAGTAGGCAAGGTTTGACCGTAGGACGTGGCGATATTTTTGAAAAAAAGTATTACTAGATTTTCATCTAAGTTTTCAAACGCCTCGTCGAAATCCGAGATTAAATAATTCTGATCTTGCGAAGCCCACGTTATACGCATTTCGAGTCCAGCCAGACCGGAAATCAGAAGCCGGGTAACATCCGGTACGCGTACCACACTTATATCTCTGTCAAGAACCCGGCTACTGAAAGTAGTAAAACATGAAAAAAAAAATTGATACAAAAAATATTAAAAGAAAAAGTATTTCGCAAACTGCTACTGCCTCGTCGTCTAATTTCTTAATTAGTCGCGCACTGGGTCCTCCCGTCTCCTTTCGGAGTTCAACGGTTTGAAGAGTTCAGTCGAGTTACCAACTAATTTCTACTTACTCCTCTGCATTCCCTCTACTGCGCCTCTCACTTCCAACATTACACATTTCTGAGGCAGTAGGTACGGTGTTGCTGGAGTCGGGAGGAGTAAGAGGTGAGGGGGGAGGCGAAGAGAGTATCTCACGAGAAGTGGACCAGCGACAGGGAAATAGAAGACGATGAGTGAAGTTTGTAAGAAGAAGAAAAAAAAGAAAGCGTAAAGCGACTCCCGGTGAAGTTGTTGCCGGTAAAAAAGTTCTCCGAGTATGACGTCACTGGTACCGCTTCTTCGCTACGTAGCTACCTTATTAGTGCAACCAGTGGATCATTTGTTTTTTTCTTGTGGGTCAATCAGACTTACTTGGGATATTTATAGGCGTTTTAAATATTTTTAAAGGGGATGGTAATATTTAACGGACCCGGTATGACTTTTGCGCTGTACACGTGTTCCTTGTTTTTTGTCTCGTAAATTTTTTTTTTGTAACAAGCAGCAAAAACTTTTATAGGCCCTGTTGGAATATGGCCCTGGTCCTTTCTGGACCCTGGAAGTTGCGATGGGCATCGCGCACGACCCTTCGCATAAATAGGAAAGGATTCTGACCGAGGCTGACGGGGCAGGTTTAGCCTTTGTTATTCATCGGGGAGCCCTAAAGGGTTACAAATATATGTATGGGGATGAGAAGGTCTATATACTTAACCAGCCATTGGGCCTCAGAAAATCAACCCTCTTGCTCCTCATAGAACCTCCAACGCATTTCGTAATGAACGGGAGAACTTTGTGAATTTAATGGATAAAACAGGGAGATGGCCTCGCTGTCTCTCCCTGGCACCTGCTTTACTTAGGGGATGAACGTTAATTTTTTTTCTTCGTTTACCGCTAAAATTTTACCCAAGGCAATCTGTTACGATCTGAGAGGTAAGAGAAGGCGGACGGAAAAAAAATATTCTGCGCTTCGAAATTCTTTGGAAAATAACGAATGAACAATTTTCAAGGGTTGATCTTCTCGTATCGAAATGTTTCGAAATCGAAAGAAAAGGTTATCGTACAAGTTTTAATGGAGCGACAGGTGGCTCGAGGAGGAGCAGTCGCGTCTCTCCTCATCAGCATCACAGTAGGGTAGCGAGGACGAACGAAAGGATGGAAGTTAATCCTGTTGAAAATAATAGCCTACCCCTGTTAATCATGATTTACGTAGATCCTGCGATGATTTACGCAGGATCGATTTGATGGCCGTCATTGATATATATAACGCGGGTGAATTAACTTAAAGCCTCTGTCCTTTAGTTACTTAGGGGCTGCTTTATTCTCACCTGAATTCCGGTCCCCCAAATTGAATCGATCATTAATCATCCAACGATAAACTGTGCGATCGTAGGTCATCGATGCTCGATTACTAATTATTAAAAGCCGGCAAAATTATTTATCCTCTACGTAATGATCGATGATCCCCCTCTATCACAGATCAATCGCGTTCAATGATACAGAGCTAGGACCAAGGACATCTTGGTATAAGGACCAACGGCACTATCACAATGGCAGGATACGGTAGAATCCAAGAAGGATATACGGCAAGATGGTAGAGAGGCGAAATTCGCCAGCTGATAAATACGCAAAGTTATAGAAGCTCAAGGCAGTATCTCAAAGCGCGACCGCACCAGATGTCCCTACAAATCACCTTTCCGCAGTGCCGTACACGGCTGGAGTAAAATCCTCAAGCTTTTTGCAGCGACTCCTGCCCAATTCATTTTCATCATCGCTATTACTATATATACGAAATTCAAAATTCCCGCCCATTCTCCTCGAACCGACCCCAGCAGCTACGCGTGCATAATCCAATAAAGACGCCCGACGCCGCGCTAAGTGACCGAGAGGAGCTTCCGCGTCTCGACGCTTTCTAGCTTTTCACGTAGCGCGGGAATGCCGGCTGCCGCGCAAGCGTGTCTATCGATTGCAATCGTTATTAAGTTGATACAAATTCTAGCAAGCCCAGGAACGTACCAATCTCTGGGGAAAATTCCCTTTCCAAAGCCACCAGAGTGCCAGGGCCCTTTGTACGAACTGAAGTTAGACACTAACGATACGTCAGAGACCAGGGGCGTACTTAAGACGAGTTTTACCTGAAAGGGCTCTTTGAACGGGGCACTCGGAGTACGGTCAAAGCCGTACAATTTCCACCCCTGTATACTCAGCAACCTAACTTTGCCCCCTGTTAATTTCAAATGATTAAAACGTCCATGAAGTTGGAGTCGCGTAAACAGCTGATAACAAGTATTCCCCGGTTATAAGTGTCTCGCGGAAAATTATGTAAGGCTGTCCCAAGGGACAGGTAGCGAAGGGGTTAGTGCTTAAGAAATCGTGAAGTTTAGGGAAAGAGTGTGAACGCTTCGCCCAACTTCACCTCTGAACTTCCACCTTTCGTGTTGATGCGATCTCTTTTTTTTCACAAATCAAAGTACCGGAAATGTCGATACAATTTTTTATCACCGTCGAAATTAAAGCCCAGCGACTCCATAGGGTTGGCATTATTATTCGGACGAGTTTGAGTTTACGAGGGTTGGCTCTGTTGGCGTTGACCTTCCCTTTCGCCGGCTCGCCGAAATGTATTTTTGCCAATGAAAAATTTCGTTTGACACGGAAGAGGGAAAAAAATCAACAGTAGCGTTGACTGCACCAGTGATCAAAAAACTGCGCGGCGATTCTAAATTATTAATAAAAAAAAAGAAAGATCAAACCCAATGAAATAGAAGAAATAAATAAAGACGAGTCACGTGTACAGGACCACGTGGGGCTTCCGTCAATAATACGTGGGGTTTCTCGTGATACCAATTCGACGTTCTATAAGCCAATGCATACAGTTACTGAGCTTTCACTTTTTTTTTCACTATTTTTTTCAAACACTTCCGGGTCATACCAGGAGCATCTTGTGAAAAAAAAAAAAAAATTAAAAAGGATACATTTCCTGGAAGAAGTCAAGATGCGGCGGCTGCAGGATATCCAGGGCGGACAGTACCTGTAATCAGACGGAAGGATTTTTTTAGAAAGTGAAAGTGTCAGGATCCGATTGATCTGCTCGTACCGATCTTGGATCAAGGATGGGAAGAAGGTGAACGGGCTTGGGCGATGAAGGATCGTCCACCGGGGAAATAACCAGAGGAAGAGTCCGGTGGGTAGTATCATACCGGTATTATTAGTACCGGATGATACTAGGTATGCACAGTAGGAATGGTATGTATAGTAGCAAGTAATATAATATTACTAGAGATAGTATATCAATATTTAATACCGTAGTGAATAACAGATAGAAAAACTTTCTTTAATTCTATATAGCAACATATATGTATATATATTCATATACATACACTATCTACAAGTATATAATGTATACCCAAGTCCCGGTTCTCACGAACGTATTTCGCATACCAAACGATATTACGAGCTTCGCAACCTAACCTAACCCAACCCGTAGATACGAGAAAGCACAGATTTCACATAGACAATTAGTACATGAGAAGATATTACAGTGCTAAAATTAATAACGCGATTAACTTCATATGCACAATTTCACCCGGGAAATTATCACAGTCTACCACTGACTCGCCTTATACAGGCAAATTCAAATCTTGTACGTATGAAAATTATTATATATTGAAAGGGGGAAAAAAAATTACTGCAAATTTCCTACCAAGAGAATCCATTCGCGTATCCTGAGTATAGGTCTTAGAAATGATAGCTCGATGCGTATGACGCGAAATAAATTAGTATCACAGTGTAAAAATTACTGACGTTCTCGTGTTTGAAGAAGCAGAGCATCTTCAGCTCCCTGAAGACTCTTTTGCTGCTGACGAGACTCTGAAAGACGTTCGGCAGTTTCTTCAAGGCCACTCTTCTGCCGTCCCTCGGATCCGTGACGGCCCTGAAATCAGAAAGTCAATGTCCAGTTCAGACCTTGAACCGTACTGTCTACGTAGAGCGGCGTTCTCGAACGCGTAAAGTCCTGTGAACCCGGCATAAGTTTTCAGGACAATGAACGTACCTATTTCCGGAAAGCGTCAGGGTAAACATATTAACCCGTATAATAAATGCCTGCTTATATAAATATATATATATATACACACACACCCATGTTACATGACGTAAGAATTAAACGATATCAAATAGGCAGATCAAGTGTTAATGAATTTCGATGAGTAATTACAGTTACGTTACGCAATCCAGCAGAAGCTTACTCGTATGCCACGTATCATTATTTCTTCGATAATCAATTTACCCGACAGACAGTAGATTGAGTGTTAAAAATATAGGCACTGCGATCAGACGCGTCCCCGGTACCTCGTATGACGTCATACGTGGACTGGGCCCTTCTTCGGTTACATCGATAACGGTCCAGGACATAAGAGATCTGGGAGATGAAAGAGTCAAGAGGCGGGGACTGCTAGGGAAAGGGAGAAGAAGAAAAAAAAAAGGAAACAAATACAAGTGGCGGTGGCAAAAGTATTGGAGCACGGAGAAGATGAGCCCTTCACGAGTTGAAAAGTATGAGCTAATTAGCATCCTCGTGAGCACGAGGGTGCGAGAAGAGAGTAGAAGACCCCGATGTTCGCTTCCTCGAGATTCGCCTTTAACTTCCGGTACACGGGGTGCGATGACCCCATCTCGTCTCCTCCGACCGCTTTCGACGTCTCATTTATCCCGCGCAACGTAACGTTATTTCACCTGGTTCTCATTGGGCTTCAACTAACATTTGCAGTATCACACGTGTGTATATATTATATATATATTACACGAGGATGAGGCAAAACAGCGAATGCGAAATCGTCGCTTTAAGAAAATCAGAAATTCAAATTGCGAGAAATCGGTGCCGCTCGCGCGAATCGTTTTAATGTCACGAATTTCAAGGCGTCGCGACGCCAAGGATCATCGTCTGAAATATATTAAAATGCCGATAAGTAATATTACAAATATTACTATGAGAATTTGCTTGCACGCAAATACAGCAACACACACATACATATATATACATATATATGCATGTAACATAATACGTAATAGATACAAAAATTCAGGGCAAAGCGTAATATCGTGGAAACGCATAAAATTAAAAATTCAACGTCAGTAGGTTAATCTCCATGAAGCGACGATAAATCAATAAAGTGTTATACTATACACGCTTGTCATTTAGGCGGATAATTATTCACTTGATAATCCACCCGTCGACAATACATAATATTTAGACGTATGAGTATCTACATACATACGTTCGGGCAATTCGCGATTGCGCGACGAATTAAATGTCGCCGAAAGGAATTTACGGTTTGCGCGTGAAACTTGTCGTCGTTCGCTCGTTTCGTGCTGCTCGTTATAGCGCTAACGCGACGCTTAATCAAGCTCAGGTGAAGAAACACGTGTTGATTTTCACCGCAGCGACAATTTACATAGGTCGTCGTTCACCCGCATTTAAAACGTAACGACAGCGTACATATGACGATTTTCCCGTCCAATTACATACAAGGACTCCACAACAAAGATGGTAGCCTTAGGACGCTATCAGCTTAAATATTTACATACAACGAAAGCACCGTGGCGTGTAAAGTGGATCAAGACGCCGCGGATTTGTCGCGCGCATGAGAACTCGGCAGATCAAGATTGATCAGAGAATTTTGGTGCCCGTCAATGATGAGTGACGAGTAGAAGAGGAGAAAAAAAAGATGGCAAAAAGTTAACGACTTCATTTGAAAATGATTAAAGGCTACCAAGTGTATATCAAAGTGTCTCCACGTGTATACTCGGTGTGCCTTTAATTGTCAATTTGAGGATTTGAAAATCAAAGACATTCGCGCCGACCCTCGTACCCTTTGACGTGTTCGCACTCGAGTGCACTATATATAGGTATAGCAGGCACGTAGCTGGTACATATCGTTAAAGGTAAATAAAGCGAAAGAAACGTTACTGTGGTATTAACAGACCAGGGCTGGAAACTGTAAAAAAAATGCTTAACCCACACCGCACAATATACGTAACGAGCAATATCTTATGGGCCGGTATTAAAAGTTGAGATTTAATAAATAATTTAACTCAGAACGCGCATGCTCATGCGCGTCGCCGCAAACCTTATAGAAATAATCCTCGGCGCATCTAACACTCGTAAAGGCATAATCTTCTGGTTGGAGCGCGTTTATTTTTTCTTATATTAGCAATAAAGAGCGCGTCCATTTACAGGCTGTAATAATGCTCGATATATCTACACGCGTGCACAGATTTTTAAAAGGGAAAGAGTCGTGACCAGCATCCACTGGGTCACGCGTTGGCCCAAAAGTAAGAGTCGTTGTTTATCTGTAATCCATATAGAAAATGGGAAGGAAATGAAAAGAAAAAAATGTTCAAAAAAAGTATTTTTTGAAAGACCCTATAGTCGAGCCCAGTGCACAGGGGTTGGTATCTGGCTAGCATGTAAGACAAAGCTTTGAAAATCGTGAAAAAGGTATCGAGCGAGTGAGCGTGGACACGCGAGGTGTCGTAGATAGAAAAAGGCAAGAAAAGCAAAAAGAAGAAAAAAATCGATGAAAACCCTTATCTAAGCAGTCCCGTCGGCCGTTCAGTGATTTCAAAGGAGAAACGCGAGAAATAAAAGAGGTATGGTTATCGAGGGTCTCGAAACTTTTGTAAGGACCGGTATAATAAGAAGGCGAATACTGCAAGCAACGAAAGACACCACACGACCTTAAGGTACCGTCCACACGTATTCACAAGGTGCGGTCTCTGCTTGTTTCAGCAGAGGAGATCTCTCCCTTTCTCATCTCGAGCTTCTCTTGCTTTCTTTATACCTATTCGTACTGCACGTTAACCTCCCTTTCTTGGATACTTGGACAGCTGCAACGAGATTCACCTGCAACTGCAGTGCAACTGCCGCCAAGGGATGCACCTGCTTTACATAGGAACAGCCACAGAGGCTATACATATATACTACATATATAATACCTCGAGCAAGTAGAAAACTGTCGCGCAGCTTGTGCTCTTCCCACAGGATACGAAACTGGTTCGAAACAGTCCAGAAATTATGCGAGCGTACTAAGGAGTATGAACAATCTTTTTTTTTTACAAGTTATATACCGCACGGTCGGACACAAGATAAAAGAGTCGGGAGCCTCTACCAAAGTTCTAGTAACTTCTAGTAACTTCCAGAGAATTTTCAATACAACAAACCCCACAATTCCCATCTTCGCTGCGATTCGATAAATCTCCGACGGCATCCAGAACAGACCATCCTGACTCGTGTAACCCATCCCGTTATGCGGCGTGTTGGTATCGATTATTGAATTAGCATCAGTAGAAGTGCCGGGAGCATTTACATGAATAAGCTTTGGCTTAACTTCCGTCTAACTAGTTTATAGTTAACAAGGACAAACTGCGGGGACATCAGCATATAGTGTGATGGACGGACACGTGGTGGCCGAAAGCCTGTGGAGATGAGTTTACTGTAAAATTTTAAATACCCCTAGCCATCCCCATATATACACATATACAAGATCCTCTGATTTTTTTTTTCCCGTAAAATACGTAAAACTCGACTGATCGACAGAGGAAAAAAAAAATTGCAATAAAAAACCACATATGCAATATCACCAGGGCGACTTTACAGGTGGTATATACGAGTATGAAAGAATTTTCCGCAAGAGCTGCAAACTGTTTATTACTCTCAGATTGCACGTGACGAGCCACGCACGTCAGCATATTCATAGGACACGTATGTAGATACATATAAGTATCGATAGCCGTATACTATATGCACCAGTGAGAAATATCACGATACGTCGTACGTTCGACTTGTACATACAGTGCATACAGTTTACAAAGTGGATACCGTCCCCGGGGGGAGGGAGGTAGCTGGTGCAGCCATGCAACAGGGTGCCACCTATGTTCATTATCGGCCCTTCGTTTCCTCCAGGTGAATCGCGTGCGCCGTCGAGAAACAATAGCACGAGGCTACGTTAACCAGGTATACATATGCATATGAACTTTAAACAGATAGTTACAGATATATATATAGTATATGTATATATATGAGCGGGCAATAAGTCCGATCACCATAAAAACCCTAGATAAGAGTGAATTTTTTTTGCGTTGACGATTAATCGACGTTTACAGGAAGTTTTTACAGCACCGAGAAAACGTATCGATAGAACGTACGATTGAAACCTGGATCAGCTGTAAATTAGAGCTAACCATACGCGAGTCTCATTCAAGGTGTTTATAGATGCTTCGATAAGCGCAGGATGAAAATGCAGAAGGCAGCCTTGTTAAAAATTTAAAAAAAAAATAGATAAATAATTCACCGTGTGTCATACCGATATCATTGTATCGTATGAATGGCAATTTCGCGTATCCATTGTCACAGGAAGGTGCACGCGGTTGGGACACTGGCGAAGCGTCATGGCCGATTGTCAGTCCCGGCCGAGAGCGCCTGTATCGCCGTGAAATCGCCAGTGGAATCCATCGAGTACGAACCGAGCGGCAAGGGGATACGGAAAGTTCTCGTGCAGACAGTGAACGTAACAGAAAGGAAGTTCGTGGAGATAACTATGGGACGCGAGGAGCCAGAGATAAAGAAAAGAAGACCATACCGTGTGTAAGTCCCGGTAATAGAGTAAGTAGCCAATGGGAGTAGGTCTTAAGAAGAATGCGACCAATGAGAGCGCGCGAATAGGCCAGTGGAAAGTTTTACGTCTGCGTAAAACCCGTCAGCCGTTACGATCGCGTACTACGTACCACGTGACCCACGCTCACGAAGCACATACGCGTGTGATCCTTGAATACGGGTGTGTATACTAACTGCACCTTATCACAGTCCCGGATACAAGATAGATGAAAAGATCCATATGTACCGAAGCCCTTCTACGTACGAATACAGATCGCACGTAGTGAAATGCAATGCGCGTACCGTGTAAACGTGCGTTCATACGTCCGAAGTCAGTGCCGAATGCCCACTGGTGCCGATTTCATTGAAAATTGTGTGAACGGAGATTAAAAGAAGGACCTTAGGATATTGGAGGTCGACGCGATAACCTTTGCAAATAGGGTGCGCGCGCAACGTGAGCTTGCTGCAGGGTCGACAACTGACGTTTAGACACAGCCAACCAAAGGGGGGTCAACGACACAGCGCGACGTAGTAACCTAACCTCACCGTACGATTTTCTACAGCACGTTAGGCATAATACAGCCTGGACGTTTAAACGAGCACGCGAGGATCGAATTCGAGCCTCGGCCGAAAGCTTCACGTGTGCCCGTACGCGACTCTGGGACCTTTACCGTGTAACAGGGACGCGTATGATATATTACACGGTAGGTACTCCACTAACAGATAAGTCATTGTGGAGTACGTAGGGACACGCGAAATTTTGCGTTTAAATAATTCAACCTGCCATTATTCCACTCAGATCCGTGATAACGTTGCGGACGTTAAAAGGGAAAGAGTTCACGGGGCGTTATTCAACGTCAGCGATACGTAACCTACATTAGCCTCCCTTTACATCGTGATCTGACCCCGGAAACCTACCGTACATGCCATATGTGATATACCCAGGTATATTGCGATCGGTATATAATTTCGTGACGTGCTTACGAGGGAGCATCGTCGTGATTAAAAAATACACCGGAAGAGACGAAGAGGATATACGCCGTCGGTCGGTTTCGATAGATTGATATAAATTTCGAATTAATTAAATGATTCGCCACGTATGGCGAAGGAAAAGGATCAAAGATCGCTGTACGAGGTCGACCGATCGTCAAACGGTCACGCGGTCTGCCGATTAACTGCAGTCCGGCAACATAAAGCATCGAACGTACTGTGACCGACGCGCATATGTGTGTCGCGAGCACGTGTGTCCACGATAGAAAGACACGTGGTCCTTGACCAGACAAAGCGTCTAGACGATACGGAATTACGAACTCGAGGAACTTCCTGTGGATGGAAGTCGAAGGGAGATGAGAGAGAAAAAAAGGTCCATGATAACAGCTGGAATCGGGATTCTTTACCGATTTACATGCATACGTGAGTACAAAGAATCTTAATATTGATTCCAGGTAGGATATCATCCGTGACCTAATTTTTACGTATAAATATTTAGGAATATACATATATATATATGAGCTATTAACCTGCATGGCAAAGCCTATACTCTTGACCTGTTCCGTAAGGCGTTGTTGGATTGAGCAGGGCGAGCAGAAAATAATGGGGCCAGTCAAAGAGACAGAAAGGAAGCTTTATCTTAAACGGATTCCTTGACTACGGCCTGGGATGGTTTTAATCGATCGGATTGGCTGGTAAAAACCCTCGACAAGTAGATACACAGAGAGGGAAGGAGAAGAGTATACGTGTATATATATATATATATATATATATATGTTCCTCTGACTCATAGACGTTAATCTCGTCCACTCGTGAATCACCAGACTCTTCCGTAAATCGACGACTATTTCGGCAGATACTTAACTGCGACGTCCGTCTAGTTCGTTACTAGACGATCCGCTGTTAGAAAGTACACGTGGCGAAGAAGCGATTGACGCATTGAAATAAATAGGACGAGATACGGATAAGTGATCAATCGTTACGAAGAATGACTTAGGGTAAGTTAGCGATTACGTCACTGAATGTGCTAATTACCATTAAAAGATTAGCAACCGAATGATACGTAGCTTTCGCCGAGAGGAGAGGAGGACAAGGGACGGGAGGACTCCACGTTAGAGAAACTCGTTAAGTTAACTTAAGAGATAGTACCAAGAGGACAAGGCAGGTATAACATTCCTGATCGATGATCGTATCGTCACAGTGGGTATCCGCAGTGCATTTTGATAACGAGTGAATGAAGAACGATAGAGCAAAGGCAGAGGAGATTAACGATAAAAGACAAAGGTACGAAGAGAGGTATGCAGCAGCACGTATGGCTGATAAAATACGTACTACAGAACGAAGTGAAATTTTTTATGAATTTCAAGAACGCGATCAGAGGTTAGGTAAAAAATTTTTGAAAAATTTCTAATCAACGATCGATCCACAAAATGTTTCCAGAGAGAGCAAAGGATGTCGGTGTATCTGGTCAATAATAATTTCTCGAGCTCGGACCACGCTCAATTTTCTCATTACGTTCTCAGGAGCGTCCCTCTGTCTCCCCTGGAGGAACTACGTCCTGACGTACGACAGCCCAGCGAAACTAGTCGATTTCTACGTGCGGACGGAACGGAACTCGAAAAAACAGACTATGCGAAGTGTCGATGAATTTCGTTATCGGTAATTCGATCTTGTGCCTCAAGATGGCTGAGTTCGCAGTGAAAAACGTGGGTACGCGCAGCAGCACCAGGTATGCGGGTCACAGTGGTCTACGGACTAAGGAGAGCTACAAAGATATCCGGCCATCTGGTGAGCGACAGCTGCAACTAAGGATGCGAGTACTCCCTTTTTAATTAAGTTTTCGTAATACTCTTTAAATAACGCGTTACAGGCATATGCCGAATTATGACTCGATACTTTTTTCTTCGTATTAAGAACCAATGTGGGTAATGATATACGGTAATTAAGATCGGAGACACGTGCGAGATACTTGAGGAATTTTGACGTTGCTCCGATGAAGGGCAGAAATATATTAGGTATTACGTACGGTGATAATTGGATCATAGACGGAGGATTCAGGGCGGGGGGTTCCGCTGGAAAAGAGGGTTAGGAACCGTTCCAAGGGCGGAGTGGACGGAAGTCCCTTTAAATTGGTGCAATTACCGGCGTTGAATGAGCCGTGCGTTAATGGCGTCGTCTGGCACGCAGAGGGAAAATGAAGGCGTGCGTGTGTGTATATAACTATATATGTATATAATCAGACACAGGAGTATGGATAAGGTGGTATGGAGGGAGGCGGGGTGGGAGAAGAACAGGAATAGGGCATTGTTTGGGTCCGACGGTGAAATCGCGAGTGAAAATCCTGAAAAACCGACGCCGTGCGTCGCGGCGTTGACCTCGTTACATGGCTAATTACTAATTAGAGACAAGGAACGAGGCGAGAATAACGATTATCCTTATCATTCCGTGACCGCTGTGACCCATGTTGTTTTATATCTTATCCGATGAATTTTGAAATGCATCTTGGTAAACTGCATTTGGTGCAAGCGATCGCGTTTATTGATTTTGATTGATGAAAAAAAAAAGATTATTCGATTAAATTTCCCATGACATTGAGTCTCCTTGAATATTGATTATAGAATATTAAAAAGTTGTATTATGATAAGCTTATCATATTACTGTTTATACGCGTATGCATCGGGTATGTATCGTATGAACAAAGTATAACGTTCTATATATAGAAAGACCCTTTGAAAAGAATGGCCAGTCGCACGCCAGCTATGGATAAGTCCGTGGGAAAGTAAAGGCGGTGTCGCAATCGTTACATCGGCGACTTGCGTCGATGCGTATATACCTACGTAAGGAAGTAGGCAGGTCTATAGGAGGTAGCCAGGAAGATTGGAACATCGACAAGGTGGGTGGTAGATATAGTAAAAGGGCTGGTCCCCAAGTGAGCGAACGAGGGTAAGAGGTAGGACATGCAGAAGGTGAAAGGTGGCTGGATGAGAGAGAAAGAGGTAACGGAGCTGAAAGATAGAGCGAGACGTATATATATATATACACCCATATGTACACTACACAGGAGGTTCATACTCCAGCTAAAAATCCATGCAACAGGTCGTTCTGGTTAGAGCGGGCAGCGACTCACGCGTGGAAGTAGGAGAGTCGTCGAGAATGCGAAAGAATATGTGTATGTGTGTGTGAGAGAGAGAGAGAGAGAGAGAGAGAGAGAGAGAGAGAGAGAGAACGCGAACGTGAGATATCGCATGTGGTGCTCTGTTGGGCTGGTGTCTCGTAGCTCCGTAATATCTTGGCTGGGTTTTGCATCGGTGTTAAATAACCCAAGCAGCCTCGTCTCATTTCCACGTCGCAGCTGCAGCACAGCGAGACAACTGCAGCCAGTAGTACCAGCGGTACGTATCGTCGCAACTGGGGGTACCGGAACCACCACCACCACCACAGTCTCGATCGACATGGGCAGCTGAATTTTAACGCTGGCACTACGTGTACCGGTGTGCCCAGGACGGTGCCCGAGGAACAGGTCCGTTCCGCCGATCGCACCAGGAGAAACCGGTAGACGGTCAAAGAGGGAGGAAGATCAGGTAGGTACCGGTACCAGGGATAGCGGCACCAAGAGCACCAGAAGGTTCGGCCCGGGCGAGAAGCTGCTTTTCTTTGTCAAATTTTTACCGGTCGCATAGGCGTCGACACGCACCATCTTTTTTTTGGGGCCCTCCTTGCGTCTTGAGGTTTCGAGACAATGGATGACAGGTACTGGGCTTAGGACGTGTATTATGTACACTGGTCCAGCCAGCGTCCCTTCGCCTTCAGATACATTGACTCGCCTCGATCTTCCCTCTACAGATGATCCACGTCATGTCTATACGTGGCTCGTGCGTCTAATTAAGGCTATACAGCCACCGACTAGTGATGGAAGCAGGGAAGCAGGGACATGAGGAGGAAGGGATACGCCAAAGGGTTCTTTCCGGGGATCGACCAAGGGATGAAAATTGTGACAAGGGTTGTCGAACAAGCACCGAAAGTGAACCCCTGAATATTATCTCTTGACAATCTATTAACTTGAGATTAAGTAATAATTTACAGGCCGTCGAATTTTCCCTCTCGTTCACCTTTCATCCCTTAATCGTTATCCCGATAATTATTATTCTTCATTATTCGTTATTCGTCCCTAAAATTATTAGCATCCTTTCACTGTCGTCTATATCGAACAGCATGTAGCAACACGCGCCCACGAGGTAAACAAGCTCAAAGTGTAAAGGGCAAAGTTCAAGTCTGGAAGGGACATTATCAATCAGTACCCAACCCCAATGAAATTCTCGGCAATTACCCCGGAATAATGGACGGCTATATCGGCGGAGGTCTCAATGTATCGAGTTGGGAGAGTTCCGACCGGAAATTCTCTGGGATGAACATTCCCGACGAGAGTCCAGTTATATAGGATACCTCCGACCGAGGGATGCTGTGATACAGGAAATCATCGTGGAGATAAGGACAGATCGTAGTTTGATAACGCCTGACAGTAGTATCGCTTTGAACTCTTGGAACTGAGCTCAAACGACTGTGACCGCCTGCTCTCTGACTATGCGTGATAGGCGGTCGTAAAAACGATGAATACGGTCCTCCGTTGACTATACATCAAAATATCTATACGTCTATACATATCTATATAGATATATACAGAATCAAATAGACTACTCAGCCGCTCTAACAGACAGGGAGTAATCGATTGGTTAGCATCAAACGTTCGAGCCTCAATCACCCTCTTGTAGACTTACATCACAATTACACAGGGTGTACGCGAAATAAGGGAAACATTAATCCCAGTAAAAAGTTCGTCATGACAAATTGTACAAATACAAAATAAAAGAGCACGTGAAATTACGTTAAAAATAATTACTCTTATTGTCAGGATTAATTAATGGGAATCTTTGCCATTGATGTTATATACGATTTATATGGTACACCCTGTATATATACTACTGACTATAATCATGCTTCGCCTTACATCCCTTTGGACTGTCTGTCAATACCCTTTGGATGGGAGTTAGCCCGGATGAAATTGAGGATCCTGTCGATGGACATTCCAAGGATCGACAGGATTGATCGGTCCTTTGCAGAGTGAATTGAACACATGAGAAAATGGTCTACTCGTATATAAATAGTCCATATACGATCAGCTATGTACAAATATTTTAAAGCTTATACTTTTTGTGTATAAATATTATTTTTACTGATAAGACCTATCCGTGTAAATTACATAAAATATAATAAAAGAAAATTTACCATCTTTATATATGCTTATCAAAAAGATTCTTTGTTCTCTCCTCCATGTATCGAAATGATTTTACTTATCCAGAAGGTACGTCCCTAACGTCTTCTGTAATTCACGAAGATCCTCTACTGGGCTCCTCGACGCGGGTCCAGATCGATAAGATAAAGCAGACCCATCAGGACGTATAAAAATAGACCCATGTATCTTACGCCAAGAGTGCTCCAAGATCCGTCAAGTAGCTGAAGGTACTCACGAATTTTGCACAATTGTAGATCATCCCACGAGAGCAGACTGAGCTCCCTAAGGATTTCTCAGCCATGCAAACGGGTTAAGTATTTCATTATGGTAAATCCCCTTGAATTTGGTCTTAATTGGTAGAGCTTGAATAATTTTACGTTTTATATATATTTTACGCTATAGATATAATATGGCGTACATATAAAAATATGTGGTACAGGGTTGCGATAAAAGTGAGTAATACGTTGATATACTTGACAAGAGGTATCCTTGGTCCATGATAAGACGAATTTTTTTTTCACACCGTAGAAACGATTCTAATCGTTAATGGATGCTGAGAATATTGTTTCCTCGAGTTTTGATTTCTTAGATCTTGCCTTCCTCCCCACCTCCGCGCGCTCCTCTCACGGCGTGCTACCCCACGATCAACACGAAAATCCTACGTGACAGCCCTTTAAACCCTTTTTCATTCCAGCGTTAAACGGCCAGTTTTGCGAATGGAGCTCAGCCAGGACCATCTAGATGGATTTTGGAGGAGTCTGACAGGAAGGAGACTCTGCCACCTCCCGACAGGATCTCGAAACCCGGAAGATCGATCTGCCCGCTGGGAAGTGCAGGGTACTTGTGTTCGTTCGTCTATTGCGCTTCAATCCTTTTGCCTCGTGAGATTGATTGATTGCCGAATCAGTTCGATTAAGCGTTAATCAAAAATTAATAATCAAGCTGACTTAATAGTAATAAAGAAAATTTTTGTAAATTCCCAAGTTTCAATAGCGCGCGACTGGGTGTCGCGTATCCTCTTTAATGGATATCGGTCCTCTTCTTTTTTTTAACGCAGTCACGCGTGCATCCCCTGCACTCGCGAAACGAATCGACTGCACCTGTTGCAGCTCATTGGAAAGGTAATCTGAGGTTCAGTAAGGATTTTTTGAAATGGCCATTGCCATATATTTTGATCCCCTAAATAACGACAGTCGAGAATTTTATTTATAAATTCCATATCATTGAAAAAGACGATCGTCGACAATCTAACAGTGATACGAGAAAGACAGAGAGAGGGAGAGTGAAAAAACATTGAATGACCTACCCTCATGAACGTATATAAAAAAATATTTACCCCGTATAGAAATCCCAGTCTCCGTAACACGCCCTCCGCTTACGATTAAAAATGCAATTTCTCTCCCGGTATATGAAGCCGTCGCGTGGCTCTTATGCGAAATTGCGAAAACAATTTGAATAAAATAGGGGTAGTAATTAAAAAGCAGCGATCAGCTCGACGTCAAACCGGTGAACTTAGTATAGAATCTCAGTGAAGAGGTGCGACGAGGAGGGATGAGAAATATTTAAAAGGTGGAGGCTGAAAAAACTGCACCCTTAAAAAACCAGGGGAAGGAGGGAGGGCGGGAGTGGCAAATGCCGGGTGAAGCATTGAAAGGAAGTTAAGCGACATGGCAGCAGCGAGAAAAGTGTATGGGGGTGGGTGGGTGGGTGGTGGGTGGTGTTCGTATAAATGATATTCCAAGAAGAAAGAGATTTCCATAGCGCCACGTTGTAAGGGTTGCTAGAGGGGCTGGCGCGTTAAAATCCTCAAGTAATTACGAGTAATCCGTGGCCTCTTGAATTTCCTCCGTTCCATCCGGCTGAGCAATATAAATACAATGTAAACCGCCGTGAGCGTAAATAACGCAGAAAGTGGAAAGAGCTAGTAATACGGAAGAAGGTAAAGTAAGAAAATAATATTCCGGATATATGTGTGAGAGGAGCGCGCCGGTATTTCGCAACAACAATAACTCACGTATTCCGGCGTCGGCTTCGGTCAGTGAATGAAAAACAGGTTAAAAAAAAAAAAGAGAAAAAAGAAAGATAAAAGCACACTGATGTCCACGTAGTAAAGTGACAGTAGGATAGTGATACATAAATTGTCATACGGAACGAATAAAACCAAAAGAAAAGACAGAAAGTCAAAGAAAAAGTAAAGAAACAAAAGTACCATTCAAAATTTTCACCGCGAAAAATCCAATCGTCAAAGGGAATAAAATATTCCGTTAGATTTTCAAAAACTATATATCCGTCTCTGTCTGACGCGCGTAAGCGTCCCTCTCTCTCTCTCTCTCTCGCACTCGCAGCAGGTATAGAGAGAAGAGCCCATAATAAATCCTGACAAAAATCGATCGACCTTCCGAAACTTTTCGTCAAATTGACTCTGCGCTAATATCTCGATTCCATTAAGCCGTACGTAGTTACTACATACGCGTGACCATATCTCGTATGCTATATAAATACACATATGGTATCTACATATCGCTTGCACGCGTTTGACACGTACCTGACGTTCGGAGTGCCGAATAGGAGTGACGTGATCGGAGTCACGTCCCTCCCAGATAGTTGCTGCTGCCACGTTCCCGTGGCGCAAGCCGTATCTTCACGCAGCACATATAGCATGACACAACTATCCTGGAGGGGCAACCGCGGTTCGATCGATCCCACCAGGACGCGACTTCCGGTGGAAGTGAGAAAAGGCCCAGCCAAATATATACATACACATACACACATATATGTATCTCTGGACTCCCATGGAGCCCTATTGGATATATAGTTCACTCGGCACGAATTCCGAGCACGGGCGGCGGCGAGCGCCTGGCGCTTTTTTACTTGCTTCCCTCCGGTGCCTTTCGTGGAGGAGGAACCAGCCGGGGTCGATAAACCCGTGGGAACGTCGATGATACCGACCGGGAAAGCTTCGAGGAAACGGGAGACCAGGGTGTAGCAGAGCGGACGAGATCCCACGGGAGAACCGTAGTGAGGTGTTTGCACCTAGCTTCGGAGAAGGGGCAGGGGGGGGGGGGGGTTAAGATGACACGTTAAGGGTGAAAAAATAATCAAACCTTATCATCCCTATGGGGAGGATGACACCGGATACATATGGGGCGTTAATTAATTACCCTGGAGCCAAGAGGGCGGAGAGTGGGGGGTCGTTGGTTCCTATGCGTAAAACGAAACGAATTGCCATTTCGATTCGTCGATGCGACATAACTCTCGTTATATCTATATACGTATATCGCAGCGATGACAATTAAGGGGGACGAACGGGAGGTAAGGATTTCTAATGACACCCGGTATAAGCTCGCGCTAAATAATTACGTCCGTAATTTTAATTTTCTACGTCCATGGCTTTTCGAGCGCGAGAATAATTGGTATCGGGGACGAGTACGAGAGAGTGGCGTATCGACAAAATTGCTATCAACGATATTAATTCACGCAACCCGTTGTATATTATTATGATTAATCGTGCGCGCGAAGTGGCCGATAGACACGAGGATGATTCGATTACGTGAAAGCGGAAAAAAAGTAATCGAGGAAAATATTTTACGGTATTTATTATGGTCCTGTGTGCTAATATGGTATACATATGTAGATATGTCAGAAACGTATTCACGCATAATGTTACGCATCCCTTTGGGTACCGTTAATTAGGGGTATGACGCGTGCACACGCGATTACACGCGCAATGATCACAGGCATACATACACATCATACGTGCATGCATTTGAAATCAGTGCTAGACGCATCATGACGTGTGCACCCATGCGCGTATGCACGTGTACAAATGTTACGTGCGTCACGAAAAACAGCGCGTGTGTCTACGAGGCTAATGCAAAGCAGCAAACAAGCTGACGACTCGTCACGTAGCGCAAGTTCGTGCATCTAGAATCTAGATGCACAGTCGGCGGATCGTGGATTTCGAGCGCATTTCTCCTGCACGCGAAAGGCCCGTCTCTGGCCATTACCGTTTGACACATGGCCGAATATGGCCACATATGGCACGGGGATGTGTTTTGTAGTAACATGCCGGTGCACTAGAGTGCCAATAGACGCTCGTTCAGAAACGACAGTCCGTTAAATATTTGTTCGACGTAGCAGCGTATTGATTACAGGCGTTTCGGGTGCGGCGTTATCGGTACGATTTCGGTACGATTTCAGTACGTACCGTACACAGTGAATTGATCAACCCCCGTGCAGTGATCGCGCGTGACGTGGAAACGAAATTTCGTTTTTTTTTTCTTTTTTTAAACACGAACACCCCTATCACAACAGATCGGGATTTGTAGGAATTTTTGGCAAGGAATTGATGCGAAAATAGAAGCAGTATCGTTCAGTGAATTTGATCGCACATCGATGGGATTCAAAATCCCGCGGATGGGATGGGCAGCTGGATGATTCTGATATTGGAGCAGAGGGTCGTTAAGGATGTATAGAGGGAACCCAGGGTGTCTCCCTTGGGAGGCGTGCGGCGGATGACGGAGGGAAAGGGATGAAGGCTGATTCGTATATAACGACGAAATATTTAACTGCAATCGGTAAAGGCGGCATTCGCGCTCGCATCGACGGTCAGCTGACCGACGTGGAAGCCAATAAATCAGATTTCGCGATGAAATCGACGTTTACTCGCTCGTCGCAATAATAATCAATTCATAGCTCACGGGTGTCAGAGATGCTTCGCGTAGCTGTCGCGTCTGTATATACAGTAAATGTATTTGCGTATAAGAGAGAGAGAGAGAGAAAGAGATTTGCTGGTTAACTTTTGAGGCACACTGTGTACCTATATATACGGCGTGAAGAGGATGTTGAGTGTTCGCACGTTAGTCACGGTAATTTGAATTGTGAACGAGGCTTAAGGACCGCGTCAGACATCGTGAATGGATTCCTCGATTGGTCTAAACGTTATAAGCCGAATCCTCACCGAGCGATATGCGTATATCAAAACGCAAAAAGAAATCCTACGTAATGGCGACTTCGTAGTACGACTAGTATTTCTAAGTCGTGTGACGCCGCTCGAGGGTGCCGCCGCCCCTGCGAGACTTTAAGCGCGCTCGCTGTGAACGCGGCTTTACGGTGAGCCGACAGCGGGTCACGTTGTCGCGTCCTCGCGAGACGCTGACGCAAACTCAAAGCCAAAGCCCACTGGGAAACGAGTCATAATGCAGTTGTGCGACTGGTAGATGGACACGTGGCCTGTTTTGCATTGTGCCAATGACTTTAATCGATCTGAATTTCAATTCTGATCGTCCGAACGTGACGGATGTTTTATAGAAACAGTAAAAGGACGCACGTTGGCTGGGGAACGAAGCGAACAGGCGTTTGCGGCATTCAATTTTGCCAATTCCTATGTCACGCGTGAGCGCGAGTGAGACAGAGCGATGGGTATTATGAAGAGTGCGAGAGAGATACACGCAGTGCAAGGATTTCACAAGGCCCCAATTCTTTTTTTTTTTTTTTTTACTATCAATCTCACGAATTTCGTCCTTTCAAATTCTATTAGTCGCCATCCTCATCGAAATGCACCTGAATTCGTTACCTTATCAAATGAGCAATCCGTACAGCAGTCAATCTGACAGATCGCGATTACGTAAGAAACGTTAAGAAACGATGTAATCTTTTAATCGTTTATGGGAATATTAGATGGACAGGCGCTACACGCAATAGGCCTTTAGTCACCACATGAATAATGCATTCGCCTTCCGTTTCTCTACTCATAGAGATTTTTCAAATGAATTATTCCCCACGATCCAGCGCGTATACACTTATCGATAATGCATCCATTGACATTCATCGATATCCGTTTAATATCGCTTTAATTAAAACTACGCGGCGATTCTTCTCGTTCCCCGAAATTCTCTGTCCCTCTCTCGCTCACTCCTCGTTCACTTATTCTTCCTCACTCTATCCCCCTCTCTCCCTCTCTCTCGCACACACAATATGCTACAATACTGCAGCGAACCAAACGTTATCGGATTTCGTGGTGGATATACGGTTGAGCAGCACGTCGTCGATATAAATTTCAATAAATACGAAAAAGCCTCCGCCCGGTGGTCCCAGTGCGCGGATTTCCGGTTAAAAGGAAAAGGGGAGGGGGGAGGGGGGAATTCCCGCAAGCGGAATAGGAATAACTCTTAATAATCGGGAATGAGGAACAAGAATTCGGATAATCGGAATTCAGATACGGTCTGACAGCATACACACACACACGCGCGCGCCTATATGTATAGTGACTTTTTTAACGTGCACGTCCGTTCGACGTCCCCGTGGTACAAACCATTGTGCAATTAGCATATCCTGCATTGCAGCGTACACACGTGCATAGGACGTTGGCTGCCCCGGGACGCACGTGCGTGAGTATGCGAGAGAGAGGGAGAGAGAGAGAGAACGTATGAGCGATTACAGAGAAAGGTAGGAGGTGGAGGTAACGCACGCGAGACTCCTGCTCCACGTGTATACGATATATAATATATTAAGGTTTACACAGAGCAAGGAGGTACCGATACTGTACATAGGTATACAGAGTATGTATATGATATAGCAGTATGAGGAAGGGTATGGCTTCGAGCAGATGCCGGATGCATGGGGTAGGCAATGGAAACTGGATGGTGGTGAGGGGGGGACATATGGCTAATCCCGTGTATATAATCAATAAATCTAATAAGGATCGACAAAGAAAAAAAAAAATCTCAAGGATCTGTAAGGAGAAAGTAATTAAAAATTTTTTAAGGGCCTCGTCACGATCTATCCAGCGGATATTGTTTTTAACGTGACACGTACGCATTGTCGCGCGTTATTGAAAACACATAGAAAACATTGAAACCCATATGCGAGGATCCATTGATTTCGGGGCGTAAAATCAATACCGGGTGTAAGCGATCCTAACCGACGTGGGTACCGAGTTCTGGCAATGCTCTAGTCTTGGGTGGAGGTGAACGTCCCGCGTCGTATATATTTAGACGCAATCAAGGCCAATAACTTTACTCTAACCTGGCCGCGCGCGTCGGCGTCGGCGTCGTCGGTTTAGCCGACCAGGTCGGTTTTCTTGCACTGGCGTATATTGATTGCCAGGAGGCGAGAACGCAGGAGGCACCGTACCGAGACGTCTGCGGAAAGCGGCAGCCCCATGGAGTCGCAGCGGAGGAGATCTTGGTTACGATCGGGCGAAGAGGATTCGAGGATGCGAAGATCGTTCCGAAGAACCTGAGCTTACTTTTTTTTTTTTACTCAGATCGAGCATCACGTAGAAGACGTCCGGTGGCAAGGTGGTTGTGATAAAATTAGTTTTTACAAATATGAACCAGATTGCGTATCAATGATACTCGTTAAAGAATTTTTTTTTCTCTATTCATGAAACACCCTGTAAACTTTGTGGTAACGTATGCGAATACCGTAGCATTGAATTTGGTTTTGGTCGATATACGGGAGATAGAGAGAGAGAGAGAGCGAGTGTGTGTGCTTGTGTGTGTGTGAGAGAGAGAGAGGGATTTCGATTTTCATTGAACCCGATGACAAATGATGATGACACTACCCCATACTGCAGGGCTCGTTTCCATAGTTACCGCGAGAGAATATCCTGGGTCTGCTACCGATAGTATCCTACCGGCTTCATCACTCTGATTTTCGGATAATCCACTAGCATCGATTTTACATACGCGACGAAGCGGTTACGGTGGGATGGAACGACTTCCTTCCGCTTTTGATCTTCAAACGATCTGTGTACCTGCAATTACAGAGCCGAAGCGAGTACAGGATCCGAGAAAGTCCACGAGGACGAAATAGCACACTGCGTAGCTATACGTTTCAAGTGCCGACTATCCGATAAGCTTTAAAGTAGACCTACCTGTAAATGGGGACCACCGTGAGAATTCAACCTGATATTTCGAACGACCCCGTTATGTATTTATATTATACAACTTTAAATCGCGCCATTCCCGATATCCAGGTAGTCGCGTGAACTTGAAAGTTACTAATTACGAAACGAGTTCGATGGAAATTACCCAAAAACCTCCAAAGGCAAAGAAATCGAAGATTGGTACTAATCGTGTAGGCCACCCGATAGAGAGAGGGCGGGGGGGACTCGGTTCTCGTCTAACTCATTAGATTAATTAAATTCGATCCCAAGAAGGTATTCAGCCATTAAGCCGAATACGTATATGAGCGTCATGCACGCTACTATACCTATAGATATACGATATATATATATATATATATATACACACGTATATATACATTCTAATCGACAATGTCTGCGAGTGGACCTTTAAAAGACCATATAAGAAATCTTAATACGTTTAAGGATTAACGAATGCATTTGTACCACCGGGTATATTACCCTAATGGTTCTCTAATGATAACCTATATGCGTTTTACAGTGCAACCAGCTGTAAACACAATCAGAATGGGTATCTTACTAGATCTAAAAATAACATATGAAAATAGTAGCAATACTAGGTTATGTACTTTACCATATCATACTCCAATTTATAGCCTCTAGTTGATATATGTGTGCAGTGTAAAAAAGGATGCTTACCTGAAACAAAAAATAATGACAATGTTAACCTAAAAATCGAAAATTTGAGGTAGCTTATATATTGACAGTATACGTCTGGCAGAGGTTCGGAGGATGTTTCCGTCTAATTTAGCGTCTGATTGGTACGACTAATGCAAATCTCTGGTTTGATAGGTACGAGTGCGATTTGTGTATGTATCTTCGGGACAGGTCAGGAACAAGATAAGAGTAGGACTGCGGCGCGATCTTAACGCGATAGCGAAACGAGGATCGTCCGTTCGAAATCTCCTCGAGTAAATAAAACCGAGGAGCCGCGACAAAGCTCGTCACTTTGGGTTTTATGGTCTCTACCGTCTAGACGGGTCGATGGAGCCATCCTCTCGAAATGAAACTGAAACTCGTCAGCCTCGCGTCTATTTCGGCCCTAAAAGGAGAGCCAACCCTTTGGTCTACGACTTTGAGTTTAACCCTTCCTCCACTTTGCTCCCTTTATCCATCGATCGATATTCCCGACACTTCCTCTTGCCATCCGGTGCGACGCCTTTGCCGGGACTCGGAGTAAAAGTCAATAAAAAAAAAAACAAGTGCAGGTGGACATTAAGTGAGAGTTTCTTTTTTTGGCCGATTTTCATAAAAACTTTATTAAGACGTCCCGTGTGAAAAAAGACAAGCCTAACCCACATCGGGATGACTGACGATTGCAAAGTGTCGAGAGGACCTTACGAAATTGCAGTTAGCCAAGCAATCTGCTTTGGGGGAATAAAGGGCAAGAAATCCAAGGAAAGAATAGTCATTAGGTAGGATCCTAGGGATTTCTTGTTTGCCTTCCACGTATAACATGGATATCGCGGTTCGAGGAAAAACCCATTGGAATTCTCAACGACGGAATAAAGTTCGATCCGAATTCACCGAGTTGGACTACGGGGATCGAAAGCCGCGAGCGACCGAAGGATTTTTCGAAAATTTTCGTATCGATCCCTCGATATGGAAATACGAGTATCATTGTTACGATAATTGACATCGTATTTCCTGGTAGTCCCGATAGCCCGGCACAGGGTCCCTAGGAGTTACGTGAAAAATAATATAAGAACGATGTACACGGTGATATCAATTTTTATCTACGTAAAAATTGCTATATCCCCCGCATCACTGCGCACGGAATACACATACGATGTCCCATATAACGTAGCGCCGCGCTAGTATGAAAACGAGAAGTCAGGTGAAACGAGCGCGGTATAAAGTTTCCCCTAGAATTGTTCAAATGAATATTTATGAAGTCGGCGTAGTTTCTACGAGAGCGACCGTAACCCACGAAATAAAGAACGAACGTCCTCGGCAATGAAAAATTCAGCCGTGCGCCTCTACGTACTCTTTCGGGATACAAGTATACCTCGGCCGCAGAGTGTATATACTTTTGCGAGGGCCTGTATAATTACACAGCGATTCCAATGTAGGTACCGTAGATGCGTCCCAACGAGTGCGGGACACGACATACTTGGGCGCGCCGGAAGAACCAAAATAAACGGGGTGGCTCGAACCAACATGGCGCCACGATCGCCGACTAATCTCGAGATATCGCTCGAGCAGTGCGAATAAGCCTTTGGCCACGTGCAAATAGCCTTAACAAGTTAATGCCATATAATCCATATAGAATTTATTGAATATAAACAATACAAAAGAGATTCACATCGGACGATACCAATTATACCCTATATACACACAGTCATACAAATTTACACTGTGACCACGATAAAATTTAAATTTCACATAATCGTTCGATAGACTTGTCGCACGATCGCCACTGCCGAAACTATTGCTTCCGTAAGACGTGTGTATGCGCAGCTCTTGTTACCGTCCGTGAGCGACTCGATTCGACAAGTCCAGGAATGAGAACGATTACGATTACTGGGTTACTCAGGCATGTCATGCCGTGATGTAACTAGAGCCGAGAAGCAGTTTTCCTTTTACCCAATGACAAATATGGCCAAGTCCGGACGAGTTTGAACCTTGTCCGAGTCGTCAGAATTGGGCTGTGTATATATATATACGTATACGTACAGAGTAAAATCCTTTTTACAATCTGTACGCGTTTGATTCGCCTCGTTCGATTACGCGTCTAAGCAAAATTACCAGAATATTGGCCGAAGACATAATATCGAGATTATTTGACCTGAACACGGGCACAGAGTAGGATCCTTTGATACGCCAAGTATCCTGCGGCTGTATTCACTCGGTAAGCTTCTTCCGCCGCAATGCACGTACATGGCCATAACGAAAAGGTCCTAACGATACAGAAACCAATCATACGGCATATCGGTGTCGTCTTATCCGAATGTGCCCAGATGTGTTTCTCCAGGTAAATCTTCCGCCGGCAAACATCAGTCCCTGTGTCCGTGGGGTCCCTGACGCAATTGCCAAGGACCCTGACGACACTCTGTCATCAATGAATCACGGGCTAGAAATCCTCACGTGTCCATATAGAGCATGAATATCTAAGAGGATTCGCGATGAGCAATTCCCTTTGAGACGAAGTTGCTCACTTTTTCGTCATCGACGTTCCAATGATATCCACTTGCAATCCACGTGCATTGACTATGCACCATGTAAAGTGAACATAGTCACGAATGTGAATACGAGTTAAAAGTGCATGTACACTTCGGGGCAAACTGCATATGAAACTCCCAAAAAAGCATAAAGCGTACCGAGGTATCGAGGATGACCATTGAGCAAATGGCGACTGACTGTTAATGCACAATCGTCTCTGTACTGTGATTATTATACATCGGAGATATTTTATCAAAAACCGATAAGGCCACGTTATCTAAAATTTGCGCATCTAGTGCACGTAGAAACATGGTTCCCAGGGTGAAATAAGACGTGGATGAACTGAGAATTGTTCAGGAAGCGTATCTTTACCCAGGAACTAGGAAACTTCGTTAAACACTAGGATTACGGTATAGATCGACTTTAAGGCAGCCTGCGAAGCCACCACGGGCGACCCCCCTTTTACTGTAGTTAACGACCCCAGATTGCCCGTTGTCAGATCCAGCCAGGATAGCACAGAACGACATCCTGACTGGTATATCTTTAAATCAGATCCCAATGAATAATCAGAGACTCGTATCGGGGATCGATCGAAGGATCGATTCCGAATCATATATCCCAATGGACATAAAGGTGCTCGGGTCTTTTACGAGAGTCACCCGGTGAAGATCAGCCGGAGCGCCAGCTGACTCCCCGATGTGAACGATCCGATCGGTGCGAAGGGAATGGAAAATTTCGAAGAAACCGGTCAACCGATGAATAATAATCAGATGTTTAATTGGTTGAGAGTTAATGTTCCTTCGCGACCGAACTGAGCCCGTGATTCTAGTCCTGGCCGCGAGGTGTCCTCGGAGACCTGGTGAAGTCCGACGATTCCTCTGGCAGGTCTGTCGGGGATTGGGGGTACTGAGCAAAAGGGCGACCGGAGAAATGATTAAGGGAGTAACAGGTGAGACTCACCTGGCTGGCGTGTCTCTTTACCTGAACCAGGCGACCCTTTGAATAATACAAGCTAGGCGGAGAGGTAGACGGCGGCGTTGTGAGGGCAGCCTAAAGCTATCGATTGACAGTCTCAGGAGCGGCGGATGTGACGCAGAGACGAACGTGAGAGCTCTAGACCCGGCAGTCCTGCGGAACGCGAGATAGAGATCGGCTGAGCTGAAAATTTTACGGTAAGGATCGACGTATTGTGAAACGACCTGTACGTAAGGAGGCATTTCAGTTTTACAATTTACGAAGCTAGATGCTACGTATATTATAAGAAAGGGACGTAACCAGCTGTTCCTTGCGGCGTAGTTTTCTCTTTTTCTTTTCTCCTCGTTTTTCCTTTTCTCTTTTCTCCATCTTTATTTTTTCTTTTCTTTATTGCAACAATCGAAGCCGTATACCACATAAATGTGGGGGACGACCTCTTTCGACACAAAGGACAGCCTCGTCGTTCCTCAGCCACGGGAGGAAATGCCTGTCGAACGTGGGAGGCCCTGTACGAAGGACAAAAGAGTCGTTTACGTTGGAAGCGCTACCTGCACGAACGCCAGGTGCTGCTGCACTGGGATCCTTCGCGTGTCCTGTCTAAAACCAGGTAGCGAGAGTACACCCTGCCATGTATACATATGTATATGCATATAGGTACAGGAGAATGCAACCTGTGTCACGGGACGTCTGGCTGAATAAAATCTATTTACCGATTTACACGATGAGCAAAGACACGATAATTGATCAAAATAACAATTAAAGAATAATAAAAATTAATTCAGTATTTTCACAATAAACAATCTTATATGTAGAAATCGCTATGCCTAAGTGCATACCTAATGATGCAACGTCATATATATATATACATATATACACACATACAAACACGTATAAAAAAGTCTAATTAAAGAAAGTCAATAAAAGTAATTTAAAATCGAGAGAGGGGCGCGAATGGCGCATCCAGGGAGTACAGAAGCCGATTTGCCAATATGATTTAGCGTTGCGTAAATGTGCCAAGGTCTTCCGGCAAGCTACGACGCGTGGAGCGCGGCCTACGATGCGATTCTCTCTGTACGATAAGCGAGCGCATATATATCTACAGTACGTACGTCAACGTTCACGCTAATACTTTCCCACTGTTTCCTCGACTCTGTACGCCCAATCCCCAAACTGATATTCAATTCCAGGCGTTGCACAGCCTAGGGTCCCTAGATACGTCGGACGTACGGACGTACGAACGGCAGCAGAGAAATATCGTCGCTTGTCTAGGCCCCGACGCGAAAAATGTCACCCAATTCCACACAGGCCGACAATGGACAAAGGTGCCAAGGCCACGGTACGATCAACACTCTCGTGGACCCGTGAGGTTGGTAAGGCCAGGTATAGGCAGGAAGGCAAACGACCAGGCAGACAAGCGAGCAGGTAGGTGAAACGTTCGGCTTGAGCACTGAGGCAACGAGTACTCGAGAGTCGAAAAGTCTCTTGGAAAGAAAGGAGGTAAAAAGAAATTCCCCAAAAAATACCTAACACGTATTAAATAAATGAATCCAATGAGTGCAGTCCCGTAAAAGTATAAAAATTGAGATGAGACCTTGGTAAAAATGTGAAAATCGTAATTTAAAGTTTAGAATGAAACAAAAAAAAATCCCCTAGAAAAATCCCTAGATCGCTCTTATACACGAGTATCGTGTCTGCGCTTTACGGCCATGCGGACAGAATGTGCGTCAGCCACGTGGAACGGAGACCGAGTGAAGAGACGTCGGCGATGCATAATGAATCGTACGAAAGATCGTCGAGACTCCAGATTCCGTTGGGCCACTCGTCGAGTGCCAATTAGAGGACCACTTGAAGTTGCAATCTTGATTGTTGTTATTCGGTGCTGTTTATAGGACGACTCCGTTCTTTTTCCTAGGGAAAAATCATTAAAAATTACGTGACAAGTGGGGAGAGGCTCGAGTCGTGAATTATTAGATTATTATTATTACAAGAGGTCCGACTGTGCTTTAAATTACGTACGCTTACGGATTGCCCTGACGAGGAAGAATAATTATAATATTTTATCATAGCCGTGTTTGCGAATAGGAAATTAAAACGGTACAGAGTGAAAAGGAGAGAGAAACCGTCTGAATTAACCGACGTCAAATACAAATTACGCGGGGATGCATCGTTGACAATGAATATCCTCGTACAAAAATTCATGAAGGTACAGGGGGAGAACTAGGGGACGAATCCTCGTGGTCGCTGCTGAAATCCAAATGGACCTGGGTTTATACTCTGTGACAAAGCGGAATATAGGTAGCGACCACTGGAACTTGAAAGGACTATATCGCTGCCACCTCCTGATATTTCGGTGTAATTAGTCCGTTTACCATGAGATGCGCTTTGTACCGTGATACAAATTATTATTGCGGTAAAATAAAAATGCTATACTTTGTCTTTGAGTATAGTAAGAGCCTGATTCGACCGACGTACTTTAAGCGAGTGGATGAAATTTCTTGATATTCATCGGGAAAAATGTTAGGTCAACTCGATACCCCACTGATTCAATAAGTGAGGAGTTTATAAAAATGTTGAATTTTAAATTACAATTTATTTTCCAAAAACCATTAAAAAATTTTTCAACTTCCAAAATCCCCTTTCCTACAGAATTTTACTACGATTCTAGTGGTGCACGTCCTATAGGGAACTTTTCGGACACCCATTATATATATAATCACGATATACATCAAAACAGAATGGATCATTAGATTAGACAGTAATGTATGTACGCATCTCTGTATATCCGTGTACGAGAAGATGGAGCCACCCCCAGAGTTCCATGAAATTCCATTAGGCTAACCATATGGAATTTAGTGGTTGCATATACAATGGATTAGAGAGTTTCGTAAGTTTTATGTACCTAGGGAATACTTGGGGAATTAATAGGAAATGTATTCCCCTAACTATATGCTCCGTACCTAGACACGCGTTGGAACTGTCCTACCGGTTAAAAGCTATCACGCCGCGAAGTGTTACACGTCGTTTCCAGAGGTTCCGTGGTAGGTATATACATCTACTATTAACGAGCAACCTAGTCAATTAGTACCATTAGGGAAAGCAGCTTAGGTATCCGAACCTGCGTTCGTATACGAGAACCGACTGTACCCAGTAGTATTTTCTTCTGCTGCCAGCCAGTAGAATATGTTTCTGGCAATCAAATAGGTTCCACAAATGTTTCCTATTCCCGTTTCTAATTCCACCCTCTTCGTCTTCCCGCATCTCGCGGGGGATTTGCTCAAGGAAATGGTAGATTTACCTGGTTGCGTGGATACACTTCCGGAAGTGGTAGGTCAGGTTGAGACGTATACAGAGGGTATGGCAACACTAGAAAACGCTAAGAGAAGAATCCCTCGTGGAGATAAATGTTCGTTCGCGTTCTTACATAATGCAGGAGAGATCCCCGAAGGCATATATAAACTCCTATACAGGGTGTCTCGAAATTATCTTACCAATCGGTGCACACTGGCATTCGTGCGGCAAGGTAATTCAAAAATAGCGAATAACGATACCAACGTAAAGATAAACAAAATACATGAGACTGGTAAGCCCTGTAACAATTTTTCTGAAAGTTTCGGAAAAATTTCTTTTATTTTCGTAACCGGTACTGATATGAAAATGAGCATAAGGAACAGAGAGTAAAAAATGTAATTTGACGTTACGAACACGTGTACGGAAGGGCGGTAGGTTTTTCCCGCGGGACTGCAGAGCCAGTTAACTAAGTAAGTACAGTAGGCAGAGCTCGAGCATATTTACGTCTGCCTTTATGCGTCGGCCATTGTTGCTGAAAACTTTTGTTATAACCTGGGAAACAGGAGCGGCCATTGTGGCACCAAGTATGATTGAAGCGAAGAAAGAGGAAGGAGGAGGAGGAAGACTTGGAGTTACGGTTTTATAGAGGATTCAACCGAATTACGTTCGACTAAAACTTTGCTCCTGTCTCTACCTCAGGGTGAAAGGACTAGGGTCGCGATGATGCAAGCTAGAATTAGATGTACCGCGGAGATGGCTTACGTTATTTGACATCCGGTTAAAGGTTAATGTCAACAAAAAATGGCTTGCGTATATAGGTATATAGCCGTACAGAGAGTGCCCGAGTAAGAACGACCCAACGGTTAATCTGGCTACAACCCCAAGCAACCCTCGAGTTCCATTTTCAAATCGAACTCTCGTCCACCCTCAGCGCAATAACTTAGAGCCCGGGAGAAAACCGGGCCGTGACTCTCCTTCCTCTACGTCTCTCTCTCTCTCTCCTTCCCCGCGTAACCCACCACCCTCGAAATTCACCCCCACCCGGTATTCATTCTCCGTCTCAGTCTCACCCTTCTACCCGATAGGGATCGCATAATTTGGCAACCCCAACTTGCCCGTGTCCAGGCCCGTGGCAGCGCCTTTCACTCTTTTGTCCTCTCACGGTCCAGGATGGTCGTTCTAGACGCGCACGGCAAACGCGAGCCCCGATTATCATTAAGATAAAAGGAGATCAGACTCCAATTGATCTTCTGCTCGTGGATACTTAATTTTTTGTCGCTGAAAAAAAAAAGCGGGAATTTTGAATCCGTGACGAGACTCTCGCGACGCAGGGGTTCAAATTTCGAAATACTGATTATGACGTGTACTATACGCATAATATGTCTTTTTAGGCTGAATCGATAATTGACCGTAAGACCCGTTCGGGGGTTCGGAGACGTATCGGGGTGGCTGTACAAGCCGACTATACAAAGAGAGGGTGGTTTCGGGGTTGAAGCTTTGTTCCCGTGGATGCGCGCGCGTGAAATAGCGCCTGGCGTAAGGGTTCGCTTTAGGGGATGAATTCAAGCCCCCCCGAGTATTCTGTGGATCAGTTGTAAGGGGGTGAAGGGAGATCGGCATACCACGTGGAAGATGGGGGATGAACCAACCGCAAGGGCCCCGCTGGCATCGAACCAAACGTATAGAACAAAGTTAACGAACGCCCGACGACTGATTTACGTTTCCCATAAAGTCCCCAATAACCGCTCCCTCGGTACAATTAAGGCGCGCGCACAATAACCGACTCTTATTCGCGAGCAGTACACGCGAACACGGGCGTCCAGGGTTTCTCGTTATATTTCAAAAAAGCATAAACACAACGCAGTTATGCCAAAACGCCGATACGACTATATTTTACGAAATTTTTCGAACAAGCTGGCAACGCTCTACGACGAATATGATTGTGCAATCCCCTTCATCCTCTGCATTTTAATATACCACATATATATTTAAACGCGAGCAAGGGTCGTAAGCCCCTAGCATCTCTGCCTTTCAATGCTCCCACTTCTGTTTTCTTATTTACATGCTACCTTTCAGCCTCATCCAGCATCCATTAAGAGGACAGGGTTTGTTAGCTTTTTATTCCCCAAAGGATTCACCTGCTGCCCCAAAAGGACAATTAAACCAAAGAAACAGCATCGAAAGTCATTACCAGGCGTTACAGTCAGTTGCTCCCGATTAGCAGAACATTCAGTAGGTCGAAACTACCTACAGATCAGATGCTACCTTTAACCAAGCACTGTGCATTTGAATGGAGTCGAACGAATAGGCTACACACCTGACCAATATCATCCATATCCAAAACCCGTATAACAATGCGTTTCAATTAGAGACAACGTCAGTCGGCTGCATGGTCGCTGCGCGAATGGTTGTCCGACCGAGCTGCAACCCTTTCGTCACGTGAACCCTTAACGTGAAGCTAAAGCGTAACGTGCTCCTAGCTACCATCCCACCCGTGCAAGGACAACCCCTACGGCGTTTGACGCAATACATCTTCAGTCTGTACAGGTCCGCTGGCCTCATATCACTTTGATTTATACAGGCGCATTACCATCTAGACGTGACTGCAGCATCATGACTAGTGATATGGCTCCCTTCGTGCCGTCTGCTTCTATTTCCATTCCCGTATCTAACGCTTCTTGTTATCGCGTACAGCAGCAGGCTAATTAGGGGATGAAACTCTGGGTGGACAATACAGGAATGTACACGATACACCGTGTTTTGCATCGCGGCAGTTCAGATGAGGAATTTTGATGTTTACGTAATTTTTTGTTGACATAGGTGATATGGATACCAAATCTTTGAGATTTTTGAGAATACGCGAATTGCAGGTAATTTTTTGCTTATCTTATATAGGGATGCCTGGTATCAGTGCTATTTTCTCTAGGTAATTAACCAAGTGTTGCCGACACGAAGGCATACTTAAAATAATGTACAGATGAATAATTTAATTAATAATTAAGGAGTTGATTTTTTTTTTCATTAATATTATTGTTACCGTTATTTTCGTCAATTCACCGTACCGCGTTTATCCTTTTGCCCGAGTTCGTAAAAATTCACTACTGGCCCACGGTCGCCACTTTGACCAGTCAAATTGTCCCTTCTGTTCGTTCGGACCAAAAAAAAAAAAAGAAAAAAACAGAAACAAACAGATGTGGCATGAAAACCACTATATAATACAGTGCCATCAAGGAGGAGTAGGTAATTGGTATCAGTGTAAGAGTGCCAGCATCCATCACCGAACTACGCGAGTACCGTGTTACGCGTAATTTGTCACTATTATACATACTCTGATTAATACCAAATAAGTACTACGTTGTTGCGTATTACGATGATACATCTCTCGATCTATAAAATCATAAACGGTACGTAAGAAATCTGTGAGGTAACCATTAGAAAAAAAAATTTTTTTTGAATTTGATCACGCTCCCCTGGCTTCCTGCAGGCACCGCTTCTTCTGTGAAAGCTTGTAATTCGTCACTGGGAATGAAATACAGTCGGTATAAGCATGAAAAGCATTTGTTGCTTTCGCTATCATCCGGATACCGAAGGGGGTTAAAGGCCTGGGTTAAGATATGTACTAGAGCCCTGAAGAAAGATCCCGGAAGTCGCTAGCTAATGCGGCAAGAAGCGTAAGGTCATAGAAGACCTGTTGTACAAAACAGGTACAAGTACTAAACGACGATGCCCGCGAGTGAATAGCTAATGAATGACGTGCCAGTGAAGGCGGAGGACGTACTGTGTCGGATTCGCGAGTGAAACTGTGAAAAGGTTAGGTGATAAGGTAGGGTTATTGTGTAAGTAACATAGAGGGTTGCGAGTCGACGAAATAGGGTCTATGGAAATTGTGGAATAGCGCACTGGGTACGTATTGCGGCTACTCGGAAGGAAAGTCGATAGGTTTTATACGTGACGATAACGGGTAGTACTTAGCTCTGGGAATTTCTGGGGGCTATCAATGGCAATTTAAGAAACAAAGGGTTGCAGGTGTTGGTCGCGTGATTTTTATAAGACGTGAAAAAAAAAATCAATGAAATATTATAACCCGAATATAGACGCAATTTACAAATTGCAACTGTCGTATTGCGTTATCAGTGTATAAGGGGGTTGATCACTGATAACAGAGGCAATCGAGCTCGTTATAAGGCAATGGAGAATCATCATTCGTTCGAAATTATGCCAAACTCAAAATAACCCATGGGACCCATTTATGGTAGAAATTTTGAAAAAAGAAGAAAATTAATCCTTAATAAATACCCAATCGATACGAAACACTGAAGAGAACGTCGGCGAAGTCGTCGTGGTCGTCGAGGACGTCGTCTACGTGGACCGTGTCTCGCGACGCAGAGCTCGTTACACTCGTCGTCGCCGCCCCCGGCGTCGCGACGCTCATCGATTCCTGGCCCCGCCTCTCCGACGTCCCAATGACGTCACTGGAACCCCAGCCCCCTGTCATACCTACCAGTTTCCTACCAGATTCGAACCCATACCGCCCCCATATACCGCCTCCGGCAAAGGGATGCTCTAGCACCTAGTGCACCCCCATGATAAAGGTCGCAGCGGAACACCCTCATAGGTGCGGAAAGACCATAAAACCCATAGTGGATCCTGAAATGCGTAATCTCTCATACAGTGTGTATCGACCTTTAAAATCGACGTTATATAGTGTCCGTTTGCCCTAGTCAAGAATTAAATTTCAAATTTGTCCCCGCGACACCGTAACGCCCTTAAAGCGAGCTCGTCGACGATATCACTCGTAAAACTGTGTTTGCGGGCTGTTGCGTTTTATAAAATTTCATTCATACCACGAGAAGGACCCCCTAACCTTCCTCGACAGCCACCCCCCCCCCCCCGGTCGCTCTCGTTCCAACCCCGTAAACCGGAGCTATTGAGCGTAAAGTGTTTTACGGGCTACGGAGATGCCAATAGTTGGACGGAAATGGTACATAGTGTCCCTGGCAGTAGCAGCATCCCACGCTGGACCCATTCTCATAATCCGGCTACCTAGCTATAGGTGCCCGTTCGCGACCTTTGGCGCCGGAATAAGAAAAACACGTGCACGACTTCTCTTTAATTCCGCGACGATAAAACCAAGCGAAAATTGAAGTGACTTCTCTTATGAACGCTCCATTTGCTCGTTAAATTCGCTCCTTCCTATTTTGTCGGTTGTTAAAGCGACGAAAAAAAAAGAAAAAAAAAATTCATTTTTCCCTCCAATTTTTTTTTCAACCCATAACGAACGGCGCTAGATCGATAACTCGGCGTAGAATTATTGGCCGTGAAACGGCTGATAGAGAGAAAAAAAACAATTATGGCCAGCCTTAAAAGAAATAATAAAGCCTCGATACAGCATACCAGTCGGTACGGTTCGTTAGAACCCATTACGCAGTGATAATGCTCAATAGCCCATTCCTGGATCAGAATTGATGTGAGACATAGTTCCACACGTCAGGTAATACCAGCTGGTTGGTGCATCGGAAGTATAGCGCAGCGTAGCACAGCGAAACGTCGCGAGCTTTTAAAACAAGCCCATAGAATTAACTGAAACGTGAATAACTGCAACGATGCATTTTAATGTAAGCATCGGAGTGCACTAGCAGCGTCATAATAACACAAGCATGACGCACGTGATAAAAAGATCGGAGTCGTGATTGTAGCACGCAGATACAGTACTGACCCGATCGCAGTGTCGGATTACCCACGTCGTCACAGCGCGACGATACTGATGCAGCGTACAAGTTCGAAGCCAGGATGCGCCGGCAAACGAGATTCATCAAGCTAATTAAGTACCTGATACTCGTTGGCGTCCGTGGTTATAGCATTTAAACATAGAGTGCGTGCCGAACTGTTACGCCCCCGCCAAATTTCCGTTCACGGTTATGCTAAACGTAATAGCATAAGTGCACAGTCACCCGTGTACGTCACCAATAACGTAACACGGTATAGTAGTTCAGCCTTTGTCATGGTTCCGAGTGACAGTACCGAAATCCGTGCAAGGGACACGCTTTTAAATCGTAGAAAATTTTGAATGCCCGCCATGATTCGAAAAGGACCAATCAGAGACGTCTGCTCCGGTTCGTAACGGACCGTTCGTTAATCCACCGTTGCGCATGCGCACTAGCCGTAATAGGGGTTTGAACGCGAGTCCAAGCGTGGTACAGCCTACCATGTGCAAAGGGTACGCTAAGGGTGACATAACGATATGACGCGTGAGTTAAAAAAAGAGAGGGAAGAAAGACAAAGGAAAAAGAAAGAGTTGACGAAAGCTCAAGTTGAATGGCGTCGCTCGTACACGCGTTATATATGCATAGTGGACGGCAATGAATTGCAGATTGGGCGACGCTCGCTGATGCTAACAGTATACCGTGTTACGCCGCACTATATACACACATAGGATATATATGTATAATACTGATATTCGTTCTCAGTAAGTGAATGGATCGCTAGCCGTACGTATTATAGATTTCCAGTGAGGGTGAGTTGCAGAGGAGACTGACGAGGAAAGTGATTTTTAGGTTACGTTAGGAAAAGCATGATGACACGTGTGGTACGTACACCTTATATATTATATTCCGATAACTCGTGACCGATAGGAATCGCAGTGCCGTTATATTTTTATCGTCGGTATACTTGTATATACGATCCCTGCAATTACATTTATAGCCAGACCGCGTGGCCGTGGGATATGAGTGGACTATTATATTCCAGCCTTGATTTTCGCGCATCGATAGTTTTGCTGGTTATTTTCTCGGCTGATACTTGGGTTCGGACTGAGTTGTAAAGCCTGGGAAAATACGAGGCAGAGGTTCAAACAGTACAGGCAGCATAGCTATATGTATATGTATATATCTATATAGATAGTATACACCACAGTATACCGAGTACAGGGCAGTAGAGAAAGACAGAAGGAAGGGAAAAAGTGGGCAAAAGAGAGAGGCAGACGTGTAGTCAATTGGAAACGTGATTTCGCGGATTCCCGGAGGCTTTCTGACGCCTTTACATAGCACGATAAGAAGGTGGACGCGAGGGAGGGGAGCTTTTAGCGAGAGCTTCAAAAAGGCAAAAGCCTTATCTTATCGGACGGTGAAAGTCGTGTGTCGAAAATATCTGTGATACGAGGCTCGAGTTTTTTTTGCTAATTTTGCAAAGTGCTTATCAATGATGGCGGATGCGTGGAGGAGAAACAGGAAAGTGTGGAAAAGGCCAGTGGCCGTCACGGTTCTGCATCCAGGCAGGTTGCCGATCCGGCCTGCCGTATTACCCGTGAGCAGTATTACCAGCACTGAAAAAATTACACGTATATATATTGTACACCTATAGCACCGTTAATTTTAAGTATTGTTTGACTGAGTGTAATAAAAAAAAAAAGATCTGAATAATATGTACAGATCAAAAGGGTCGCGAGGGATGCTGCGCGACGGTTCATCCGTGGAAGTCAATAAATGCAGAAAGTTTTCAGTAATACGTGCAGCACGCGAAATCGCTGAATTACGTAGTTTCGTCCCTCTGGGACGATAAGGTCGAGCCTCTGGGTAGTTTACCGTGGTAATTAAAATCAGAACCTAATTTCAGAGGGTTGGGCAGGCGGCGAAGCCTGTACAGTTCATACGTCTTCTCTCTCTTTCTCTCTCTCCCTCTCCTCCTCTTTCTCTCTCTAGTACGGGTAGTAGATTCGCATTTCAAAATTTACCCAGCTCGACCTTTGCGCACCCTTTGTTCCGGCTGGGGTATGTCCCGCGAAGGCTCTAACAAAATTTTAAGGTCAAAGGTCACAATCTCCATAGATCTTCCTTTCGTGGGAGGTGGGGGGGTGATGCTCAAATGAGAAAAAATCGTCGAAATTCTTTTCATCTTAATCCTCGAGATTGTCTGACACTGGAGAAGTTGCATATCTTTGCTGCACAGTCGACGCATCCAATGCACCTGTCACACACGTCGAGACGGACTTGACACCATTGCACTGCACCTTTTACGGAGAGATTATGAACCGCCGGTGCATTATTACAGAACTGACCGGGTCCATTGAATCACGTCAAGGTTGCATTCAGCCAGATGCTGGTACCGATCAATAGATCAACAATCGATAAAGAGATCCAATAACACAGACAGTCACGAAGAAGATACGTAATATTAGGCAACCTCGAAAAGGCCGACTGATATTATACATTGAAAGGGGAGAAAATGAAGAGGAAAAAGGGCCAAGAGAAAATTTTTTTTTTTAATTGTGCGACGAAGTTGCAGGGTAAATCCGCTGATATTATAAAGAGAATACCGAAAATTCTTTAAATTATAGAGGTTTTAGAGTCTTGGTGAAAAAAAAAAAGTTTGAATTAAGGGAGAACACGCACGGGAGCTGTTTGTTATCAGTAGATCTTTAAAAAACATTCCGCAGCCCCCATCGCACTTCTTAGATTTATTTTCAATTTTTTTTTTTTTTTTTTTTAATCGAGACGAGAACACATCTCTCCCTGCCAAATTGGCTCTACTGGGAAATATGATGGGAAAATCCCAAGAGTGCTGAAGCAGCGTTAAAGGGTAACGCAAATTGACTATGATAAATCAACGTAGAACGTGATCGTTCTGTACCGATTCCTTTAGACTTTCCAGGTACGTGGTAATTCCGAAATGCTCGGCTTTAAGAATGGTACACGTAGGGCACGGCGCCGTGTCGGTTCGCCCGTGGGAGTTCTGCATAGAAGAGGATGCTGCGATAACAATGGCAAACATTGAAGGTAGACACACAGGTAAGTAACGTACAACCACGAACCACCGTCAAAACCGATTTCGTCAAATACGAGCGACTGGAACAGATAATTTCTCTAATATTCGCCTAACGACAGTATAAAGAGAGAAAGAGAGACAGAGAACAATTCGCTCCTGGAATAATGCTTGAAATACGTTGATTCATGTTAATTCGACACCGCTAATTGATACAGTCCTGGTTAGCGTACGGGAAATGGTTCAGGGACGTATCACAGTCGAGCGCCCCCGTAGTTCTCACAAGGTAGACACACTTCCCAAGATCAGTACCAGGAAGTGACTGGATATAGAAAGGCCACAAGATAAAAACGAAAGAAATATCAAAAACGAAAAAAATTGCTAATGAATCAAAACTGGTTCACTCGGTTATAATCGTAACTCAGCCCCCGGGGCCGCGGAGACATTTCCCGGAGGGAAAGTCCGGGTCACCCGGTATAGCTGCTCACAGCTGCCGACGAAGTCGTCTAGGTGAGTTAAAAAAAAAGGAAATTCTTAACTCGAGGGTGCTGTCGCGACACAGGGGTGTTCTACCGGAAATACTGGTAAAATATGTGCATATACCCCCTTACGACTACCCCCACTCGTCATTTATCTGCCAGCAACCGCCGCTCCCCTAAAACACATCGCGCTTCGTCCTTTCACTGGGAGCAATGAATTGACATTTTTTTTATCTAATCCAGATCCCTCTTATCTCTCAGCGATAAGCTCGATATCCTAGCGATCGGGAATCCTCGACACGCCCATTGCATAAATCGTGTTCGACGTACTGCGAGCACAGCTTCTCTAACCGCGTAGGAGCTGGTTACGGGAAACAGCTTCCAGTTTCGTCGAGAATGGACCACGGGGTCGTTGAGGTGGATACCGCGCAGGAAAACCAGTCGTACGGTTTAACCGTCCAGTTTGCTAGGATGACCGTATTATAGTAATGCCCGCGTATAACGATATGTGGAGCGTGACACGTATGTGGAAGGTGAGTACATGTATGAAGGCTGACGACGTATCACGCGTGGTGAACATTCGGATAAGGTATGAAAGTGAGTACCGGAGGTGGATGGAGAAGACCGTAAGGGGTGTTCCTGACATTAGCAATATATAGTATATATATACCATATACTTGAGGAATAAAGTACATATTACCTGTAGCGTAGAAAAACGTGGGACTGAATTATACGTGTGTAAAAAATATATTGTGTATAAGGCCCCGCTCGAATACACACACAGAGGGAGATGCTACACGAGGAGGACGTACGAGTGTACGGGGACTGGTCCAGGAGTCGGATCGATTTGGGAGCAGGATACTTGCCATCTCCATCGATGGCAGCTGCAACGTCACCTGCCTGCCAGCTGTTCAGTTCCGTTCTGAACCACCCTATAGCGTTCGGCAGACAGACTGCCGAGCAACGTGATGAAATTAAGGGGCCCCGCGCGCTACACACGAGACTGGATATTAAGAAGGCTCCCTGGTATAATTGGAGGAACTGGCACGTGGCTAGCGTTCTGTGCTTTATTTATCGCGTGCTCATCTTCCTCGGTCTTATATAATTATGCGGTATTACGCCGAGTGGCACCGTAAGAGAAGCGAGGGACGAGAAAAAAATTTTAAATGACGTAAAAAAAAAAGAAGAAATTTACGAAAGTCCTTAAAACGGTTACGCGAGTAGACAGCGCCGTAGATCATTGTGAAAATACGTCGGTGTCCATTTTCTCGATTACAGACGTTCCGCGAGACGGTCTTGAGTGCCGAGAGTATTTAAAAGTCGCGAAAACGGAAATCACCGAGCGGAAATCCCGTTTTTGGGAATACGTCCGTCATGGAGTTACGCAACGTGTACGAGAGCGAGAGTTGGCGAATCTTACGAAAAAAAAGTCATTAGTCGAGGAGAATTGATAGAGACCCGATAGCGATTACGTAATAAGAATTAATCGAACGAGTCGCGAAACGAAATTGTATATTATCTCCCCCACTCCGCTCCCTCTAAAGAGTAAACGCCAACGTGACCACCAAAAAAAAAAAAAAAAAAAATGCATAACCCAACGGCAAAAAGTATCCCTATAATTATATCTCGTCAGTGAATTCGCGGGACGTTCATTAGCGGCAGTATTAACTGCCGTCAAACCGGACGGTTGCAAAGCACAAACAGTATTGCCGCAATTTCATTTAAACAGCCCGTACGGTCTCTATTTATTTTACAGTAGAAAATAAAAATAAAGCTTCCTCTCCAATGCCTGGCCGTACCAACCTCACAAATCGGCTGACCGGTTTAAAAGAAAATTCCTCAAAAAAAAAAAAAAAAAAAATGTGTTCACTCTTCACAAAACACCCGACGAGATAAACCAAACAAAATTTTTCAAATTTTGGTATGATTAAAACAAAAAATCACGATCCTCTATCCTTATTAGTCACTACGCCAAATTACAACGAACGCTCTGCAAGCTCTAACGCTTGCGCGGGCACCTACGACGACGAACCACCGACTACACTAACGTGAAACAGTGTCTCCGCGAGGAACGAAGCGTGAGCGGCTGTTACTTACAATTTACCAGGTTGCAGAGCCGTCTTGCCGAGTCAATGCTGAGACCTTGCACTAGAGTGGTATATCGCTCGCATGTAAACGCACGCATGGTACGTGCCCCACGTGCATACGCGAAGGCGTAGAACGCACTCACGCACAATCTGGCACAGAGCCGTTTACGATGACGATAATTCACGAGAAGGTCGAAGCTCTCGGAAGGGCAGCACTGGGCAGCGTTTCAAGAAGCGACAGTGACTATACGAATCCCAATCCAACACATACGGCATAAGCTGTGCCAACGTTAAGTCTATGGTAAAGCGAAAGTAGATAACGTAAATAATAAATTTCACCTAGGATTCATAGCCTTAAAATATTTCTTGATTCCGCTTCCCGTATTCTTCTTGTGCAACGGTTCCCTCTGCTTAAGTTGCTCGTCACACCGAAACGCTAACTTATTCCCTTTGCACGATGACGACGTTCTTCTTGAGCGTCTACGCCATTGGCTTTCGCGGGAGTCTCGAAGCCCGGAGAGCTTTAGAGCGTTAAGGAGGGATTGAGCTAAGAAGTGGATGTTCAAGTAGCGCAATAGTCGGAGTAAGCGGCCAGTTAAACCGTCTTTGAGGTTATGAATCGAGAGTGGTGTAAGCATTGCGGTACGCGCAGCTTCCCTTCTTCGGCTCGAAGATCAACCTGGGGCGACGAAGGAGCCAGGAGCGCTCTTGGTGAAGGTCGGGGAGTTACTATTTTTTTTATATCTCTTTTTGAATAACAGCCAAGAGAAACGTTATTCTTTCCTGAGATTTAGCCAAGGGAAGCAGAGAGCATAGGACGGGTTAAGAGATCGGGAAAAGATGAAGAGAGAGTATAATAGAGGAAAAATAAACGATTCCTCCTACAAAAGGGCGTAGAGGGAAACGCGAGGTTCTTGGGAAAAATTTGATGGCCAGGAGTAACGAAGGGGACGAGTAGCGCGGGATAAATAAAGAAAATGATAAATAATTTATCAGTAAGTTTAGGTTAAAATTGCCAGAAATGCCAAGAATCGAGGAAGCTTACGAACCCGGTCGATTTTCATTCACTGGTACATCCGTGGACTGAGGGGATGGAAAGTATCTTCTGTCGGGGCTGAAGAAACAAGGGACGACGTAGAAGAGAAGACCGCGGTGAACGTGAAACGTTGCTTAAGGAAACAGAAGGGGGGTAAGTTTAGGGAAGGTGCGATCAATAGAGAGTAAACCCCAGGTAATTGGTAAAAAAAAAACCTTCAAGTGACTGCGTGAGGCTGTTTACATGGGTATCAGATGAATGAAGGAAAATCCAAGGAGAAGCGACTATGATAAAAGGAGCGTTTTACCCTGTGAACGATACCGGAACTTGAGGCGTCAAGCGATCGAACGAGCATACGAAAAATAGGGTTGTGCGAATTGAAAGCCATAAAGTTCTGACGATTAAACGTGGTTCGAAAATCTACGGCATATCTGGCTGACAATGAGTGGAATATTACTTTAGCATTTTCACATGTCGGTATCCACCATGAACGCGCGTGGGTAGGGCATGTACGTGCCTTATCGGAACAATAACGTCACGCACACCTAACCAAAGTTCGACGCATGGACACGCACTGGGCTCTCCTTATCTTTCAGCGGTTGCCATGGCGACCGTCATTCCCTCAAGCAGCGGGAGAATTTTCTACCTCTGGCTCCGGGAGCCGATCCTAGGCTCCCTACTATTTTCTCTTTAACAGGTTCTTCGAGCAGTAGGTATAACAGCCTAGAGAAACTCTGGCAATTTCAAAAGAGAATTCTTTAGTCCTAATCGATCCCTCAAGGTATTCACGTGCGCACGAGTAGTCGCGTATTGCTCGAGTAAGCGTGAAGTGACCGCTGCCCTGTAATTGTTAAAAAAATGTAAATATTTATAATTTATCTTCAAGGACGATCCACGGCATCTCGCGTGGGTCCATCGTCTTCATCTTCAGTAGTTACACTCCGATCTCATCCTCGTACGCCAGGATTTGAATACTTGGAAATCCTGGAGAAGAATTCGCCTCTTTATCAGAATACTCCAGAGGGGTCGCCCTGTGACTTTTCCGTTTACATTGTAGACGTGACGTATTAATCTTCGGATTGGATGAGAAAGAGCGGTAGAAGAGAACAATTATATATATATATAAAACAGGGGAGACGGACGCATTGCGGTGCACTGAACTCGTGCGTGGGATGCAGATTTCTTTATTTCGCGAGGCGACACGCGTCCCTGTCGCATTTGCGTTTTATCTCTGTTTCCGGGGAATCAGCTTTTTGGCACGTCATAAAGAAGATTCCTGTACGCGTACTTAGTGTCACTGTTCTTGACGCGCTGGTGGTAAAAGGACGAATTTAAATTTAGGCCTCTTCGAAGAATGTAATTGCTGGCTGGGTAAATGGAAAACTTTCCAATTGAATGAAATGTTAATTTCATTAAAATTGTCATTGTCGATTGATCATTCGATATTGAGAGTTCGAAAATTCGTAATCCTTCGAGGAATGGTTTTATAGGGGATGAAAAAGGTTTCAATTCTAAATGACAGCTCGGACACCCTTTCTCAGTGAGAAACGCCAATTCCATGCGACGGTCGCTGAAGAAGTTATTTCAACGTCCTGAGTAACATTCGATATCCAAGTCCGTAAAAGGGCGAAGAACCCTGAAATCCTAGATGAGGAATCCTCGTGGTCAGAAGCAATTTACGAAAATAGAAATAGGTAATATGAGGGTCGTCCTTCGCATTAATGTAAGTATCAGCACTGGAATTTCAAGACGGTTTCGCACCAAGTAGAAAGTGAACATTTTTTCCTTGAAACAGTAAGAAAGTATCAGAACAAAGACATATAATTCATTTGGACCAACCGACCACATGCAATATACGAAAATCCTGTTTCATAAAGGAATATTCTTATCTAGGTTCTTTTTCTTTTTTGTCGTATCCCGAAATTCATTCGGAGATTGATAAATCGAAGACATTCAGTCGGGACACAGGATCCTGGCTGTCCGAACTTACAAAGGACCCCCATGAGCCTGTAGTATTAATCGTGTGGTAGGGGTAACTTTTTCAAGGGCGCCGAATCACCTTATTCCGTTTCACCGTATCAAGAAGGGAAATTCCATTTCTCGTGGAAAATTGTACACAGTCCAAGAAAGTACAAAGCAATCATTAATATTTGGGACTAACGGGATTTTTCGGGCCCATGAAAAAAGACCTCTAACCTAGGGTCTTACAATGCTAACGTTATTGGCACTCCAGGTAATTTTGAAGGTAAGCTTATAACTAGAATAGTGCGGTAGTTAAAATACACAGAGGATTCCAGGTATAGTTGAATCCAATGACCGTAAAGAGTACCGGGCAAAGGTTAGCCCTGAATATTTAAAAAAAAACACTAGACGTAAAAGGACTTACCAAACAACGCCAAAGGCCCCATAACCGATGGGTCTGTCAGGCTGCACAGGATCCTGAGGTGGTGGTGGAGGTGGTGGTGCTGGGGCAGCAGGATGATAATACGTAGGTGGTGCCTGAGCCGCGGCTGCAGCAGCCGCTGCCAGGACCGCCTGGCCCGGATGGGCCCCCGTAGACCCGCCGCCGGTTGCCCCAGCCCCGGCCCCCTGCATTAAAGACATGGACACGCTCATGGACACCCGGGAGTGCCGGCTGGGCCCCACTACTGCCATCAAATCCTTCCTAGGTATCCCTACGTTCGGCCACCCTCTTCCTCCTCGTCTTTTGCTGGCACCCACCTTCTTCTTCACCAATCCTCGCTTTATATCCTTAGTCCTTTAATGCTTTTCTTTTCTTCTTGCCCCAGTTCGTCTCTCCTGGCTTTGGTTTCAGCTTTAGATATTCCTGTTCCTGACGATTCAGTCAAACCTCTTGAAATTTCACCAACCGCACTCGAATTTATGTTTAAACACTCAAAACGTTAGAGGCTCAAATGCCACTTCTTTTACTTTCTCACGATTATTGCACTGGTTTAATGAACTTGGTCGATTCACTTTTCGTACGGTAATCAGGTATTCTTAATATGCCTGAATCCTTTATACGTATGGGATACGTCTTTGACTATCCCCTAGGTATTTTCACTACCCTCCTCAGCTAATCCTTTTACTTTGCACGAGCAGTTCGCGCCTTTATTTACCTTCAGAGACAAGTGGCCAGTGAGTACAGCCACAGGGGGATCAGGAAAAGACGAATCCAGCGAGATTAGGTTAGACAGGATTTCAATATAACCTTATTCGGATTCCTCTTGGGATGGTGTCCTCGGGGTAGTTTATGACCACGGTCTTAAGAAATCATGACGTTGGCTTATTATTCTTCTTTAGGGTCCTCTTCTTATCGTGTAGTATCGTTACCGATAAGAGTTATGACGTCTGCTTATTTTCCAAGTAAGCCAATCAACGACCTTGTGCTCTTTTATTTAAATCACAGTGCACAAAGGGATGCGAAGAATATTCGTTGAACCTGGGAAAGGAAGAACATCCGATTTTAGTGAAGATGACTTTATTATTGTTTAGCACGAATTCGTGATACAGCCAATGTCATCACATTCTCTTATCAAGACTTCTTTCGCATAAATGTAGAGAGCTTTTTAGCCGTTTCAGAATGCCGCGTACCTTCGAGGTTCTGGTTAAAGAACTTGCTCACGATAGAAAGAAGGAAGTTGCCAGCCTGAGAGAATGACAGCGTGCGAAAAGAATGATGGAGATAGAGCGTGAAGGAGGAAATGGTAGTGAGGAAAAGAGGGAAGAGTAGGATTAGTAGTTGGTAGCGCGTCGTGAGGGATAAGGCTGTACATACACACTCGTTTGGCTAACCGCTTCTAGCATGGATAGACCTTCGACCCATTTGCAATATATATAAAGCGACACAATACACAACCGACACTATATATTACCAACAGAGAGTACTCCAAGCTCTCGGTAAATTTCTAGTCACTGTTATCCCCACGTATTAGCACTTTATTTACCAATGAGAGGAGGACGCCTTCCAATCCTCGTCTAGGTTATGTTTGACGCACGCACCACACACGCTATGCACTCTCCCTCAGCTGAGCTCGCGCGATATCCTCCCTCAACCAGCACTACGTTCTCTGTCCTCCTAGTAAGTAAGGAACGAGACACGACACGCGCGCGTTCTCGCGAACACAAATTAACGGGACAAAAACGAAGAAAAAGAATTGTGAGAGCGCTTACGGAGGCCTTAGGGCAGGGCTTTTTGTGTCTCTACGGGGGCCAGAGCCAACCGCCACGAATGCAAGTCAGGCTCGTCTCGCGTAACGCGGGTGGAGATGCTCACGGACGAGATGCACGTCGTAACGCAGCCAAGGCTTGCTGGCCACTGCCTGAATTGTGCACCGCGGGCAGCGCCAGCTGCACAAAGACGAGTCACGTGACCTGCGCCAATAACCAATGCGCATTAGAACGACGCGCAGCGCGCTGCCTTTGACTGCCGCCATGGGCGAATCGATGTGCCGCATTTTGGATGGGAATACACTGCGTGATGCCTCTATGCCTGCCTTATTACCTCAATATGCCTTAGAGTCCTTCTAAAACCTTTTCTCTTCGCAAACCGTATGAAAATGTGAACTTTACCAAGCACGGCCATTTTGACACTTCCTTTGAAGAATCATCGCCCAACGGACGCAGTAGTTCAAACAAAGGGAACCACTACTTATTTTTATCATGGTCAGAGTACTCAATTCGACTGTTCTCAAAAGGGTATGTGACATAGAATGAAGTTTAATATTTTGTCTGTAGAAAATAACCCGCATAAATTTATATGCAGAGACTATTAACTGATCCGTCCATTGTCCTCGAAACGGTACCGAGGCTGTTGTACACTAACCAACTTTCCTTGACGCTACTTATTTTCATTTCATAGACCTAGGACATCACTCGATATAATACATACTCCCTGCTATAGTTCCTTGTACTTAACGTTTCTTCGTCTTATTGCGCTGTATCCTTTGTGCAGAATGTGAAAGATTTATTACATTGCACGACGCAAATACTTGAACACTCACAGGGAGATGAAAGTTCAATGATTCAACGCTTGAGCTGGGAATACATTGCCGTCATTGCCACGACGCATGGAGTGCGGTTGGTAGCGCAAATAACGTCGGGAATAAATAGAGGCGCATAAATATGTGATCTGGCTGTATTTAATATTTACATGATTATTATTAATCCCTTTTAATTAAACGTATTTAATTAATTGTCTTCTCGTTCACAGTATTCAACAATATACACACAGTTATAAAACACTGGTACAATTCGTTACAAGCGAGCAATTTACAAAGCGTGATGGTCCGCGTACTTTTTTTTCCTTTATGTGTAATGTATACATATGTATATACAAAGTACGTGCCAATTGCGGGAAGACTATTAACCACAATGCAACGACAAAGGTAATACAACGAGAGAAGCTGTAATGAAAACAAAGGCTCTACGCATAGGCATAATTTTTGTACAAAATTTCTATAATCTTTTTTAAATTACTTCAAGCTTTTATATGATAGATTGTTTAAAGCAGCGCACGATGGTGGTTAAAGGAGCTCGAGCAACCCTTGAATAATGATCTCACAGAGGGCTGTTCGTGACGTCAGACATGGGACAATCTATCTATAGATATACTCCACGTTTTATCAGATAACGACCAAAAAGCTGTGTTACGTATAGGATTGAAGTGATAAAAAAGACAAGAGAGAAAATGAGCGAACTAGTGAAACGTAATATTCTCAAGCATGGAAGAATAAGAGAGAAGTATACATTAATTAGCATGCTTGAGCTTCGAGAATGACATTTCCTTCTTTTCACCCCTTAATAAATTAACTTTCCTCTTCGTTAGTCGAAAGACTCTGGAAGGGTTTGATAATCGTGCCATACCGAGTGTCTCGTTCGTTTATAAGCGCGTTTACTTAATATACAAAAATTGTAAGTGTCAATGAACAGAATACAAATATCGGAAGAATAATCGATCTGCTAAACGATATTTTAATTGGCTAGCTAATTACCTCCCGCAATTGCCACTCAGCCAGTTTCTTTTTCTATTTTTTCTACATGCATTGTTTCGAGGCGATTGTATTATTTTTACCTAATGGTACATTTCTTACGTGTGCCATAGGTATATACTTATGTGTAAAACGCGACACGGGAAAAGCGTGTCTTATCGAAGCAACATTCGCACGAGCCTGAAATGCCGGACGTTTGTCGGTAGGAAAATATGAAGAGTAACTTCTTTATTTTCTACGAGTTACTTGATCGATTCATTATTAGCTCTCTTGTTTTCTCTTTCAGCTGCTTTCTCCTTGTCCACGCACGACATCCTAGGTGCAGCCTCATATCTTTGGTCTGACCGATTTTTTTCGCACAGCATTATAACGTGACGGGTATCATGATACTATAGCAAAAAATAAAGTGCCAACTTTTATCTGTACCATCGTTTGCGTTCAACTACCAGAGATAATTGAACGTTTTAATGTCAGACACGCGAGTACTAATGAGTAACGCACGTGGTGTTTCACATATATTATTATTGATTCATCCAGGAATCTTTTGCGGATCGTTTGAATTCACAGTGCTTAAAAAATATAGGCAATTCGATTCACTGTAATCGGCGCGTATTCAGTTACCTTTGTTTAAAATCTTTGTTTAAAAAAATTTTTTAATTTCAGTTTCAAACGACGCTACTTACGGTTCTTTGATCTGATAAGTATATTAGGTTTTTTTACACTGGTCGCTTATTTATAATTAAATCTACGTATCTTATATGTAACAAGCGTACGATAATTCCATTTTTTTTTTCTTGTTCTTTAATTAAGCTCGAAATCAGACGTTCGAATCCACAGCACGAGAGACGGATCCGTCGTAAGCTGAGATAGAAATTTTTGAAATTTATGAATAGATTCAGGCAGTTAGGAAGATTGAAGAAGTATTAATTATCTTTGATAGAAATATCGTCTGGATTCGCAATAATAAAAATCGATGAGGATCAATTAAATCGACTAATGACAGTAATATTAATCGTTTATCACTGTTGCTAAAGTATTCCAAGTAATACTCACGAGTTACGGTGGGTTTCTTACTGTCGAATTATTCCATGAAAACATATCAAAGTGTTGTTTCTAGGAGTTCGTTAATTAGTGTACACTTCCTAAAACATTTTGCACTCTCACTGACACCAGGAATCATAACAAGTACCTTGTTATACATCCTAGAATATTTATAGTAACTATCCAAGAGTAGCATACACGGTAATTGCAGTTGGCCTGATCAATCGCCCCTACTCGTACTTCTACCGTATCAATTGTGGAAATTAATTACGAGAGCTCGAAGCCAGTATTGCTTGTAACTGCGTAACGTAACTTCTCGCGTAGCGTACTCTTCTTCTGGTAATTCGGTAGCTTCAGTAGATTGAAGCAAGTCGATGACGTTGGTAATCTATTCTGGGGATCTTTTTTTCGAATTGTGAAAAAACCTCTGATTACGCTGCCTGTTAGAGAAACGAATTTTGAGTATGAAAATTATAAGAACACTATCTCTGGATTAATGGAGTCGATATTTATTTATATTATTACCAATTGTATCGCCTGTGTCTTCGTCGTCGCCGACCTCTACGCATCTGATCGAGAATGGTGGCTCCAGGTGCGCGAATCCCAACAAAGGTGATTTCGAGCAACTCGTAACGAACTGAATAAATTTGAATGGATAAAAGAAACTAGCGAGAATTTTAATGAGGAATAAAATAAGGTAATGAAGACTGTCTACCTTAAGAAATAAACCTCGCTCATCCTCAGTGAAATCTTTTTCTAATATGTCCCAGAGCCAGCAGACTACGCGATGGCTATCGTGAAAGCCACCGTAATATTGCGTGTGTCTTCTGAGATCTTTCAAATCCAGAGGAACATTATCACCGGAAATGAGTCTCTGCAACTATGTTATTTGATTCAATTAGAAGTCCCTTGTTAAATTCTAATTATGCTATTCAAGCGGATTTCTACATGCTTCTTACCTCAGGTGTAGAGAACAGCGAGAGCCAATCAGGATTTATAATAGACCTGAAGCCTTTAATAAAAGCAGCTGTTTGATCCTTGATCTGCATGTGCATTCTGAAGTGTGCCATGAGATGGATATAATTTATTTTAGTCTGATTAGTGACTGGTATCACTCTTCCACCAAGGATGAGTTCATGAGTGACCAACTTTCCAAGAACATCCTCATCTAATGAGAATGTCAATTCCAACTGTCTTACGTCCCCTTTAAAATGTTTTACAAGAGTCAGACTGCGGTACAGATCTCTGTCTAGGGATGCGAGTTCGTCCAACCAGCTATAGTTTGCACCACCTGCTCGTCCGGAAAATTGAGATACGAAGAACGAAGCGAAGGGTACATCCACGACTATTCCCTAAAAATGTAAAATTGGGATGAATTTGGTAGACAACATTTTCTTTATATTATACTTACTTCGTATACCGCTTTGCCCAGCATGCGACCCACAAATTCAAAGAGCTGTAGATGATTATCTTGCATGGATGATGTTGGTGAGGGATAGAGTCTATTCTCACTGGTAGCTTTGAATAGATTCAAGGACGGATCAAAGACCCTCTTAATAGTTTCCTCAAGAAACTCCTTGAAAACGCCATCCTGGTCGATACCCGCTTCGTCCAAGCCTTGCTCGTTTACGAATCTGACTCTTATTACTCCTTTCAAAGCTTGCGATGGTAGCATTGCCAGTTGTCGATATCCATCCTCCACAATTCTTGACCTACAGTAAGATTTTTTGTTGCTTTTTCATTCAGAATTAATTTATATTGAATTAATAAAAAGGAATCGAATGTTCACCTATGAATTGTGATAAGGGTCGATGGTGGACTGTTACAGGCACTTTCAGTAAGACCCATCACTGCCTTCTCATCAGCTACATGTTTTCTGAACAAGACAACTCGTTCTGAATGAGGAATGACGTGGGGCATTATTGAAAGGAGCAGAGCAGCACCTCGTCTTCCTTTTTCCAGGTCAGTTAGGAAACCGGAAACGCGCACCTCCTGCTTAAATATAAGAAACAATCCCATCAAGATACAAACCATGCTATATTCTGTGTCCGTACAAGTATTAAATACTTAACTTAGCCAACCAGTGACCATCCGGACAGAAAGTTCGTCTACAGTCACGACGATAAATAGCCATGAGGAGCGTATGAAGCGACGTGAAAAGAGGATTGCTCGATATAGTTTTGACGTCTGTAACATCTAAAACTTCAGTACGTAACTAGATGTCCAGGGTCTTGCGAAGAATCAAAATGGAAACTCAGGGAAAGTTTTTATAGAAAGGAAGAGGAACGTCAATAGTGAATTTTTGGGTGGTCTGTTATTATACAAATTGTGTGTACTCACCAAATAAATTGTTTAGAACGGCTTTATACAAAAATTGATTTAAAAAATAAGACATTGTGATGAAGTCAGTCAGCTTGAAGGGATCTTGTTGCTCGTACATCTCGATATCATCCAAAATACTGAAAATGACTATATTTACAACACTGTCCGGACACCTAAAGACTTTTTAAATGTATGCTTACGTAACATAGTGCGTCATGCAGTCACAGAAAAGTATCAACATCTGAAACTCTGGTGCTGTACACTTAGTATTTGCTGCCAGATGATCCAGAAATGCTTTTAAGCCGCAATGTGGACCCAAGGTGCATAGAAATAGCCACATGTGATACAATATTTTTTCTTGATAGCACAAACCTATTAAATATATTGAATTGGTTATCTGTATTACCAATAATTTTCATATTATACGATATATTTTACCAGTTAATATATCCAACTTCATTTGAGTTAGGGTGTGCAGGGCAGTCTGATAAAGTGAACATATCATTGCAATCCTAGTAGTCTCGGGACTTCCTAGTTTGCGATAATTTTTGTTGCTGTTATTTCTATTTGTGCGAGCTTCCAAAAATGCGCGTCTAAAAATATTAGCTCCAACAGAAGTGCTTTGCTGTTCAGGTTGTAGCGGCGTTTCCTTCTCTACTAGTTCTCTCAACGGTTGACCTAATTCAATAGAATACTGAATTATAATATCTAATCAATGTAGGATACTATAGTTGCATCCATATCCATAAACTAACCAATTAACTGGGAAACGATCTTTCCCGTCCAGAGACAGGCAAGCTGCGACATCACAAATGGGATAGCTTCCTGGAGATTCGTATCGACAGTTTGTGCCAAACAGCCAAGAACTGGGTGCCAATGGGTTAAATTACTTTTCTTAGCGACCACGTATTGCTGGCAGGCTTCTAACATTCTGGTAACAACAAACTGTACACAAGAATATGATTATAATGGATATTTGCCATAAAAGCAAGTTTTGAGGTATTAAGTGATATGAAACGTTACCGTAAACGAAGGGAAGTAAAGATCTCGTAAGACTTCATCCTTCTCAATATTAGCTAACTGAATGAGATTAGCCAATAAGCAAAGAGCATAGCTCCCTTCTAGCGCATTAAAAACTATTCTCAAATTTTGTTCAGAATTTAGCAATTCCAGGCTCCTTGCGTAAAGGCTGTGCGTGGTAAATGATGATATACACTGTAAAAAAAACTATGCTAGTACCAACAATTATTAAGATATCGATTGATTGAATCTTATAAGTACCTCTGGTGATAAGATGTGCAAGTGATGAACAAGGGCAGGTACGCTAAAAATATTTATCAAAAAAAGAGACACCAATTTGTCAGACATTTGCGATGAGACCAGTGGTCTCAGTGATAATGTTACTGCGGCTGATAGTGCTACCGGTGTTAAAGCTATTACAGCTCTACCAAGTCCCTTCACTAATAGAACCTATAACAAAAGAGAATGGTTCATCTTCAATAGACAATATATTCATTGGCAAATGATATTAGATATTGCACTAGGATCACATCATGTACCTTCATTACTGCATAAAACCCATTGTTGACTAGATGTCCCATTATATTAGCGCACAGTTGGTTCATACCAGGTCGAAGTTTTTCCATCCCTTTCACCCTGAGAATGGCCCAGGTACCAGCTGAGGTAAAACTGACCAATGTGTGTAATCTCAGTAGAACTGATTTGTGATCTGATGGCCTTTCTGGCTTGAGATATTCTAATCCAGTCAGACAATGATGTAGAACTATTTTCATCTGTGCTATCCATGATATTGAATAATCTTTGTTCAATGCTACTCCTACATACGAGTATGTTGGCGACTCCAAGTCTAAACTCTTCACAAGATATCTGCAATAATGTAAATAACATACACATGCTGCAAATTGCTTAATTCGTGACATCATTATACGATAAAGCGACTTGTTCATGGAGCGTCTAGACCGGCGATATTCATTTTCTATTGTACGCAAAATGCACTTAATTACCTGCATAATTTCTCAATACGCGCCTGATCTCTATCTCTTTTATAAATGATTAAAAATCTGGAGGTGGTCTTGTAGATCTGAAGTGCAGACTTCAATTTGGTTGTTTCTTCATTATTGATCTCGTCGGAAAATATCGAATCGAATTCTTCCCTGAAAAATAAGAATATACGCATTAAGCAGTTGACCCTCGTAATCGTAAAGTTATTTTTTGGTTTATCACGCACAAGGTTATCTTGTTTACTTTTTCCTTATGTATAATTCAGTGGGAAACAATAAACTGAATATAGTATACTGAGTACATGCACTGTGCTTGACATGTACCTATAGTGTGGGCAATGGAAACTGCTAATGGTTAATCAATAGGTATTAGATATGCATTAAGTCTGAAAGGATTGTAAATTAAAAATATCTTATCGCACTGATTAATATTTACCGCGCAAATTGATAATTGATATACTCTTGATATTATTTTTTTATTCCACAAATGAAATGGGGCTTTGACACTAAGATTGCAAGAAAAAATTATGCAGCATTTAATACTTATTAACAGCATTTTACATTTAATGCAATATGTTGTAGGAAAATGAATGTTACGGCTTATGACAAAAAAAATATATCTGCTTGGAACTATATACATCTTCCAATAGCATGGCAGTGTGCTATCTACAATTATACCTAATTAGTGTAATTAGACATTTTGCTTGAATTTTATATAATATACTACATCGGTAGAACATGCATTATACATATATTTAATCAGTACCTAGCTTTTAGAATATTAATATGTGCTGCTATAACTTCTTTCATAATAGGTAATTATTTTTAAAAAGTCATGAGGTATTACGACAATGGGTAAATAAAATGAGTATAATATATCAGAAATTTAATATGAATTTGTAGAAAACAGATTTTGCTACTAGCAGACAGCTCCTATACATAAACAAATACTGGCATTGAAATTTTAATCAAGAAACAAAGAGACTATTATTTCTGACAATCTGTACTTTGAAAATGCAGGAAATTGAATATGCAATAGACAAGATGTTTAACCTGAAAAAATATAGAGAAATATATAGAGTGATGACCAGAAACTCACAGAATCTTATTGGGGATCTTGATTCGTGTTAACCATCCTCTAACAGCAGCTTGAATACAAGTGGCTGCAGCTTCCTTGCGTTTCTCATTAGCTCTTTCCTCCCTCGCGGCCTTCGTTTGCTGAAGGAAACTACCTTTTGAGGACTCCTCAGTCCGAAACATCCTTGTTTTGACGTGAAGTCCCAACTAAATATCAGAGTACGCTAATTACAAAACATTGTCAGCTGGTCATCAGTGTCAGGTTCCAGGTACTCCGACGATGCTTTTTCCAGTCACAGAATCATCCTAATAATTTATAGAATCATTGACTTGATTCAAGAACAGACACTGCATCTATACCACAGTCACTGCCATTCGGCATGAGATGCTTATTGTCAAATAAAACCCGCGGATTTCTCGCTCTGACAGCCAACTCTGGCAGCCATTCTTGTTAATTCGATTGGAGCACCTCGCTGTCGGGGACAAAGAATGTTAAGCTAGGTCGGGAATCCTGTGGCAAGTGGCGCCTCCACTTTTAATTTTCAGTCAGTTTAGGGGATGCTCAGTAAAGGAAGTGGAAAAAGTTTACTTATGTTGTACAAAATATTTATTATTGACTAATCTTACAGCAGCTTATGTTCAAAACACTCAACATAATTTCATTATAGTATATTAATTATTCTACCACTTCATGGGAGACCGTACAGCTTCAGTGTTCTATCCATACTTGTCGAAGCAATATACTGAGCATGCTTCCCAAAGCGAACACCAGTTGCTGTTGCAGTATGATCATTTAGGACCTTGAGCTCCTGCCATTGCTTACAAAGATATACCCTACAAGGATAAAGAAATACATACATTGTATAATTTCTGTTTATAAATAACTCATGTAAAATCAAAAAAATTGGGTTAATATTATCGTAAACGGTTTATCTCGATAATAAGGTTTACCATTTTTCGTATATCAGAAATGGCCTGTATTTAATCTAACAGATGGTTTGTTAAACAAGATTCAATTTTTAAATCTAGAATTGCAAGCACAAAACTAGCAAAAAAAAGTATATTAAATTTAATGCTGATTGGCCTTTTGGCGGTCGCCAATTCAATAGAGGTACACAAAAAACCACAAAATTCAAGGTAGACAACACACGTCAATATTACTAATATCTTTCTAAATAGCTCACCTGACGTCAGAGCCAGCCACTGCCAGATACGTTCCACTCTGATCGAAACAGATATCCTTGACTTCATAGGACTCATCCAGTTGTAGGGTCTTGAAGTTCTTCAGTTTACGCAAATCCCAAAGCTTTACGCATGAATCCTCAGCGGCGGTGGCTAAATAATAACCATTTTCAGAGAAACTGATAGCCGTAATAGGACCTGAGTGTCCAGGGAAATTTGCTACGTTCGATTGTTCTTTCAAATCCCAAATTTTCACTTGTGAATCGGCTGTTCCAGTGCCGAAAATTAAACCGTCAGGGTGGAATTGAGCTGTAGTCAATGGTTGAGCTCCTTGTCCAGCAACCTATATAGAAATAGGACCAAAAAATCAGTACATAACGCACAAAGCTTATATATTTTTTGTCAAAGAAGTATTACCTTTGTCAATAATCTTCCAGTTCGAATGTCAGAAAAGGCCCAATGTTGATCTAGCGAAGAACTCAGTAGATAATCACCAGTAGGATGAAGTGATAATCCAGTTACTGGAGCATCATGAGCACGTAATAAAAGTGTTGTTTGGCTTGTACCCACATTCCAGACTCGTATAGTTGTATCTGGCGATGCTGTCATTACAAGATCTTCGTCAGGATGATAAATGACTCGTGTAACCTGATCGAAAGAATTATACATATATATCGAAGACATAGACAACATAAAATACTCTCGGATACATAGAACATATGAATAAGAAATATCTACCTTTTTTGTATGACCCTTGAGTATGGCCACTACCTGTTCCGTATCCTTATTAAAAACTGTAGCATTCTTATCAGCTCCTCCAGTCAAAATCTTACTGGTATCAGATCCATGTATGTCTAGTGCCAGGATACCAGGTACACTAGCAGAGTGAAGACCCTGAAGAGAAATAGATTAGTTGTGATCAATGTAGGGATAAGAATGAATTTCTAGACGATCAATAAATCTTACAGGATGTGAAGATAATGTTTGGAAAGCTCGGATATTGTCTGGTGCCATTAAATCCTCTGGGACTGAGCGTCCACGTCGTTTTCTTTCTTGAGTAAGAACTGTGGCCCTTTCTTGCAATTTTTTGATTACATCGTCAGTAATACCAGCCTGTTCGGTAGGCTGTGTAGCTGCACCACCAGCTTCCATTGCTACTGCCTATAGGATATAATGTTTAATGATCTCGTTCTTCATTATGTGACATGCTATTACTTAATATGCTTACAGGTTGAGGAATGGTTGTTGGTTGGGTAATTCCAGCTTGTGGTTTAAGAGTAGCTAAAGCTTCTCTGGCAGCAGTAACTTCTTTCGTCAATCTAGCTATTACACGGCATGCTGCATCATGTTGATAAAGAGCATGCGATAATTCTTGTCGTGCTGTTTGCAGTTGTTGTCTTTGTGTGAATGAGTGTAACATAACAGCATCCCATTCATCTTGTAAAATTTTTAATATAGCAGGAATTGATGTTGCACTCGGTGGTTTTGGCTTCACTATCGGAGCAGCTAAACCACAGATACAATAATATTTAATCAGTAATACAAATAAGATTCACACAGAATATTCAGCATATTTAATTGAAATCCCAATATATACTTTTGACATCGATAAGCTGCTCCACAGTGAGCTCCTTTCCATTAATAGGATCCACTCCATTTTCCGTTAAAAATTTCTCAATGAGGCGCCTCTCGAATATCGATCCTGACACAGGCGAAATTACTGGATGCTCTGGGACCTCGTTAGAAACTAGAAGAAATTCATTTAGTTTGCTTTAATGACGGTTAGAACGCGTGCGAACATTCATACTAAACCGGCATAACTACATTTCAATATTTTTCTATATTTCAATGACACACATATCCTTCGAAAAACTATGGCGACAACCTTTCTACAATAATTTCTTCAATATTAATAACAATTACTTTTATACATAATTAAATCTTACTTGCACAAGAAAGAGCCATTTTCACGGTATACCGCAAGCACTAAACCCAACGTACATCGGCAAATAGCGTTAAATAGCGCTCGAACTAGGGTGCCGACTGCAGGATAAAAAAAGGCGCATCAGATTGACATCAAGTTTTAATTCACACCGGTAACGCACGTGGCAGCACTATTCATGACGCTAAGTTGTAAAGTTGTATTCACAAGTTAAGCGTCTTTGCATGATAACATGGGAACGCAGCCTAATCGAATATTGCGTCGGCGTATCGTGAATGTTTATTATAGATTTCTGTAAAAATTCGCTTTATTATTCAAGCATCTTTATGATCACTTGCTGATAAACATTTTTTTTTTGTGAATCATTAAATTATAGATCTTATACATCAGTTATACAAAATTTCTGTAGGTTAATAATTCTTACTTCTTTACTTTAACAATTTTTTATTTATGGATATTCAAACTTTTTGTTATTAAAAATCATTTTGTTACAAATTCAGAAATTTAGAGTAAACGCGGAACAACAATTTTTCGCGCTCTAACAGTATACTATGTACATACATGATTAAAGTACTGCATTTGACTGAAATACTGGGATATTTTTATTGTTAGGTTGAAGTTAAGAGCTTATTTATATTACCGAAGGTCAATAAATAATTATATTTAAATGTCTTCGTGGTTGATTGATAAATTTTTTGATACACGTCAAAAATTGTACACTTGTTCAAATAAGTAGGATTCTTACGAATGGTAGGTGGTGACTTCCGCTAGTAGAAAGGTAAATATGGCACCTTCCAATATTGCTGTTTTCGCGCTCGTCCTTTTTACTGCAATTTCCTTGGGAAATACAGAAAGCAGCAAATATGCATTTGCAAGAGTTGAAGTAAGCAATATTCTTCTATTATTTTAAATATCTATTTGTAATATTGGTAATTGAAGTTGTGTCTATGGGATTTATCAACCTATCCTTCCAGAGCTGTAGAGGTTGCAGCTTAAACCGGCTTCCTGAAGTCAAAAAATTTATCTTCGAGGATTTGCCTCTGTAGTATCCTTTTGTATACGTATCTGTACTAAAAATAATGTTTTAAAATACCTTTTTATATGTACGTGAAACATAATTAATTTTGTTAATGCTTTCACAATTTTTGAAAAGTATAGTAGAATATTTATAATTTGTATATGTTTGTATCTAAAAACGATATACTTTTCTATTTTGCTCATGTAACACGAGTGGAAGTAATATCACGTTTAAAAAAATAGTGTTTATAACAAATATGTCCTTAACATGTGGTACAGTGAGAATATAGAGTTCAAGCCTATACCTGGAGCAATTCCGGAGCTTATACTTCTAAATGAAAATGAGGAAGAAGTAGAAAGGCTACAGCTATCAAAATTGAATCGTGAGGAGTGCAATGAACTTCTCAGCTCCAAGGGTTTTACAAAATCCTCTAAGACTATCAAGGATGAAATATAGATATTGCGTTCAATCAGTACATAAGTAATTCATATTTAGGATGTGACAGATCTGTAAATACTTTACATAATTCATAAAACTCTATAAACATCCAATTTGTTATCACAGGACTAAAAGTCTGTTCTTTGACTGACTCAGTACCAATGTACTTATAATGACATCGAAGTATATTATATAGTTATTTATCAAATATGCAGAAAATCACAAATATACCCTCTCAGGGTAACAGTTTAATTTGTCTATGTTGAAATTTGTATTCATACTATGTGTACTAAACTTAGCTCGTATATGCAGATCGACAAAAATCATGTCCTTTATGTTATTTAAATATGTATTTAGTCCCGTATTCTCTCTGTGTTAAGTATACATTACCTTATACTCAATTTCATAACCATTACTTATATTTGAAAAAAAAAAATAATCTTACAATACAGATTCTACACCAGACAACGGTCCAAGACAAAATGCATAACACTTGCGCACAATTATAGAAATAAATAAAGGGGATTATAATGAAGAGAAAGAAATTGCAATGGTGGCTTAAATGTACACACGAGTCTGCACAAATAGCAAATAATGTAGGGGCCCTTCAACGCACAAATCGCTATTTTTTTGTTGACCTATTAATACGTAGTTGAGGTGAGTGAATACTCACCCCTTTGGAGCTGCAATCTGTGATACAACTGCTAGAACCGCAATGTGAAAGAATCATCCATTGTGGCATGCTTGGGCTGCCTTAATCAATAACAGTTCAATCTATAACTACAGATTTCAATAACGTTTTGCTTGCAATTCTAAACAGCTAATCCTTAATGGCAGAAATAATTTAACTTTGAGAATGAATCCATTACTTATTCACATGCACAATACTTATTTTTCTCACTCTTGTTTTGGAGCGAATTTATATTATTCTTATTGCTACTACCACTCTAGTACTATTATTTGCCTCTTATATATATTTTGTTTCAAATTGTTAATTTGATCATGACTATTATTCAATAGGGTAGCCCCGTGCTTGTTCGATGTGCCTCTGCACAACGATATTTCCGCCCTGTCTCTTTCTCTCCCAAAATTTCTATCGGAATAAACTACTCAAATCACGTACCAGCACAATAAGGAAACGGGTGTATTATATAGACACCTGAAGGAATAACTTAAAGGGAAGAGGAGTTCTCGTTGTTGTCATAATGACGATTTTACGATTAAGATTGTTACAAGTTATTCAATATACATATGTGGAAATAGAATAGCGACTACTGTACTTCTATCGATCTTTGTATACAATGATTTTTGAGACATGTCCAATCATATTGAATGTAATAATTAACATACGTCGAACGAATTATCATGTTTTGTATGTCTCTTGCGAAACTGGTTGGCCTTATGTACTGTCCGTTAATAAACAATCTAATCTTACCTTACCTATCGAGATTTGTCAGAATTTATGACTTATAGTGTAAGTAATGCCACATAAATGGTAGCAATTGTTTTCTTTTATATCACCAATGCAGAAAATAGTGACGTCAGTAGTAATAGTTTTGCCTACGGAAGCATTTTCTATTAGTTTCAAAACAATTTCGTAGAATGACCCTCTTACAAGCCTGATTTAGTTCTGGAAAACTTATGCCAGAGGTATGTACATGGAATAATTTTTATACGAAAAACTAAATTTTTGGAAAAAGCATTTGCACTAATCTCAGACAAATTCGTCAGAAGGCGTCATTGTCCAAGAGTGGAACCAAATACCTTATCACAATGGTATTTAAAAATAATTGAATTAAGGATTAAATAACGTTGCATTAAAAAATGAGGATACAGTAAATGAAATTTATTATAATGTGTTTTAATCGTCACCATTACAATATTCAACCTTGAAAATACTCCATGCGGTTTTGCAATTGTAAACAGTCTTTACTGGCTGCGTGTCAAATATGACCGGCGTATTTTTTTTGTCATTATTCAAATTGCAATCTTACATTGCATATTTAGATGACATGCCAATTTGCAGCAAAATATAATGTGGAATGTAATGATAATTGAGGTATACGATTTTAAAGTACGCAAGGGTCATCCCTTAAATTGTTAATAAAGAGAATTACATAATTACGTTTTATAATATCCAATCTCTATTTCGTTCTCCGTCTATAGTGCCACTTAGTAAAAGCAGAAAAATATCTTTTAAAATTTTTTAAATAATATTCGTCTCGATCTTTTCTGCCAGTGCAAAATTTATCTACATCAGTTCCAAAAGAAACCTTTCATAAATGTGATATTTTCTTATGATGATCAAAGAGTATACAAATTTTGCTTTTTATACATTGCATTAAAACTGTGCTGTTAACGATAAATTTCTTAATCCTTTCAGCTCCAATAATTGAAGTCAACGTTATGTTTTTGGTTTATGTAATTTCAATACTGGAGAAACTAATGGATTAATTTTGATTAAAAATATAATTTAATGGCGCCGAATTACGCTGTTCGTTTATATTCTTCCACTATTGTCTATCCATTGTACAAATAAACGCTCATTTTTTCAAGTTAAATAAAATTACGCGCTAGACAAATTTCATAACTGCTCTTCACGGTTGTAGTATTGTATACTTAATTACGATACTATGTTACAATATTATTGTTATATAATGTAGACTACATATACACATGTATGCTTAAGTCGATAAAATTCATTTATATTTCAAACATAAACCTAGCTTAATACCTAAATTATATACACTTTTCAAGCCTTCATAATTTATCAGACGTCTGATTACAACCCAATAGACTTTCTTCTTCATATTTTGTGAAAATGTAAAGTAATATTTTCAAATTCAAACCATCATATATGCGTACACGTTTCTCCTATAATTATAGAATAGCTTCCATAGACACTGCAAACGTATATATACTTCATATATACACATAATCGAAATTGTTTTGAAATTTGAAAAATACCGACCAACTACTAAAACGTCTATTACGTTTGTCTCCGTGAATCCCTGCTTGGATTGTGGAAAAAATTTAACAAATTTTTTTAGAAAAGGGAACAATATTGGAAAGTTAAGTATCACTCTTTTGGTGATTTCATATGTGGATAATCAATAAGTTATTAATCATTTTTATATTTTTAAATCACTACCAATTATCCAAGCAGGTTTCAAGCATTAATTAACAAGGATTATTCATTAGACGAAAGGAGAATGTCAGTGTATTGTTACAAGACACCAGGATCATTTCGGATCTTTTTGAATGGGTTTTACAAGACTGTAGAAACTTGATTTAGGAGTAATGTTATGCCATTAAGAGCCAGCCGATAAACAGTAATGCCACCCAGAGGAATACCTTTGAGAGGAACTGTTCCTCGTCAAATTGGGGAGTTCCACGTGGAGCTGTAGTCAAATAAATATATTATGTTGTTTGTTATTACTTGTGAGTAACTAGAGCAATTGATTCATATTATTCATTATTAATCTTACCTGGGCTTGGTCGCGTTTCTCCAAAATTAAAAGTTGAAGTAAAAAATCCAAAGGGAAACGCTCCGATACCAAAGGACATATGAAATCCACCATCGCCAAAACCAAATCCAGGAAACCCAGTACTAGTTTCTGGTTCTGTTCTTTGACCAGCAGGTCGAGGGGGTACATTGTTTCTATAAACAGAGCAATAAAGATTGAAATAAACATTTGTTAATACATTATTCGTCTTCATATTTGGAAAATTTTGGACTTGTTTGATATAACATTTATTTGTGTTACAGCTATGTAGAAAAAATACTGTTCAAATATTTTAGTAAACAATGCTATTTAACAAACACTTACCTAGGGTCTTCCTGTTTTGTGGCACCACGCCCATATAAGGGAATAACTTTATCTTTACTGATAGCAGCTTTGCAGACTGGACAAACTTGTCGAGTGGGTCTTGTTTCTAACCATTTGTGAAGACACGGCCAGCTATAAAATACAATGTCCATGTATTATACTGAATGTTAGTGAATATTTTTATATAAACTTACCAAAACAAGTGGCCACACATACTGACAACTGCATCTTTGGCTGTGTCAAGACAAATGTTACATTCAAACGTCCGATCATCTTTTTCCTTTTCATCTGTTGCTGACCCAGAAGGTTTAGAGGGTCCAGGCTGCTCCTCTGCTGTACTCATTCTATTAGTCTTTTTGCCTAGACATTAAAGAATAATACATATAACAAATAATTCTTAAATTATAATTTCTATGCATTATAACACATCCTAAAGTTATAGTTTTGTATTCTTCAGAAAAGAGAAGTAATACTTAAAACTGCATATACATATACATTTTGACCTTTGAACAGTCTTAATCGTTTCCTGCAGTATAATTTATTTGTAACTGAACTTAATCAGAAGGTAATACTGAAAACATCAACTATTACATTAATAGAAGACACCTGAATCAAGCAAATAACTTGAGTTATGCAAAGATCAAAATATCAATCACTCGCATCATCTCATAATCGCTAATACGTTTGATAACATTTAGTATGATAAAGTGTCACATCTCAAGGCCACTTGTCATGTAGCAACAAACTTTATAGGTACTGTGACCAAATGACCACTTTCGAAGTAGCTACTGAACCCTGATGTCAATACACGTAGGCCAATTTAAAGCATCTACATTTACTTACTTCAATGCGACCGCAGTTGGACTTTATAATCGACAAGATAAATTATTGTTTCGACACGCACTTGCGAAAAATTGGTTCACTGCCCTAAAATTCAGTATCCTCAATTGCGCAAGTACTAGCAGATGATTTTCATTATTTCGCGACAAACGGATGTTCGAAACAACACGTAAGTGATTTGACTGTTTAATGCCGGCTATGACGTAGCTTCTAGAAATTGGATTTACTTATGTCGAGTGTAACTACGACGCATATAGTATAAACGGTAACATTACGCCGAGTACTACGACGAAATTTTTCGATTCGATTAATTTTAGCCTTCACGATCACAAAATTTGACTAGCAGAGTGAAATGGAATTATCGTCTTTTGTCGTACTGACAGAGATTATTGTACAACAAGAGACTTCACTTTTTATCCGCCAGAGGGCGGAGAAGTGTAATTCTTTCCTACAGCTATCAATTACCACCTATACTAGATTAGCTTGACACTTTTAACTTTTTTTTACTAATCTTTTGGTAGTCATTTGATGGTAAATGGTAACCTAATTAGAAAGTTTAGTGTTCAGTAGTTTTACTGGAATATTACAAATAAATTTTAACGACAAACGTTATTTATTAATCGATTGTGCTCGGTAGTCCTAATTGTTTGCTAACTTAGTACAGGTCATTGCTCACTCACAACTGACCTGAAGCTCCTGTTATCATATAAAATCATGCTAAACCCTATCTATCTCCAGGATCATCTTGATGTAGTCGATGTATGTACGCCCGTTTCAACTGGCGTGGTTTAAACCTGGTTCAATTTTTTAAATCTAGTTTCGAGATAAGGTAACAAGCATTTAAACTCCAATCAACGTCGGAAGAAACGGGCAATAGTCACACCTCTACGTAGTTCACTACGAATTAAATTGCTAATAAAATCTTCAGATAACTATTTTCCTTGCCATTACTACATCCTCCAGAACGACCGCGATCTCGAGCTCCTCGTGAGATGAGTATAAAAGAATTTTTTTTATTGAAGACACTGATATTATTAAAATTACGATAGTGTTATTTCAGACTCATCAATTTTTTGAACCACACCGCAAAATGGTAGTAGTTTTGAAAAGTGACTAAAATCGTACCTTGGGACGCTGTATCTCGGAAACAACTAAAAATGCACCTTTCTCCTCGAAATTTTAAAAATATTTATAACAGTCCAATTAATATTACACGAAATATACTTTAGTTCGTAGTTTAGTCGCTTAAGAACGCAGTAATTACTGGACAATATATGTGGCGCCATCTGTTCGACAATCCCTGAACTTTCCATGATAGAAAACTACTTACCAGAGGCTGGTAAAATAAAAAATGTATTTATAAAAAAAAATTATTTTTGTATGAAACATCCTCCATATGAATGATTACATGGAAGTTCAGAATGCACGTAAAATATATAAATTTGAAAATATTGTGGTCCTGTATGGATGGAAGTACTTGCCGGGGAGTTTCCTGAGTGATGAAAGTAAGTTGAACATACCCCAAAAAACACTAACATGTAAAAAACTGTGCCAAGTACAGGAGTACTGTCAATTCCTCTAACAAAAAGAATTTAAATCATATTATTAATGTCCAGGAAAAAGAGGGAGATGAAGTTGCTGGATGTCAATGACAACAAAAAGAACTAATGCAATTTCAGAAAACAAATAAAGAAGAGTTTAAGGAAAGAATGGAAGAAAGCAAACATTAAAGAGATAAGGAAAGTTAGTAAGAATGCAAGTAAAAACAAGAATGAATGAAATAAAGAAAAAAAGAAAGTGATAATGAAAGGAAGAAATAAAGAGAAAGTGATAGGATGAAACAGAAGAATTGGATAGGACAGAGAAATCCAAGAGATCAGTATAGGAGACCGGCGCTCGAAGGAATGAGAGCTCCGAGCCTTACGCAGCTTCTTATACGTCTCTCCCATCCTTCGGGAACTCTTCGGCAGGTATTAAGCAATGAGAGGTGTCGCTTCTCCATGTCAGATGTCACCGCTGACTTCTCATTGTAACATATGTATTTTACATTTCCTAGTAAAACTTGTATCGTGTAAGTAGGAATCATAAAGGAACAAATTGATTAACGCATTGTTCACTTTTGGTCATATTTTATTCCACTTACTTATAATTTATAATGAACAACAAGAATTAATGAATTATAGGGATGATGAGGGTATCAAGACGAAATGTTTCCCGTGATATAGATTACTTAGAAACGATACTCTTATTTATTTATCACACACCAATATACAAAAATGAAACGTATTAATATCAGAATATAATATACTACTAAATTCATATATATTTAATAAAGATAAATCTGAGTATGTTACAAGATTAGAATGATGCTTCAACTTGAAACAAAATCGTCTACAACATTCTTCACGGTTGGCACAGAAATTCTGGTAGAAAAGACCTTTCTACGCGCGTCTAACGGTTATAAATAAGTATTAATTTAGGGATTCTTATTTTAAGGAAGTTCTCTAAGTAGTCGTGAGTGAAAATAAGATTAAAGTTTGAGCTAACTAACGCTATGCACTCTGTCTCTTTGCCCGATGCTGGAAGAACGCAAATTCCGTCCGTCATCTTGAATATTTTCCTCCTTATTCCCTTAATTCCTCTTTCTCTATTTTTCTTTTCCTTAATCATTCTCTCCTCCCATTTCATAGCCTTCGACAAATCCCCGATCGCAATTCCCATGTTTGTTTGGCTCCGTTCTTTTTTTTGTCAATTCAGTTTCAACGATGAAAAAAAAAATCAATCAATCGACGAGCACGCGTCCTTCTTCTCGAGTTTAAAGAAGAGCGTTTAACTTCCGCGATAAGATAATCTCAAGTTCCTCGAGGAATACGGCCCTGCCTCTAATATCCATCCCTAATAAAAACATGGAATGTAGCATTTTATTATTTAATTGATACCTTAATAATGTATGATTATATCACAAGAAAGATTCAAATGCTCTGTACACATTCTCGGAACATCAAATGCTCTCAAGTATTTTAACTTATACGTTTACCGTCTAAAGTTTAGTTACAAAGTTAGATATGTCTCAGGATCACCTGATATTGTACTTCTTACGATTTTTAATGCGCATTAACGTTTGATTAGCATGTGATGCGCATTCCAAGATACTCAGTATCATTCCTCATTTCTTCATTTATCATCGTTACAAGGACAATACTCGCTACATAGATCTTCTAATCCTTAATCCACGATCCCCTATCTCTTTTCGTTAATGTATTGCATTTTTTTAACATTCGCAAGATTTTGGCTGCCCTACGACAGTTATACGTTACTTTTTTTTATTACGTGTATAACTGCAGCACGACGCAAGGGTAAATTGGCACATCATGAATGGCAAGTTTTCATTTCATTTTTTTAACTATATATTTTATTCGTATTGGCACGACCATTGGAAGATCTGTCTTAATTTTCATTGTTTCTCTATTTATTTTAATGTCTTCTATTTTGCCTTCTGCGCCTTGGTTACACATCCGCACGAATGGATTTGTTAGCGCAAGTCGCGAGGGTGCAATTCCTCAAGAACGGAAGATATAAAGAGATCCGAGTAAAGAGTGAGAGAGAGAGAGATATATAATATAAAAATAATAAAAATCACAGCAGAGATGCGTGCGAGTGTGATAGATAATGGAGAAATTAATGAACACTGATTCAACGCGAGAGAGAGAGAGAGAGAGAGAGAGAGAGAGAGAGAGAGAGAGAGAGAGAGAAAATAACAAAAACAAACAAACAAACAACAAGTCCCACCACCATCGTTTTCTATTTCATTACAATCTCCAAAAATATTGGTTAACTCAGCGTTATTACGACATACGACAATATTTATAAATAGTTTAGCCTCGGACGGCTTTAATTCGTGCTCGTTTTAGACATTCTCCCTGACATTTTTCGTCTATCGTGTTTATAAAAATCCGCCTTGACACAAAATCTGACAGCGACTCGACGCAGCATGCACATATACCTGTAGTACACGTGCGTGTCGTTCCTGTCAGATTTGTTAGGCTCACTTCTCGAAATATTTTTGACAATCCCACCCCAGACCCGCCCCACATATATAGACCCCGTCCCAACCCCACCCTCCCGCAGTGGCACCATTACCCAGCCCACAAGTAAAAAAGTAATAATAATAATAATAATAATAATAATCAAATAATAAAACAAAAAGATAGAAAAGAGGAAAAGTAACGGAGAACGTTGAGGAACGCATTTTGTACAATTGTGGAAGGGGGCGGAGGATATGTACGCGCAGTTTAAACGATTCCAGTCGAGCGAATCCTGTGTTATTGCGATCGACATGCTCGTACCGATTATTGGGAACATCGGCACGCGATGTGTAAATCGTGACAAACGTGCCGCAATAATATATACATAATTATTGGTATGCATAACTACGGAATCGTTGGATTCGTTAAGTCGCGGCTTCGTAAATTCCGCAAGAGCGCGAGGGGCGCCACTAGTACGTTTAATAATTCTCAAGGAACCGATAGGATTCTCAATTGAGACGATTAATTATTGATCGATCATTCCTGTGAGCACGATCAGATAGGTAAAGGACGTAGCAGGACACCGTGTCTTTAAATGTCTCTCGTCACTTCTTCTTCTTCTTCTCCTTCTTCTTCTTCTTCTTGTACCTTCTCTTGCTCGAAGTGCAGTGAACAGAGACGGATTCCGCAGGACACGGGTACGATGACACCATTATAGTTTTTTTTCTTTCTTAATAAGTATTATCCAACATCCGACCAGCCAACCTCTTAGCAACAGAAATACGTAAACATAGTGGTCCGGCATGAATACTTTTCGTTGTGAAATTCTACGACGAAAAGTCAATTGCAAGGCCAGGAGTGCCTGATAGACGTGACCACGTTAGAGGTGGGCGGGTCCTCTGGGCGTCACTTTTTCATGTCGCTCATTAAGGATCCATCCTTGTTCTTGTTCGTGTCAAGATTTGACTGTTGACTGCTGGTCACGCCACTTCCGTTCCCGGGATAAATCTTCTCCAGATGATTCAGGGATTCGCTTAGGAACTTCTGTAAAATTTAACGAAAACAAACCAATAAGCGATTACAAAGCTTGAGAATTTTCAAGCAAAACTTCACGTCATCCGAATCGATATGGAAGAGTAAGGAAATGCTCTAAGGATAATTAAAAATTGTAGTTACTTGTATTGCCGTTAGAGCGGCGACGATCGCAGGACTCCCGAAACCATGCGATATTAGAGAAAAATGCGTCAGATGTCGCTGTATGTTTGGATCGAGGATGTGATGCGGTCGCGTGTTGCACAATGGCGATCTGTCTTGGTTCAAAAGATCCATCAACTCTTTGGTGATTTGTCTGCGAGAAGAAACAATAAGTCATTCAACTGATACGTCACGATTAATCCAACGGTACGCATCGCCTTATCACCGTGCTACTAAGAATTTTAGAATCCAATAATTGGAGGTTAGGTACTCACTTGGTGGCATGAAGGAGTTCTTTTCGCCTGTAGGTGTCCTGGGGCTCGCAGTGCTGCCGACTGAGATATTCGGCGACCTGCTTCGCCGGAAATTCCGTCTCGCAGACGTAGCCGAAGTCTCTGGCAAGGTGAATGGCCTCCCCTGAAACGAAAAGTATCTCATTTTTTTTAAAGCTCCGATACCCCGGCCCTTCCGACTTGCAGCAACGTTCAGGGCAAACGCCACGGCAGGTTAATGTAGTATACCCAACATGTTAGTACAGAGATATACATAATATATTACACTATATAGACCGGTCCTTTCTTTACGGTAAATACTAAATTGTCCAGGGATAACCACTGGGGCCTGCAGGTCCCATCGCTAAAAGTTCCCGAGCGCAGGGCAATTCGCATCGTTCGAGTCGAGTAAACCAGGTTGAACAACCTCTCTTGCGGTATGTAGTCCAGTAAGAGTCGGGATGGATGACTTCATACATTTGTTCCCTCTCAGCCTATATACCTTTCCTTTTGCCACCGCCTTCCACTCTTTTCGTTCTCGCACTCTTTTTCGACATTCCCCGTATAATTATAAGAGCCCAAAGTAGGTTCCACACATGGCGGCTATCGCGAGGGAACACGAAGAGAAGAGAATTTCGCACACGCGTACATACACACACGGTGATACAATTAATTTTTTACTTCATTGTAAAATCATTAAATTCAAAAGCGTATACGTCCAACGATCATTTTATTTTTTAGTTCAAACAATATTTTAATGTCGACAACGTGATATGATTTTTGTTCAGAGATATTCTCTCGGTATAATTTTCATCTAATTGTGCCAGTCTGGTAACGTTACTCTATCTATCAGCCATCTATCGCCAATGATTCACGTAATTGCCTGACAAGCAGCGATGCAATAAATGATGCTCCCTCGAACGTGACTCCATGCAGTCCCTCTGCGTGCTTTTGTGCGCACCTGTAACAGCCTCAGGTATTTGCGTATACATACATTTAACGCACCGTGTATAACCTCGCATGATGCATTTGCCTATACGCTAATCGAGTACGTCAAATCATTTTTTGTCTGCCCTTGATACGTGTAAAGGAACGATTGCGGATGTCGAGGTCAGAGGTCAGTATATACAGTCCTATGTATTTCTCTATACGATTGCAGATCGTCATACGATCGACGTATAATTGGATTTCCTTGACCAGATAGCAATTAACGTGACACACCTACGAGTGACAGTTGCAAGTACGACAAAATGGAGGATGCCAATGTGCGCTAGTGGAATCTTATCGGTTTTGAAATTGTCAAAAAAAAAAAGGAGTTACTGTCAAATTCACGCAAGGCACCCAATCACGGGACACTTATCCTTCTCGCCATAAGACTAAGTTCGATTGAGCCTATGGAATGATATATAATATACACACACACACATTTGTAGGAACCGATCAGTGAAGCTTACTCAATGGCGAATACAGAGAGCCGAAAGGTGAGTTCTGATCGTTCAGTAAAGTTACAAGAGGATTTAGCAAGGATTTGCATATCGGCCGATCTCTCCGAGGAGGAATTAACTGTTGGTTTAGCCGACTATAAAAATAAATATCGCGCTCAGGCGGTCCTCTGGTCTGTACCGGGAGCGCGCAGGATGCGCGATATTAACGCGATCAGCCGGAATTGCGATTTCTTTAACGCCGTCAAATGAACCGAAAAATATATATATATACATGCATACGATCATAGAGACCCAACGTTTTACATTTAACCCAGCTTTGCACGGAAAAAAAGGAAAGGTATCAAATTCAATGTAAATGTATGCCATGTACATACATCGCACAACATACACGCATGTTGGTAATACACGGCGTCTATAAAATTTCATCCATGATGGCGTCGGATACGTAGCACATAAGTATACAGAGTACAATTGACTGTTGCACGTAACCCAAATCGTTTGCCCGGCTCGTATTTCCTCCTAAGGTAAGATCGATGCACGATCCACGACCGCAAATTACGTTCCATTATCCTCGATAATGGCCGAGGCATGAGATTTTAGGAACGTTCTTCCGCGTACCGAAACTGTTGCCAGTCAGAGGTAGACAACATATTAGTACGTAGTTATAGATGTAAGTACGTTAAGATGGTTTTTGCGGTCCATTGCGCGAGGATGCCTTCGCGAAAATAATTGGGTGATGATAAAAAAAAAATTAGAGTAAAATTGGTTAGATGATCCCCCCCTCCCCCCGCGAGTCTTCTCCTTTGCCATCTTCACTCTTTGCCACCCACCACCGTGTTCCAGGCGAGGCTCGAAGAGTAGAGTCACGCTCCGCGCGAGTAATATCTGTGAGTAATGTGCGACTCCAGCTGGATGCTGGGGAGAGGAGAGAAGAGCGCGTGGCGTAATTTAAATCCAACATTTGTATTCGCATGTAAATCGGTTAACGTTCATTTCGTATATACATACATTATATATATATATATATATATCAGCGAAGGCTCCAAGGAGCCAGCATCATCGATCCGAGAAGTAGGCAGAGCCGAATAGTCAATGATCACAATGCGAAAATAAGGTACCCGATGAACGTTCCAATTTTTTCGACGAATTATCAGTCAACATCTCCGTCGCAGTGAGATTGTATACCTGTTTGAAAATTGATGAGAATCCGATTGGCCAATGGACGACGGGAAGGCCAGGGACTCCTTTCATTTGCTTTTGTTCCTGTGACAGGTATGTAAGTGTCGAGTGCGCGAAGCGTCTGTCTCGGCGTTAGAAGAAACGTTGGAAAAGGCGGATGCTGCGGGCACTCGAAAGGCTTGAGAAACTACGGTGGATGAGGGTGCAGGGGGAGGTGGGACTGTTGCAAAAAGCATATGGAGAAGGGCGGTGGGAGACGAGGGGGAGGTGAGGGGCGGGAACGGAGACTCGAAGAAAACGTGACGGTACGAAGACATGCGTAGGCGAGTTATAGGACACAGACTGAACCAGGTACCACTTCGTGAGATGATCATCATCCTCCGTCGCGGAATCCCTTGCCGATTCGTACCGATCCGCACGTAACGTTGGTAATTGCGCAAGCGTTCCTGTACGATTACGAGTGGATTTAACAAATGAATTGCGCATTTACGTGTGTATCCATGATTTTACCTGACACTTGACCATTTGTCATACATTTCATTGCGCATGCGCGTGACACGTTCTTTTTTTGCTTCTCCTAGTTTCCTATCGAAGCTAACTTTTTCGTTGGTTCGACTGACCACTGTCCCGGGGCCAAGTTATACCTGCTTAGCATAGCCATTTCATGTGCAGGCAATATGGTCAACAGTCGTTCAGGTGTAGTCGTCAAATTCAGTGAAACAAGAGCCGAGTCGATTATAATCGATACGGTATTAATGATCGTCATTCGAAAATGCCGATCATACAGATCGACTCCGCGACGACGACGCCGCGGACGTTCTCCGAGGTACGCAAGAGCGTCTCCGTAAAAGCGTCAAGGCGAATCGTGAACGCGTGTGACAGTCTAATTAGCGTTCAAGTCGTCAGAGATCCGTCCTGAGATAGATGGAGCAGAGTAAGGGTCCATCGCCTGGTATGGAAGCTGGTGTAACAGCCTATATATACATATATATATATATATACACGCATCTATACCTACTACGTGCGTCAAGTCGATCGGATTAGCCGGAAGGTGAGATGTCTCCGGGTTTCGAAGTTCTCGAAGCGACGAATCGTGGATTGGATGATTCTGTCCTTGTTTGGAGGAGAAAAAGGCTGACGAAGAAGAGGAAGAAGAAGTTTGAGCGGATAGTCGAGAGACTTGGGACTGGTTCGATTTCCCACGATACTGGTCCACGTCTGTTGACCGTTACACTTTGGATATCGAGACTGGCGCTCATTATGAATTATAATTACGGATCTGCCTTGGTGCGACAGAATCATCTGGTAGGTAGGTATACGTGAAAACTGATCTTTTTGCCTCTCTAAAGACCACGTGATTCAAGGATGATCGATCTGAGGTTGGTTGGGTGTAGGGAAACGGATGTAGATTGGTACCACTTGAGGTGGACGATCCTCGGGATTACTATGCACGTCTATGGTACCTGAAGGATGCTGCGGCTTACGCTTCAAAACTGATATGTATATAAGGTACGGATGTAGGTATGCAGCGAGAAAGAAAGGTCCGCACGGTGTTTTATGGAAGCTCAACGATCGTAAATTATAATCAACGTCGTTACCAACACTCTAACAAACTTCAGTCGCGTCATTAAGCCGTTGCTAATAGAAGAGCAGCGATTATTGTGCACACTGGCGTCGCGCGCCTATTACGATACAGAGGGCTGTCTCTCATTAACCATGGTACACTGGAATACCAACCTAACGTGTATCTCTTACGCTGAAGAAAAAATCAAAGTGTAGCTGGGCACTCCCTTGTAAACTTTAAAAGAAAAAAAAAAAAAAGGAAAAGCTGCGGGATGCGACTTTTCACATAGCTAATTCCATCTAAATAGAGTTGGTAACACTGGTTTCATGGAGAGTGAGTAAGTTCAAAAATTGCCTTACCTTCCACCAAGGAGGTTAATAGAGTTACGTTGGCAGCCTTCCTTCTGCCTGCCGGTAGATTGAGTCCAATCTTCTCGAGCTTTTCTCTGAGCAGACGTCCACCGTTTTTGGACTTTGCTCTGAAACAGGATAAAAGTTCAATTATTAAAGAAGGCGAACCTTGTTCCATTGGATGTAGTGCAGTATACAGATATATACTGGAAGATAGGGTGTCACAAGATGTCTCGCGCAGTGGCACGTATGTTCGGGTGGGTTCTCGGTCGGTAAAGATAATCGCTTCCGCGCTTCGACGGACGGCAATTTCGAAACGGTACCTTTCCATTAATCACCCGGCTATATATTCCAAAAAAGAAATCGTAAAGGAAAGAAATTAGCATAATCCATTGAGGCATGTCATCGGCGATTGGGCAACGAAGCTGGGGGCCCTGGTGTTACCGGCGGACTCCAGAGCAACATTTGATACGTTCCAAAATAACTTCCTGCCTTGGTTCTTTCTGGCCACCCTTCCTCTTCGTCCCCTTCGTCCTCTTCGTCTCACGTATCGGCCCGCCCGTTTTCTCTCCCATCGCCTTTATTATTCCCCGCATCCTCCTTTACTCGGGCGCGCACACATCCGACCAACAAGAACTCGATACGGCGAGTTCTTTCCTAACTCCCTGGCCATCCATCACGGCACTCCGTAACGGTTTTGTGTATGGTACACCTTTGTGGAGCTTGCGCGTTTATGTAATCGTTTATCTCGGTCCGTAGGAGCTCATGGGGTAAGGCCAATACGATTCACGATGTCTAACCGGGACCGGTAATTAATTCATTTACACGTCAGACTTCATTGGTCTCGACAGTACCATTGACCTTTTCTCTTCGCACGACAAAATGTATCCTGATGTGCAAAAAAATTCTGAGGGTTACAAAAAAATAATTAAAAAATACCCAAGCAGTTTTTTTCGCCGCTTATACTACGCTTACGACGTGGCAACATCCAAGCCGTCAGATTGAGAGCCGTCAATGAGATCTCATAGTTAAAAGTTCTTCACCCTTTTGCACTTCTAATCACTCCAAGTTCTGCTCTTCTCGTTTTGTATCTTCCTGGTCCATTCCTCCTTTCCTCCTTTGGCAATGACGTCTCTCGTCCGAGCACTGTAGGGGCATCGGTTTTAAGTGCTCGCCTGCCTCCTTTACGCTGAACGTGACGAGAAACGTGCTCCACTCATTACGCGGTCTTGTCTTGCAAACGATCCTCCGTCTTGGTCTGGAGTTTCGTTGTCGTTCTCGCTTTCTTAGTTGGGAATTCGCCTTGGGTTACTCTTACTCCAACCGCCAACCTGGCACTGCTCCCTGATTACGTGTCTTTCGGTGGGAAGCTGGCATCGTTAATGGGTGGTCTGGTCTGACATAGCTCATGGTACCCATTGAAATAAAGAAAATGACAGAGAGAGAGAGAGAGAGTAGTGAATAATGATGTTTAAAAAAAAATTCAAAATTTTAAATGAAACAAAGACACTCCTTTAACAGCATCCCACGTGCATCTCAATGAAACATGGAAACATTCCTAACGATCGGTTCTCCCGCTGGACCTGCATCGAAAATCATATCGATAGGTACTCGTTGGTACATGATATACCTATGGCTGTTCTATGCAGAGTACTTGTAATTACGGTGAAGATCGCTATCCGTATGGATGAGTTATACCATTTTCGATGCTCGAGGGCTGCGTGCAGAATTGACACTCGGAGTCCATAATTAGGAGTATCTCATTTGCATAGTACCTATGGGTAGTACAGATTCCCAAGTGGATCATCCTTGTATCAAAAGATCGTCTGGATGGCGATTACGGGATTTACGGTATGCGTGTGTAACAGTCGGGTGACGTAGCTACGTCACCGATCATCCTCATGATTTAGCTAGCCGAGCTTGCGGATGATAAAGCATTGCGTAATGGATAGGATTGAGGCTGAGCAAGAGAAGAAAAACAAAATATTATAGTGTATCAGATATAGGTACACATAGTAGCGTGAAGCATTCCCATGAAGGGCATAAATCAGGCAGGTGGTCGTGTTAATGGCGGATAAGACTCGGTGTTAGAAGAGCAAGTTCATAAATTAGTTTTAGATAAAGTCCTGCGAACAAGCCGGATACAAGGATTTAATTTTAAGAAATGCTGCATATATATTTATATATACACACATGCATCTCTTGAATTAATCAGCAACGCGATCAGGCTCCACACGAGATCCGGTTCCTTTTCCAATATATTCTTCAGCACTTTCCTTCGTCTTCGCGATGGCTCCAGATCATGATTAGCCTCCCTAGATCATTTTGATCCTCCTTCATCTCCCTTCGCTACCGATCTTCTCGTTGTTCCTCGTTGAACTCGCTACTGGCTTGTTTTCACTCCCCAGGTGACTACACGGAAGAAATTTTCATGCATACGTAGCCAGACGGGCATATGTCACTGTCATCCCCATATGTTTGGTACCTGTTTGCCTCCCATACCACTGTTACCAATGTATACGTATATGCAGGTTACTCAGGTGTACTTGGAACAAGTGACTTTAGGATTGGCCAGTGAATTTAAAAGACGTTTCGAAGCGTGAATCCTTAATCAATTCCATTGAATAAAATTAAAGTCCAAGAACGCTGGGAAAGGTTTAGCGATTGCGCTGAGAAGAGGCTGTCATAAAAAACATGGCTACCACTTAAGACCGTTAATTAAGGAGGACCCGCCGCGTTTCGTTTTGTAGGTTTTACTTTCTATTTATAATCCATTTGTAAGGTTCTAAGAGACCTGGGTACGGTAGTCGTGGCTATAAAGAGGTACCTAGAATAATACCTGACCGATACCAGTTGGACTTGAGGTACCCAAATACAATAATAATGGCCAGTATAGAAGTAGCGACTGTCTAGCAACAGTACGCGACACTGTACTCCAGGCGACTTTTGGTACTTAATCCTATGAACCCTTATCTTGTACTACACTAAAAATTTCTTGACAACCACTGACCAGCACGCAGCTACCAAACCGGGATAACGAAAAAGCCGGTTCTACCTCTGGTAGCAAGTTGAACTAATTCACTGGCAATCGTTACCATTACCAACCCACTAGCCTCTAGATCTCGATCGCGCTAGTCTCGCTTTTAACGATCACAATTATTAACGAATAAATTACACCCTGCTAAGGTATAAATTAGCCTCACCGAATCGTCCTGGGATCAAGTACGGATCAAGATGTCTGTAGGAGTCGACTAGTTGAGTGAGATCAATTTTTTTTTTCAAGCATCCTGCGACCAGACACCCGTGCGAATTTCAATAAATTTCCTAGATCTTGCAACTGTAAGCGCAATCCTCTTTTCACGCGATACAATCGAAATCGGTCGACAGAGTTATTTCAAATTTCCCGCGCTAAACCTATTCCTTCAAACGTAATACATTAAGGCGTATCTTCTTAGTATGAATGAGTTCTCTGCTCCCTTCTATCTCGTCTCTCGCCTCTCCTCTCTCGTGTCAGTAAGACTACGGTCTTGAATTATAGTCGTGAATGGACCAAGCGAGGGTCTCCGCATCTCTTTCATCTTACTGTTCATCCGTCCGTCTGCCTGCCTGCCAGTCTCTTCGGCCAGAGTCCATTCGTGATGTCTCGGCCAAGAGAAAACGAGTCCGGACGTTCCAGTCGGTTTGCATATCCGCGTGAAGGATTCTCTAATTTGCATACATCTTAATGTTGCTACTGCGAGATGTTGGTCCAGGACCGATGACGTATTTGTATTCATACTCTACCGAGTGTCCCGAATTACGCGCATCCTTCCCCTCTACTGTCTGCAGACGTATCTACTCAATTCACAAACACGTGCCACTCTCTACGAATCATAATAATGATTGAAATACATATATATATATGTGTATGCGTATATATTAATTTTTTCTTTAATTTAATTAAACGCCTCGAGCACGTAAACAATTATTGATCTACGTTAATGACTTACCTCCTGAGTACTCCGCCAAGTAGACTCGCGTTCAGGCATTCTGGCGGCGAGAGTCGTCTCTGGACCTCAGCCACCGTCACTTTGTACTTGCTGGTGCTGCTTAATAACGATAACCTTCCTGGCACCGAACAAAACACATCCAAAGGTTCCGCACTTCCAGATAACATAGCCTTCTCGCCCCTATCCGAGGGTTTCATATCTGTAAAGAAAAAAAATATATATATATTTGCATCATTTTTATCATCTACAAATGTATATGTATATATACCGTTACGTAACGCTAACTTGATATTCAGCACATAAACACGACAGAAAGACGTACGTACAAGAGGTACAAAAAAAAAAGAAGAACGAAAGATCATTTCCTGCGGCCCACTTTTTTTTTCCGAATGATCTCACTCTGCGCCGGCAAAAGGAGTTTCAAAAAACGCTTTCTCCCAAAAGGCCATCAATATTGCATTACCCTATCCGTTAGTTTCTCTCTATTTTTGGATTCGTCGTGATGACAATAACAATAATAATAATTGCGACGATCGGAAATGACGTTGCTTGATCCTCGAGCAATAGATATATCTATACACGGGACACGCGCTCCTATATAGGCAATGAAAGCAACAGCGTCGGCTGGTCGGGAGCGTCGGGAGCGATCACGATTAGCGTAACATGGCGTCATTATCGTGAACGATGCATTAATCGATGATAATTAGCGGTTTCCTCCTATAAAATTCTATCCGACAATCTTCTAACGACCTGGCACCGAGATGGCAGCTTTGCGCGTCAGTAGCTCAATTACAAATCGCACAGTTCTATTAACATATTGGATGTACGTGACATAGGATGACTACCGTGTATCTTTGGTATAGTTTTATAACTGATAATGACAATGATAACGAACAATTAAAATATACTTGATACCTCTCCGCCGATATCGACCCCACGAAAATCATTGAGTCACCGTCGAGATGAATCCTCGAATTTTTTAGATGGGGGGGGGGGGGTGTCTGCCTCACTTGTCCAAATTGTCACGTAAGATGGCGGAGTACAATCACGTTAACGCGCATTGTACGAACCAAAGGAGCTGGATGAGCCTCGTTAAGGACCATTGATATCCAAGCATGCTTGCCGACATAAAGGAACTGATAACCGTGGGCGTCGATCGAACGTTCAGTTTCTGTATATATTTCTGCTAGTTTTATATGTGATTGGCAGACTCGGGCAATGGGCGAGTCCAGAGCTGAAAGTGTTCGGAGATCAAACGATAGGTATTCAGATACGTGTGTATGTATATATGTGGCACGCGAGATACCGTAAGTCATCGGACACGATGGACCGTGATAATTAAATGTAGAACGTGCTTTCGTTAATGGCGTATATCTTCATGGCTCTTTACGAAAGTCGCGCGAGAAGCGTTCTGTTCGGGTTTCAAAATTTATGGGAGGAGTTACGAAATTGTCTCGGTTTCGTGGCAATAACTCTCCGGGGCCAATATAATCTTGGGAATATTTTAAACCGAACGCTCATCGATGTACGTGTATACGCTTAGGAAATTTCAGTTCCTGTGCATCGATAGCTCGCGTTATTGCATTGCCGCTCTGGAATGCTTAATATCGGTAGGGTCAGCCAAAGTATATTGTGTTCTGCTATTATTATTATTATCACAGAGAAAAGCGATGGTCAACCTAAAACTCTTGATTATTGATTACCGAACTGTGGCTGTATGCTGTATGATATATATATATATATATATACAATATATGCACACAGCATATCCCAAAGAAGTACAAACCCTCTATAAAGGACCCGTCTGAATACCGAAGGGGACTGATACTATTATTATTATTATTATTATTACTAACCAAACACTGGGAAACCTTAACGTAAAACCCCACTGGAAACTGTTGAACTTTCCTTCAACTTGTAGGTGGGCGAACAAGAGTTTCCATGGTTTTCGAATTCTCATCCTGGTCCGCTGTACAATTTCAGATTGCGTAAAATGCGAGATATCACGTATAACCAGGGTAAAAGTGGAAATCGCTACGGCAGTTATGAACGCGTTTAAAAGTCATAAGGGTTACGTCAGTCATACTTGCAGATGTGAATTTCGTGTGTTTGCAGTGTCGATAGAATAATTATTATTAGCGAGAGTGTTATTACGTGCGAGAAGAAGATTTAGCCGATGGCGTGGTATCGACGGGTGGACGAGAGAGGCCAGATCGAGGCAATAAATATCACATAGAAGCCAAATAGGCTGATCGTGAGACGCGCGTTGGCCAACGGCCATAAATTATCATGTAGCCTGAGTAACCTCAAAGCTGCAAGTGAGCAGTGTAGTCAGTCTAACGGTTTCGACCTGTCTATTCGGTTAAGGTGTAAACGAAACGTGCGAATAGAGATTAGGTACGGCTGGTATATCGTGCAGGATTATAAGTTTACGCCGACAAAGGTTAAACTCGCAGCCACATTGCGTCAGCAGTTTCCACGGTGTCTTCTACGTGCCGTTACGCGCCTCCGTTGCGCTTTACATAGCTCGTAAATTTGACGCGTGCATCGTCCTGGGGTGTATCGCGGAATACTACCAGACGATGGTGCCATCTGACGGGATTATAACGAAATAGGAACTTCTAACAGGCTCTGGAATGTTCGAAGCGACGCGAAGGGTCTCTGGCGTGCACTTCGATACATTGTATACGCGGATGTTGTTATGATACGTATTTATTAATAATTCATGTATGCGTAGTTTTCCCTGGTTGTTTCTATTTGTTATTCCGTCGCTGTCATTTCTATTGGTAAAAAAGCAGCTGATCGGTAAGTGTCTAGATGAATACGTAGCTATGGGTATAGACAGGGATAATGGCCGAAGCGACACCTGTTTCCGTCGCGATTACCCACGCAAATGGCAAAATGGCAAAATGTCAGCCGGCCCACTCTATTGGCATGCTATCTGACTGTGTGTACATATCATACGTATCTCTAGTTATCGCGGCAAAGAGACACGAGCTGGGGACGTATCTCTATTATAGTGTGAGTGGGCGTGTATTAATTTATTTAACCGTAATAAACCAATGCGTTTTCATAGCGTCTTAATAGCCCTCCGTGAACGTAGCCAGCAGTCGCTCGTTGTATGTACCGTATTTATTATAGTCCCGTCGCACCATAACCTTTTATGCGGGGCTCAATTGTGAAATGGTTTCAGCGTTTACCGATGACTCTGCTGACCGATCGGGATCAACTGTGAAGTCACGCAGTTGCATCGATTTGCCAGCCACAAGGCGCGCGCTGCCGTTACGCTTTGAAAATTCCAAGAGTCGCCGAGGCGTGCAGTCGCGTGTCTTACGCACTTGACCGTATTACGCGTTGAATGCTTATTGCTTGAATCGGATATCGTATGACGGTTAAAGACGTGTATCGATCGGGTCGATCAATCATCGATGACGACAGATTCGCGTGAAACTAGCAAAGAGCAATTATTGTTCTGCACATGCACTTTCTATTTGCTCGGTATGTTATCGGTGGTGGATGATATTCTCGAGGCTGCGGTGGAGGATCGTGTGTGGACTTTGAAATTTAATACGTTCATTAATTTAATTAGACAAGCGGGATGTTTATGGGGATTTTCAATGTTCGTGAGAATCAAATGAAATAGGCTACTATGTGAAACCGACACCTATTACTAATTATCGATCTAATATTTCAAAGTGAATAATCGATCAGTACGAGAATTCAATCACAGAGAATATCACTCCTCGATAGTCATCGATAAACAATTTTAATAATAATTTGACGAGCAGTAATAAATAATAAAAGATTTCAGAAAACGATCGACCGTATAAGAAAATCATTACGCAATAAAATTTCCATAATAGTAATAATCACGAAATGACTGACGTTTATCCATGTAAAATAACAAGAAAACATATCGAGATAAATCGCAATGAAGAATCGTACAAATTGCAAAAAAGGAGGACGCGTGAAGTTGCCTAATGACAACCATAAGCATTCGATAACCGATAGTCAAGAATCGAGCGTGAATCTCGCAACGAGAACACGTGCAGCTGTCAAGACCAGGTATACATATAGCAGGAAAGTAGATTTATTTTTTATATACAAAAAAAAAATGATAACCCCACTATCAGAAGGGAGATGATTTTACCCGTTAGAACTGCACTTAGCAGCTTGGCCTGCGTGCACGGATATAAATCAGAACGATGATCGAGTCTGGTGGCTGCCATCCATGTGCGTGACTTCGTTTCGATTCGAAGCCGTGAGTAAGGACGTGGCAGTAAGATTGAGAAAATTTGCACGCGAATACAGTGGATAGAAATATATTCCACCCAAGTACTTGATATACTGTACAAGCATAGTAGGTAACCAGGTAGTACCGGTGGTAATAGATACACGACAAGAAATAAAGTTGGTAAGACTGTTTCAGGTGTTAAATTATCACGATAATCCACCGCAGCGTTCAGGCTCCTAAACGATATCCCACGCGACCTCAACGCGTGCAGCATTGAAAAAGATGCTCCTTCCAACGTTTAACTACACACAGTCTAATCACACGACTACCAGAAGACTCCCAGGCCTGTCGTTCTCTCTAATGCCGTTAACGGCAATTTCACGGCTACTCCCCGGCGATAGCGTCTAGGAAGTACCCGGTGGAGCTATTTGTCACTCGGTTAGCGTGGATATATCGCTCGTTGCCCACCACGTGATAGAAGGTTAGTCACGACGTCCTCCTGGCGACAGGGAAACACAGAGCCACTGCCTTCGCCACCCTGAGATTAATCGGCACGCGTTTAAGTAGCCGATATAATTAGCAGCTCGGGTTATAACTTTGGCGCGATAATAATTTACGTGCGCGAAACGACAGGAGGTTAGTTCCGCGCGCAGCCTACAGAGCGCGCTGCACTCGCGCTGACCTAACCAACTAGGCCGCGTACAATTCTCACGTCTGTCACTTTATTTTATTCATTTACTTCTTATCCGCAACAATTTCACATGCTGCCAAAGGGTTGCCTCTCCCGTACGGTGCACTGGGCTGGTTAGATAATCGTACCAAGTTTTATCTAACGACACGTATCCTCTGTTACGAAATTTAACGAAAACGACAAAGGGACGCGTCCGTCTAAATATGCGTTTACGTATGCAGCCGTATGCATTTAGGTAGTTTTCCGAGGCTTGTCGCGAGTTTCTCAATGAACGACGAGGATTCAGAAAAGAATCAGCTGGATACATCGGCTTGGACAGTACAGTGTAGATAGTGTGGTAGCGATTGCTGCCAGCTAATAGTGATTGCAGGGCGAGTTGCTGGGTAATTTTCATTCCAACGGAAACGAGCAGAGCCAACAGGAAAGCTAAGTAAGTCGCATCAATGAAAGCGACTGCAGTAGCTGTATATGTGTATACACTACATATAAATTACATTTTTTAAATTGCATAACGCATTCCAGAGGTTCATTTCTATTAAGAAATTGCTCCGATAAGCGTTACGCGTTATCACAATGGATACATAAGAGGCACACACTAATCCTTAATCATCGGCAATATTGGTATCATAAAACGGAACTGGCTCTTGTTTCAATGCGAGCAGATATTACTGTTGAGAATACCTCTTGCATTCCACTGCAGTTTCCACCAGGAACTTACTAGGCTCTTGCTATTCCCAGTTCAATGGCAGATACACCGATCTTGATACCTGGTGCTCTCGCGCTTGAAGATGCTTAAGCTACCGGATGCTACGATTAAATAAAACAGTCAGACTGCACATTTATATAAAGCGAGTGCGCACTCTTTACCCGGTGCATAAAGGATGATAATTGATGCAACTCGCCGTAGCGTTATAACAGCAGCAGGATATCGCTTCTGGTCGCAAGGATTGCGTCAGTCCTGCGCCTGGCTATAATAACAGACCTGAGGATATTGTGCATCAAGTGCATACAGAATGCGTTATTCCTGAATGAATGCACTTCTTCGCACCCAACCGCATTTAATGTTCCCTTAAGAGTACCTTGGGTGGTACAATCGGTGCATCCTATGCAAGGTCATCCTTAAGGAGACCATAGTCCAAAGTGAAAAATAAGCAGTGGGATCGAAATTGTCTAGGAACAAAAAAAGTGACTACGAGACCCACAGGTATGAATGCAGTGACAGTGTCAAGCGTGACCCGTCGGCTCGACCTTTGGTGAAACCGAAGTACAAGAATGGATATAATAGGGGAGGCGGAGTGCGGTGACGCAAGAGAGGGTAAAAGTAGCTTCAAATGTTTTGTCCCGTCGGCATTCGTACGAGACGTCACTAATCGCCGCGAAAACACGAACAAAAGGCAGACGAGGTGCGCGTCTCATTGCGCGTCACTCAAAGTATAGGCCTCGTTAACAGTTGTCCGTTGTGTGAATAAATTTCATTAGAGCGTCCACTTATTAAGTGTCATCAGGCATTGTGTGATATTTCGAGTGTTATGCAATGTTTCGAGGAAGAGAGCGAGGCTGCTGGTACTAATCGTTCTTAGAAGTAGCGATCCAGGTCTAGTAGAATGACCGGGTAATGGTGGCCATGTAAGATCTATAATTACAGGCTCAGAGGGATCGAGAAAAGAACTCGTTAAGGTCGGTAAGGGCGGGATCGGATTAAAAAAAAAAAGCTTTATTACCTACCGAGCACGTCGCTCCAATTACAAGAAAATACAAAAATTTTTATATCCTCGGCTCGTTTCGAAAATCGTCATCGGCGAGTTATTACGAATCGAAAATATTAGTCATCGGCGAGCGAAAAGCGGCTGCGATCAAAGAGCATGTGAAATGCGATTGCGAAACTTTATGACATCGAATCGTACGACCGCGGTCCTCCGCGCTGCTGTGCGCATAGTATAACGATTTAATGACTTATTTATCGTACGGCTGTTAAAATGGACACGATACCGGGGAAGAGAGAGATGCCCATAATTAGTCATGATAAAATGAAGCGCACGAGCGTGTATACGGGAGATGGGTGGGATGGAGGGATGATGATGATGATGACGAAATAAAAAAAAAAAGATACGACCAAAGAAGAAAAGAAAAATTCTCTCTAGTTAAGCATCGTGTCCTTTCGAATTCCATGCATGCGTGAGATCGAGTACTACATTACTACATGACATTAACAGAATACCGATTTCTCCACACACGATGTCCGGTCGAATGAGACCGTGCCGATAACGCGTGTTAAATAGGAGTCCTTGATATTTCCATATATTTGGTAAGTGCATTACACATCCTCGATATAATATGTACCAATCGAACCCATAAATCGTATCCGATCGAACGATCTGTCCAAGTTAGATCGAGCACATAAGAATAATCATTGACATTCACTCACGACTGACCACTCGCGTATGTCCGAACGTACGTTAAAAAAAAAAATAGGCGATCCAATTATTTTCTAAGTGACACACATACACCTAATTATACGCCCTTTTACCCCATTCCGTATGTTAATTAATATAATCAGTATATACCAACGACAAGATAACACGTTATCTCCCGAGCAACGAATTGATTTCAATTTCATCTTAATTAGCGGCAATCTGCGTGGATGGCGAAGTCGTGAAGTCTTACGGGACTAGAATAAAAAAACATCTTTGGCCCAGTTACTTTCGTAAGTCCTATGTTAGTCGCGTCCATTCCCCCCCCCTCCCCCCACTTCATTTTGTCCCTTTTCCGTCAATCCGACAATCTCGCTCTCTTGCACCAATTCAATCTCCCGTCTCTCTCTTTCCTCCAGTCCTCCAGCTCCCAGCATCCTAAGAGCCAACGGATCTTATCTCCCTAAGCATCTATCCCGTTCGCCGGCTCCCTCGAGATGAAATGCTGTCCCGATCTTGTCACATCGAAACACGCGTCTTACGAAATACACGATTACGCTGGGGAACGAAGCTGCACGCTCACCGAGTATCGGAGCTGCGTATTAGAAATTAGTTAGAACTTGGCATGGGCGGGACTTCGCGTCGAGTTCCCTGTCTAACGTGTCGAGAGCGGCCTACGCGCTCTGCCGTACAACAAATTCGAAATCTCTTTAATGACTCTGCTCCAGTGGAAATAATGACGCGGCAGCGTCCTTGAGAGATCAGGAGATTTTCTAGTGAAAATTCGAGCGTTCGAGACAGCGAGGAATCGGTCGACGGGGATTCGTTTGTGTAATGGAATTTTTACCATTATTATTATCATCCTCATAGTATCCATCGATATCACAGGATACGACCTACCGCGCGATATAACTCGTTATCCATCGATCCCCTCTCACGATTATTCAGAACGATTTGGCAATACGCGTCAAATCGTAGGACGAGTGCAAATAGCGATGAGAAATTATTTTCAACCCGGTGCAACCTCACGTGTGGAGGTACTAATGACTCGGCGAAGCTGTAACGAATGAGTATGATTTATGGTGAGATTATGTGATGTGATTATTACGTAGGGAGCATTGATAAATTAATATACCGTCTTAACGCGGCATCGTACGCAGCCACCTTGGGCACGCTTCGAGACCCAATTGCTGCATATTGCTTTTCGAATTTACATGCGAGCCGACTCGAGTACCAGGTCGTGTCTCTGTATTACTATAGTGTCCTCTTATCGTTATTATTATTATTATTATTATTATTATTGAAAAGAATAAAATAATTTTTTAATCAAAGCTAATGGCATATGCACAGCGGAAATGTCTTTGGGGAAAATTTTCTTTTCAATATCCTCCGGATGGGTTAAAGGCCCCTCTCGGTTATGGCGACGCACGTGTGACGACGTGTACACGCACGATTTCCTGGCTAATCAATCCACCGGATACGGACCAATCGTAGGGGTCGATTGGAAGCTCACTTATTTCTCAACCATGATTGGTTAAGCCGTGTGACTGGGGGAGTGTGACTTTTCGTACCCTTCGGCAGTGACGTCGACAACGGCGGCAGCCACGCGGACACCCCGGAGCCATTCGAAGCATCGGTCCTCGTTAATTCCATTAGGGGTTCGATTTTCAGGAGTCACTAGGCACCCAACAAAAGGGACAGGGACACGGTTGGGGCAGACTGTTACCACCCGTCGACACTCCTTGCTGGTGCCCAAATACAAAATGGTGTAACAAGTTTTACCGTGTACGTATATAGGTTTGCACAGAGTGAAATAAAAATTCTTCGAGGATCGACTGGACGTATCGCTTTCGAATAGCGACCTTTGACCGATAACGTGCGCGAGCCCTATGCATTTGGGGTACTGCTGAATGACGTTATCAAGGATACGAATTCTTGAAAAAAAAATGTAAATTTGCGTTACCGATCTTGATTTAAAAAAGATCATTAACATGGCAAAGAGCAAGCGAGCCTGTTTGGCTCGTTTGAATGATTAATTATTTCTAATGCTGGCCACACGTCGCTAATCAACAGCCGCTCTTGTAATTACCGAGTACGGCTGATTGCTCGTACAAAAAACTCGTTCGATTTCCTTTTGCCGTAGGAAGCCGCGATTCGACATAATTTCATGCAAGTATCGGCCATCTTGTTTTTTTTACCGTAAAAGACGAATCGTCGTCATGCGCAAATTCAAGGTAATCCTCGAAAGCTCCAATTTAGTCTCGACTGTCATTTTTCAATTATAAAAATCAATCAATAAAACATAATTAACGCCTAATCGATATATATCCGTAGATATTCATTGAAAAAAAAAAAAAAAATAAACGGAAGTCAAATATCGTCGACCAATTTCTATCTGTTTGAATCCGAAGCCTTACGTGTTGACGTCATCGCCGCATGGAAATAACCCCCAGCCACGACCCACGATCATTATTTCACTCAATCACCATAACGTATCTTTAATAACACCGCGAGAACAGAACGACACACTCGTAATCCAGCTTACATAATAGAAGCGTACCAACCGTTCATACGAGATTAGCCTAACACGATGCTAAACTTAAGTCTCGTTCACAAGAACATAAATTAGTAGTACAGCGGTACCTGGCATTTTTTCCCAGCCTCCCGTACCCGTCTTAAGCGCTTCTTCCTCTATACGGTCAGACAACAAATATTTTATCTCCAATCATAACGAGATTTATTCTCGACGTCGCCGCCGCGACGTGACCGAGCGTCGCTGACCAAAGGAGCCGTGCGAAGACGCGTCCGCCTTATTATTCGCGTGTGTATGAAAATGTCCGATAGCTGGTAGAAAAAAAAAAAATTGTCGAGCAATCCTTAAAGAAAAAATCCCCCCCTCCCCCGCCCCCCATAAAACCTTCTAGCAAGTAAAGTTAATCCAAGCGTACGATCGTTGCTACGTTAGTCCTTTTCGAATAATCATTGAGGCATGCGTGTTACACATAGCATCTACCGTTCTTAGATGGCCAGGTGGGATAAGGGCCGGAGTCCTCTAAAGTGTATACGCGGATATGATAAGATCGGCTACTGTCTCTCGAGACATTATCATTTGACTTTTAATTCTTGTTTTATCATAGAGCGCCAGAGAGCGGTGCCTCTTTGGTACGAACGAGCGTAGGCGGCATACGGAGTGACTTCCGATCGATATGCACCCGGTATATGGTTATGTATATCCAGTGTGTATATATATATATATTTTTTAAGATCTCAAATCTAACAGAAGAACTGGGGCCGATTGTGACTGCATCTACTGAACGCTTAACCTATAGTCTATTCGCGTGTACGTATTACATAATATATGTGCGTGTATATATATATATATATTGTCAGTCAAAAACTCGGTACCTACAGTCGACTCGCCAGATCATCAAGATTGGTGCACGTCATTGTATCTGGATGCTGGACCGAGCACGTATCAGAAAAAAAAGGTAGACCCCAAGGGCTGGGAATAAAGAATTTATTTATCCTCATTGTTTCTCAAGGCAATAATGGTCAACCGCTTGGACCCTTGAAATCATTAAATCGGACTCGCGCATGATATGACGAAAGAGTATAGATAAAATAAATTGTATAACCTACCGTGGCTACTGGGAGCTGATATATCTATGGCGATAAGCTTTCTCCAGGCCTACACTGTGTCTGTCGGATATACCGCGTAACAATTGAGAGGCTCGTAAGAATAAATTCGTTCCTACGCGAAGCTATGGGAAGTTGAAAATTTGGTTCGTATTCGTAAGGGCGAGGGGCGGCGGGGGGGGGGGGGTAGGTCTGATTTCCGGTTTATTTTTTTTTTCCTTCGTTAATCCAGCGCACTGCAAACTGACAAAATTTACGCGCAAACGGCCGCGAAGAAGGAGAAAATGTCCAAATAAGTTGTCAGAGGGCGAGTAACGAGGCGTATAATAAACCCTTGGTGACATTCGAACAAACAGCCATCTGTAGGTTAATACCCCTGCGGTGAAGAACCGCCCCAAAAACTACACCCTGCCATGAAATTACAATGACAATACGAAATCTGATCGGCCTGCGGGCACGTACAGTTTCCTTCTTTATTTTATTTTTCTCTTTTACATTTCTTTTTTTTTCCCCCTCTTCTCTGTCTTTATCTGGCTACGTTACATTCTCTCTCTCTTTCTTTCTCTCCCTCTTTTTCGCACCTCTCACAATATACTGGTAATTCTATAGCATTTGTACCATTGTACCATTGTGCATTAAGCTATAGTCTATTATATATAGCACACTTCCTACCTATCGCGGCTACCTTTTTTTTTTCAACTATACTTTTCGTACCCACTGTACGTCGTGGGTCTGGGCAAATTTCTTATCCGACGTTACTCTCTCTCTCTCTCTCTCTCTTGCTGTTATACAAACTCGTGTTAATACGCACCCCGTGAATACGACACTGCTAATACCACTGTCACGAAATGGGTGGTAAAAATCATTCGGCACAAAGAGAACAAACTATTCGTATAGGGAAGGTCGAGTCGTTTTCGAGCTATTAGCTTAAATTTTGAGGCGGGTTCGAGAGCAGGACTCTCAGGCGGACGGACGTGTTATTTCGAGGGGTGTTATTTTTAAGGGGGCGGGGGGGGGGGGGTAGACAAAAAGTAGGAGGACGAAGGGTAAAGGATAGAGTAGCAGGATCGAAATACTCAGACCCAAAATCATTGTTCCTTAATAAGCAGGTAATCTTGCACTGTGCACCCTGAGAGATTTTGAGTATTGGGGAGGGGGATGGGGGATTTTTGGTTAAAAATTTTTTGGGAAAATTAAAAAAAATTTTTTATCGTTCATCTCGATTGGAATTTTCTTTTATCTTTAGCTGGGAGCTGTTATCCTGTCTTATGCTCTTTTGTGTACTAACAGCTTATTTGTCCCTGCAGGTCATCGATCTTGACTGTGACCTTTGAATGTTAATATCACTGTTCCGATTCCGATCGATCTTCCACTTGGCTATCGGGTATTTTTGATATTCTTGTCGTTCGGGTGATATCAAAGGCATTTTATACACGTGTCCCAGGATCTAGCGATATAAAAAATTTGACCTTTCAAAATTTATTTGACGGCGATATCGAATATCTGCGATCGATCGTTACTATCGAAAGGAATGATGACTCGTGGATTTTCGAAAATCCCTAATCACTGTCCGACGATCGCGAAATCATTTTCTTCACTGCTGCCAACGACGACCGACACAGTACTCTGCTCCTTTAAAACTTTATTGCCGAGCTCTTAACCCACTTTCAGACGTTACAATTACCAGGGAATCATTTTTCAAGAGAAAAAAAAAAAAATCGTCAATAGTTCCTTTTAGCAAAATGATCACACGAAAATGCAAATCACTCAGTTGAATCGTTGGAAAAATATAATTCGATATTTTTTCTACATAATAATAACAATAAAAGTCACGTCGCTTTACTCACTTTTCAGAAGAGGCAGATCATTCATGAATCCTCCGTCGTCCACATTTGTGTTCTGTAACGAGGCAAAATCAATATCATTTAGAAAGTACAGAAATATTGACGAATGATTAATAAGTATCGTGCGGGTGTCATTAATTTTCATTTTTTTTTCTACGAGTGAAACTTACATATACACATATATATATATATATATATATATATATATATATATATATATATACAATTATACATATCCCATAACTTACTTCATAGGTACAGATATTGATTTTATCAGACATTATATATATATATGATTATACGAGTATATAGTATCAGGGTAAGATTGATTTAGACTGAATTTCGAGATTGCGGAATTACGATAGCCAAAAGTATTCAAATTAAATTCTTCGCGATATTATAATACTCTAGAGTAATAATATCGCTGACCGAAGAGCTCCCTCTGGTCCCTCCAGCCTCCGCCTGCCTTCTCCATCCTTTTAATATACGAAGTCCATACCCCCCGATGGTCAAAGTTTCCGATATATTGAATTTTTTTTCAAATTTTCAAACACGACATATTTTAAGCTTCCAAAACGATTACCCGATGGTTACGACTATGCACAATTAATTTGATATATCAAAAAGACAACGTTGGCGGAGTGCGGATTTATAGCGTGAATCATCCCACGCTCGGTTACCATGTATGTCACTACGGGTATTAAGGGTAAAAAAAAATATCAAGTAGAGTTGTTAAGTAAGAAAGGCAAGTACTCGAAAACAGAAAATGACTATAAGAAATACGTTGGTCCATCAATGCGTCCCTCAAACGTGCCGCGAGGCATTCTGACTCCTTTGCTCTTTTACTTTTATTCTCATCCAATTCACCGTCTCTCTCACTCACTCTCACCACCTGAGAGGCACACGCGGTAGATACATTCGACCGTAGTAATTACGATGACTCACCACGAATAAATGAGAGTCCTTTGGCCGAGGTTCGGTAAAAGCCTCAAAAACGTCATCGAGTACAACCGATACAGTAATAGCGATGGGAAAAAGAGAAAGAAAATTCAAATTTTACCGCCAAAAAAAAACGACTCGCTACGCGTGTACGATATGTATGCAAGTTTAATTTCTTTTGAGAAAAAAAAATATTACTAGCTCAACGTACAGGCATACCAACCTACATACGTATACGGCCGACTACTCGGTAAACGTGGCAGCAGACATTTGCGTCCACGAGTCGTTTAAATTCCGACCGTATTTCACGTGTAACAAGGCTACTGTGCTGAACTATGCGCGACAACGTAAACGTGTCCAGTTGCAAAAGTATTTTCGTATGTCAAAGTCAGCCGCGCGACTGTTGTGAACCCGCGAAACGTTACTCGGGTACGACTGGGTTAAATGGTAGAAAATACATTGATTTGATTATAAGAATACGGTGATAAAAAAAAAAGGCAGAATTCTTTCATAATATTTATGGACCAATTAGATCGATCGATTGGCATTAAGAGTCGCTCCCATTGGCTAATACCGGGTTAACGCGCGACGTTGACTTTTCTATAACACGGGGATTCCCCCGATTACACAGAAATTAACCAAACCCGAACGAAACGTTGCTTAACGTCCAAAAACGTGGGAGTCTTTAACGACGGGCGAAGCTGCTATTACGAGAGTCCTCGTTTCATGTGGTTTTTAATCTGGTTTTATCATATCTCCAACCTTTTTGTTTCCTTTTTTAGTTATCTTTTTTTACTCTCTCGCATAGAAGAATCGCTTCGATGCTCAGGCAGGACGTGAACTGAGACCAGTTACGCTCGAGTTGGTCTCGTCTTTAGGCGCGTGCCTTTCGGACAATGGAATATACCAAGTGGATGGCCCTTGTACGTTACATGGTAAATATTATGTACAAGTAAACAATGGAATTGTTTTTTTTTTTATTACAAAATCGATTTTAATGGCTGCCTCTTCTTGTATGTATTCGAGTGTACTTATGGCTTAAGAAAAAAAAAGGTTTCAAAGTATCGATATAACTAGTGAATGGTAATCTACGTAGAAGAAAAATTATTAGTGAAGCAACGGATGCAAATTAAAAGAATTTTTTTTACAGGGAAAAAAAACCCATATCAAAGCAAAAACTTTCTGGTAGAATTTTTTTTCATCTTTTACTCCTCTTATTGTTATCGCTGTTCTTTTATTCTTCTCTCTTTCTGCGGTCCGGAATAAAAAAAATTCAGTGCGTTCCCTTGATTGAGCGACATGCGAAACCTCATTTGGTATCTCGTATGTGAGTTTCGGTTCGGACCGATTTCACCGCTGGTTCCCCGGCTCGTCATAATTTAAAACAGATTAAGAGTTTAATTATCGTTCGTGAATGACTCTGCCGAAAAGCAAGTGTGCTGAAGGAATAATTGCGAGTCGGTTGTCCGTTCTCCGTGACCTGGTGAACGGTACCAGCGTCGATTTTTTGAATGACGGACTATAGCAGAAGGATTGCCAGCTGATTTTTATCGCCAATTGCCAATTCACTGGATGCGTATAGAAGGCAAATTTTTTTGCAAAATAAATTTTTTTTCAAGTAAAATCCAATCTTCCCCATTAATATATTGTAGCAAATTATAAATTGACATGAAAAACTTTCGATTCCCTGTTGTACGTATCGTCTATGTCTGCATATATATATATACCTATATATAAATTGCCACTATATCGTCCAGAGGGAAAGTGAATTTTTTATTAGATCTTATCCACACTTCGTATCACTTTAAAATCCGTGAAATTAGCTGAGGCCCGTCCCGTCAGCCTTTGACCGCTAAACAGTTTAAAAGTTTCGATTGAATTGGATCTTGTTACCGAGTCATTATAATTATTATTATTAGAACGACGATGATGCGAAAATTTTACGAGTTACCAACGAGCAGTCACTTCGAATAGAGAGAAAAAATTCGATTCGCACCGATGCCAAATTCTCGAGCGGTGCCGTAAAAATAAAATTGGCACGATTCGGGCCGCGATTCCATTGGGAATGTGTAATAACGAAGAAAGAGAAAACAAAAAAAAAAATTATATACAACGTCTAACCCAAAGTTTATTAAACCGATGTCCAGTTGGGTGAGAGTCGATTTCGATTTGCAAGTGCAAAAGGCCCGAATTCTTAGGGACATTGCGAAAGTCGATCTTTTCATTGGCAAACGTGCACAAAGGCTCGATACGTCCTTGTCGCTAACGAGATTTCTATTGCAAAATTGACTTTGAGTTCAAATACAACCGATCCCACCGGGTATAAGAGAACGAGGAGTTTCGGTATACCTGGGACGTGTCGTTAGTGCGTATACATATACATATGTATATATGTATATACACACACATATGATTTACTATAAGTCCAACCGTCACAGCCTATTACAAAGTTGACAATAATGACGTACGAATTGTCATTCGTTTTAATTATTAATGTTCCATAAGACGTCGATGTAGCGAAGATATTGGCAAAAGCCAATTACACGGTGCCGGGTGTGCTTGGGAGTCGCGGCATTATCGAACGGGACTTCCCCGATGACAGGTAACGCGTTAAAAAGATTTAAAAGCAGGTCGCGGACGTTCGACGCCTGGGAAACGAGATCGAAAGGATCGGCCGGGCCTTTGTACCTTCGTACAGATATATTGCTTTGACACTACAGACTCTCCACTTATCGTTTGGCTTATAGTGGAGTATGTGTTTATTTTTCTTTTGTTATGCATATATATAGATACACCACTGTACAGGATGTACCACATCAATGAGATAGCTGGGTACGGTTACAAGACTGAATTCCTCGTGAAAAACTGTGTAAAAAGTTCAGACAAAAATTTCAGTATGGATCAACCCTTAAAGTTGACCTTTCAGAATTTTCATCCCTTGAACTTTAAACGGGTATCGATTGCGATACGACCTCCTGTACAGTATCGCGTTGTGCGGTTTGAAAATAATAGAAATTTAACGTGTGAATTGGCAGGGTTAAGGAACGCTCTGCATACGTTTCACGCGATATGCGTGACGTATAGATATAGGCCTTATCTATGTCTGTGATAAGAACTAGGGTTAATAGAAAACGATAATATGAAAGTGAATTGTGATTACGTACATCGTCGCTCACCTGGGGGTCGTCGACGAGACTTGTGTGCAGGACTAAATCGGTTTGGTCGAGACCAGGAGGTGGTAAAAGAGCGTCGGGACGCCGGACGGCGCCGTACTCGACACCGCGACCTCCGCCGCCACCGCCGCCCCCACCCCCACCCCCGCTGCTGCGGCCTCCGTCATATGGAAACGACGCGTGCATGTTCGTCTGAAAAGTGAAAGAAAAAAAAACAATTAAATAATTATATATATATGTATAATAATAATAATAATAATAAATCTTGGAAAAATATTTTTCAGTGACGTCACGATTTTTAGTATACTTTCGGATACATCGCAGATGCCAGCGTTTGATCGACAGATTATTGATCTGCCGATCGGATCGAACATTCGTACCTTCCGAGTTGTGCGCGAATCGGTCGTTACGATCAGAGTGTATCGACGTTAATTGAATTCGTGTCGCGATTTGAATCGCAATTGATTATCGAGCATGCAAGTACCAATTCGAGAGCCAATTAAGAATTTACAAAGAATTATTTATGCAGGTAAAATAAGGTACATTCGTGTTCTGGAAGATGATGGCAATTATTCAAAAAAATTTATCGGGAAGGATCAGTCGGACCTGAAACACAAGAGAATCGAAGTAAAGCATTACCACAATTACAGTTTCCCATGATGGTCACATCAGCACCAATCTCATTAAAAGACGCACTAGAAGTCGTGCTGAAGTACGACAGAAAAAACAGATATATACATATATCATTATTGGTCTTACTACCAGATTGTTAAGAACCAAAGCAATTCCTATTATCGACCCATAATAATTCTTACCGTTAAAGAAATAACACGTAATATCAGCAGCGACAACCAGCACACGCGACTGGTAGAAATACGTAAAAAAAAAAAAAAAAAAATACCGGAAACCCCGTGAAAAGTTTTAAAGGTGCAATCGCAATTACATTCCACTTAAGAACAGAGCTTACGTCCGTTTCGTTGCCAGAACAAGTAACGAGTCGAAAGTTCGTAATAAAATCCGTGCAAATTGTTGCGCATTAGCGAGAGCGAAACCGTTCTACATTTCAGTATAATTATTAGCATGATTTTCCACGTGATCCATCCCCACGAGTTATTTTTTATTCCTGCCATCGTCGTTACGCCCGTTCAGAGAGAAAGTTCAAGGAGCGTTTTCAAAATTTTCTCGAGTATGTAAAACAACCATAAAATTCAAACAACTCATATACATATACACGCATAAATAAAAACCTCTCATTTCTCAATCCTCGAAAACCACTAACTCCAGTACAGCATCCCATAGAAGCTACCAACGAAGAATAACTGAACTATGCACCGATGGATTAGCGGTACCAAGACGGGGTCATTCGTAATAGAAGAGAGAGAGAGAGAGCAACAGTCATCAGAAGTCTGATGCCTCACATGGTTCACGTGGTTCGCTCGAATGATTCGACCCACGTTCATCTCCGTGGTTAAGTACTAACCTAACATCCGCAAAGCCAAGTAGAATTCGCACAACGGTCAACCCAGCCAGGCCAAATCCTACCATAGTATTCCCCGTATACCATAAGCGAGCGTTATAGCTATAGTAAGTAAAAGGGTAGCTATATAGTTATAGGTCACGTGTAGTTACATAGAAAGACGAGACATTGAGGCGGTCCAATAGGACGCAGGTACATGCAGTCGATGCTGGGAAGCCAAGGAGTCAAGTTCAAAAGGTCGTTTCCAATCTGCGAAAGTGACTGTGCTCATGGGCTGCGCAGAACGAATTGCGCAGATACTACGTCACGTATGTAACATCCTCATAGTTAAGTATGGATGTATATTATATACATATATGCATATAAAGGATTGACAATTAACGTTTATGTATATGGTATATGCCTGTAGAGCATAGTGGACAATTAGAAAAACCGGTGGGAATCGATGATAAACCGGTTTTAAAAAATCGATACGGTTTTGGACGTCTTTGCGAGACAATCGGTTCAAGGACAAATTCAGAAGTAATACTTGAGACGTGATAAAATGATTTTCAGCACAGTCTCCGTTTCCCATTTACACATAGGACGCGCGTAAGAAACGGCGATTATAATTGAAAACTGGAGTTTAATTAAAGACTGTAGAAATGTTTCCTCGCCGACTGTCCATTCAGCGTCACGAAAGTCTGACTGTAGTCGGCAGGTCGGTAAGGTAGAGACGAATAAAAAGTAATAGTAAAAATTATCCTCCTTACCAGTGCTCTGTATTTTATACGTATCTCTATACTTTGTGCTACCCGCTGTGCATTAACGACGAAGGCCGAGCGACATCGCGAAATCGCAAAATGGTAGATATCCCTCGCGGCATACTAGAAACTCGAGGGGGATTAACGGTTTCCGCGAGGTTTCGCGGAACGTACAGCCGTCGCGACGCCCATGCGTATCGCGATCTAGAAGGATAAATCAAGTTTTTGTCGAAAATAGCGAGCAACCAGCGTTCCTGAATGGCGAACCGTAAAGCCAGACACTAAAGGTAACATATGTGTATAAATGATCGATCGCAAATAGTGAAAAAAATGGCAATCCCCTTAATGCAAAAAAAAAATTAAAAAATTAACAATTACAAAAAGTAAAAAAAATATTTCCATATAAAATCCCCCCCCTTCCCCCTTCCCCCCTCCTTACTCCAATTAAATAAAACACAAACCTCGTATCGTGCAGAATCTGACACGGTTGCCAACTGTCACCAAACGAGTAAAAATTAAAAAAAAAAAAATTTTCTCAGATTTCCGCAAAGAGATAATTTATCAAAACGAGATTTTGCACAACCAACGTATGTGGCCTGTGCGTCATAAACATAAGACCCAGTTCCCACCAGATGTATCAAGGAAAGGATGAGGAGGAGGAGGCAGAGGAGGTGGAGGAGGAGGAAGAGGATGATGATGACGACGACGATGACTCGATGATAGCACGAAGCAAGCGTGCTCGATCCAAGTACGTGTGCAATGGTGCGTACGAAGGATCCGTTGTATGAAGAAGACACGTGGTATAAATATATGTATACATATGTATACGACTACAGGTATATAGTATCAAAGGACTGAAAACGCGTTGGCATCTTTCACGAGGGTAATATAATGATTTTGAGCGTGGCGATTGACGATAGCTTTTACCACGTGCACGGTAGTTGAGAATGATTGGGGCGAAAGATAGGGAAAGGGTGAACGGTGACTAGGAACTTTGTACAGTGGCGCGTATTGCTCTTTTAGGTCTGAACTACCTACGATATATATATATATATGTATATAAAACAGTACGTAATACACACAATTCCCTAGTATATAGTCTAGTGTCAAATAAATACCTAGATTCGCATAAGCGAATAATCGAGCACAGACCATGAAATAGAAGCGCGCAAACTCACTCCAGAATGTCAATGACTCGAGTGCGCCGATAATCTAGCTATGATAATATTTCATGGCGAAATCGAAGGAATTCAATAAAAACGTGTCTATCGATAATTTAACGAATAACCCAATCAGGATAAATCGTTAGTATCGACTAATTACAGTGATCCTGAGTGTTTAAGAAATTTCGTGTAATTAATTAAAATCAAGACGCAAGTAGCAGTACATATGTATTGAAAGCGCAAAGTAGGCCTACCAACGTTATAATCCCGTCGTCATTATCGGTATCGCGTAACCCTAAGCTCGGTGCTCAATCAGCATTAAATCACGCATGGCATTAACGCGGAAGGCTATTAGGAGTACTTTCAATTAACAAATCGCACGCTAGATACGATTTGTTACAACTAATCACCGTGATAGAAACAATGTTACATCCCAATAACGTAATTTCCCTTATTGTCATTATCGACATTAAAGATCCCTCGAACTCCAAAGACAGCATAAAGACACGCATAAAAAATACACGTCAATACCCAGCAACCGGTACTAATTAAGTACCGCGTAATTAGTTAAAAAAATTTTTTTCCAAATTTCATCCCCAATCAAAAACCAAAAATTCGCAACGACAAAAATATTAACGTGACCGAGACTACAATCGTTAAGGTAAATCACGGAGTGACTGGGGATAAAGGATAAACCGAGATACGTATATTCCAAGAAAAAAAAAAAAAGGACAGACACGCTCTACGCATGGAATCTTAATCGCCAAGCGGACAAGGAAAAGCCACGATTTGGGCCAGTACAAAGTGCGTTCTAGCTCTACTGCAAATATGGCTTTATTGCTATCGCGTACAGTTATCGTTCTGCAGGAACTACGTGAGTCAAAGGTATATAATCCGCGGTAGTCTTGTGCCTGAGAAGAATTCGAGTCAAGTTATTCTGATTTCAACGTTAGATTAGCGTGTCCGGGCGTCTCTTCGCATTTGGTTCATATTCGTGCGAGAGGGTTAAACCGTGGATCGATGAAGAGCAGAGTGAGACGAGGCCAATGCGAGTGACCGAGTGAGTGAGAGAGAGAGAGAGAGAGAGAGAGAGAGAGAGAGAGAGATAAAGAGAGACAGAGAGGCCGATCGGAACCGTGAGCGGTTTTTTCGTCGATCAATATCACGACGACAAGAGGGAACCGCCACGTGAAAACGAGCCCAGTCAAACGTACCAAAAGTAACCGAGCGTAGTTATACGCTCAGATTGCATTATCGTAACGTGGACTTTGTCCTCGCCGAAAAATATATGAGAAGTTAAGAGAGAAAGAAAAGAAATGAAAAAAAAAACAATGTCCTCGTTCGTTCATCCCGGCGTATCCGTTACTCGATACCAGATAGGACTCGATGATGAGCATCATAGTGACTTGCTCACGCGTACCAACTTTTCCCAGAGTGGGTGGTACGGATGCACGGTAGGTGAGAATAAAATACCGGTTTATATACCTATAGCGGGTAAAACGTGTCTTCCCGTCATATATATATATATATGCATAGTATAGGTATAGACCGTTTCTCTCTCTTTCTCTCTCTTTCTCTCTCTCGTTTTTATCTATCAAGTTGGCATCTCCCAGAACGCTATACTGATTAATGGCTAATGAAATTACGCACTTTGTCTAAGGAACGACTATCCGCGGGTACTTTCACGCGACTTAAAAAAAAAAATAAAAAATAAAAAAAAATGGCAGCCGCTAATTAACGATCGGAGCGAAGCCCCCGTGCGCCGAGAGAACTATTCTGCTCGCATCGCGATAGTCATAAATTGATATAACCGCGGCGCTCGACTAATGAGATGAAATGTGATCGCCTTTCTCTCGTTAAACGCAGCAGTGGAATAAAATCGCATTCACTACCGCTGCGTGTATACATATTATTGCCGGACAGTTTCTGGGTGCGACGGGCGTCGTGCTCGGTCGGTAATAATCGACTGGTATCGGATACTCGCTCCTCTACGAGACACACAAGAATCGATAAATGATCGATGCCAAATCGTTCGATCTTGATTTTATATCGTTAACCGGTATTAGGAAGATGGCTAAGCGAGGCACCGGGATAACTCGCATCTTCCAGCTGAGATTCATATACATATATATATAGTGCTAGAGGAAATCGGTTGCTTCTTGAAAATTTCGAGGACGACGATGACGCAATGACTTTGAACGATCGTGTGTATTTGTGAAACGTGCCTGACACAATGGACATTACAAGGAGATGAACAAGAGAGAGAGAGAGAGAGAGAGAGAGAGAGAGAGAGAGTGAGAGAGAGAGAGAGAGAGAGAGAGAAATTGGTGAGCGAGGGAGAGAGGTGAAGAGGAACGGAAAGAAAGTAATGTCGATTTATGTGGAGCAGCGAAAAGACGTACGTTACATCAGTTAGCAGGACAATATGGCTACAATCTTATCTACGGTCTCCCATTCTATTCTTTATTATGTCTCTGCTTGACACACACGCAGCCGCATATAGATATATACATGTATACCTGCATATATACCATGTGTACAATACAGACGGGCAAACTATATACATATATAATACACGCAGCATATATCTATAAGAAGCGTATAAAGGGGCGTTAGGGCTACAAGGACCTGCTCCACAGATGAAATCAGTGATGTATTACGTTCATATTCCAAGCTTATCTTCAATCCAGAATCCACTCATGGTAAATGTCTTTATTTTATTGCATTGAAAAGCTGGTGGACTCGAATAATAATTAAAGGAGCCGCACAGAGACGTGATTGTCGGTAGCCGTTGAGAAATATATAATAAAAAATTGCGGCATCCCCATTTGCTACGAGTAAAAGACAATTTTTCACTGTATCCTTAAGCCAAGTAGCGTAGGAAGAAAAAAATTTTTTGAGGTAAATATCGGAAAAATTGTATAAGAAATTCTAAGGGCTGGACCAGCTACGGCAGAGGACAATTCGGCGATACAAAGATGTTTAGAGGACAGAGGGTAGGATAATGGATGCCATGAAGTTTATAACGGTATACTATGGTGTAGGATAGGGGGATGAAAAAGGAAGTGCAAGGGGTTGCTACGTTTTTCAAGGATAAAGCTATTGGGGTGGGTCCGGAGCACTCAGGTAATTATTGGCATTGTGATCTCCGTCTGGAGTCTCCTCGATTCGATCCTGGCATCTATATAGACACGTTTTAGGTATAGCTATATATATACGTATACTTGTCACATATGGATTCCATGATTAGTAGCCTTACCAGAAAAAAGAAAAAAAAATATCAGGAGCTGCAACATTAACGGTTCGAGTGTGACGAGTAGAAAATAAAAATTTATCTGTAAATTCAGACAGGATGCTGCAACGTCCCTGCACCGGAATCCTTCTGGCATCGCGAACAAGTAGGCTCGGAGACGAGAGGGGTTAGAAATCCACCCTTCGTCTTAGGCAACGTCATTCTTGGAATATCTGGTTCAAAGCGAACCCGCGAGCCATCCTACCCTTCATGGAATTTCGAAGGTCTGCGTCGTGAACTTAATAAGTAAATTATTCTAGGGACCCCAACTTCCTGCAAGAAAATGTCGATCACCACCCTGCTATAGTCGAAGACTTTCGAAAGTCCCTAGATTCGGATACGAGTATCGGCACAGTACCGTCTGCGCTACCGACTATCGGGTTGGGAGGGTTAAATAATTTGTTTTTTCGTTTTTTTTTTTTTTTTTTTTTTTTCTAAAACGCCTTTGAATCTTCTCGTTACGTAACGATCATCTCGCGATCGTGATCCCATACCTTCTATACTTACTGCAATCATCTAATCTGTAGGCAGACCTAATCGCGTTGCGTCGGTCCACGTAATACGTACGTATCCCCATTGTCGTAATGATAGGTAATTATCCCTTTGTCGGTTAAACACCGGTGTACCTTGTCATTTAGGATGATTCGATCTGTTCGAAAGATCCGCGGATCTTGTACGTGCACCTAGATATATATATATATATATATATATATATATATATATACGTACCTCGTACATCCGATAATAACCCACCTTTAGGATTCTTTACGACGTTGCATTTAACTAGAAGCCGTATAATTCCACGCTAGCACATGTATAGCTGTCGTTCAAAGTGCAAGCATGCATGTCCCCGTATCTAACCGAGATGCACATAGCACAGTGCATAGTTGGCATAATTGCAACAGGGGGTGACAAAGGTGAGAGGGGAAATTTCTTATCAGAAAATTTCGTAACGGGTAAACAATGCGAGGAGTTCAAAGTTCGACGCACCCTGAACGGTGTACGAGATGCTGAAATCTGTCGTGAAAAGTGCATAAGTGCATCTGAGGTATATGGGGGATATTAAGGGATTGAAACAAAAAAATGTAAAAATGAATTTTTTTTTTTTTTTTTTTTTTTCAAGAAAATAAGCCTTCTTTCGGTATTCGAGAAGCTGAACGCAGATGCGGAAACCAACGAGGGAGTCCGGTTTCCGGGTCGTGTTCTCCGTCCCCATTGCAGAAACGTTTTTGCGGGGTGCGTTACGTGACACCTTGGGCGTACGACGGTGCGTAATCCCTATAGAAATTGCCGGCCGGTTCGATGGTAGTCCGGACGATGGTAATTAGAGTGAACTTTTTCGTGAAAGCTACGTTCACGTCGTACGCGATGGGGCCCGTCGCGCTATTACCACGTCACACTCGGTATCGTGAAAGTTGGACCACCCCGTGAGACCCGAACAATTGACTCAACGAATTACGTGTGCATGTAGCCTGTGAGCACAGCTACGCGTTGCATAGCATTTAGGATAAACTGTGTAACGGAGGAAGTTTTTTTTCTGATTACATGAAGATTTCACAGTTCTGTGCGAATATGCGTAGAGTGTGTACAGACCTTTAGGAGCGGCACAAAGGTACGTATCAGGGCCAGGCAAGAAAGTCTGGCACGTTAAATATAAAAATGGGATCAAATACTTATACGATATCGATATCAATAATAAACAGGCAATGATCGCATTGAATCGATTGATCGATACGAAAATAGCTAATCGAAGAAACCGAGTGAAAATAAGAATGAGTAAGGAGGGTTAACGGTAGAGGTAACAATAAAATATGGAAATGTGACATTTGGAATTGCCAATGGAATCGCCAGGGCGCGTACGAGGATATGTTAATGATTGGAATCAAGTGACGAGTACGTAGGCGGTTCGGGATACGTTACGCGCGTGGCGCACAAGCCGAAGAGAAACGTCAGCAGAGACAATCGAATATTTTACTGTAATAATCGAAAGATGGTTATCTCGTAAATTTTGTTAGATAAAATATAATTATCTGAAAATAGATATCACCACGGTACCAGACTACGAAGACTTTGCATACGATCCCTTGGGTAATGCTCGATAGGTGGGAGGGGGTTCCCCGGTCTGACCTCCTCCTACCCAGAGGGAGAGAATCGATTGGGATCAATGATGTCACGGCGAAACTTATTGACTTCGATCCATCTGATAAATTGATACCATAGACTATTACCTGAACAGTGTGCCACAAGTAGGTATAATATCCTATAGATAATATGCCACGGAGCCGTAATGAGGTAGCACGCTGTGCACGTGACCGGATCTCAGCTCACGGATCAGCCAAGTTGCGTGCCAGAAGCGTTCCGTGTCCCATTCCGATAATCATTCAGTCCCAGATTCATGCAGGACAGGACGCACGAGAGGAGCAAGAGGATATAGGTCCAGGATAAAAAAAGGTCATACGAAAAAGAAATAAAGAAAAAAAAAAGATAAAATAATTTAAGATAATTTGGAGACTCACCACGTGAAGGCCTTCCGCGTCTCTTCTGAGGTCTCCGCTTCTCTGTCCCGCAGTGACCGCTGCGCTCAGTTGATTGTAATGATGCTGATGAAGAGTGTTTAGGGTCTGTGCGTAGGGATCGCTCACTAGGTAATCCAAATGTTGAGGTTGCCCAAGTCCAGGATGCTGAGGACTGGCCGGTGCGTGATGATGGGAGGGAAAGGGCGGTGGAAAGTAAGGTGGTTGAAAGTCCGACGCGGTCGGAAGTGACGCACCACCGTGATGTGGCATACCACCGCCATTACCATTTCCTCGATGACCATGATGATGGGCACCGGAATAGGGCGAGGAGTTTCCGCCACCCAGCGAAGATATGCCCCCATGACCCGTAAGTCGGTCCTGTTAACATTCAAACAATCGTTACATTAATATTCTTGTACCCGATCATGACGTAATTTCGTGCCTTGTTAATCTAATGCTCGTGACGTTTATCTTTAAGGATGGCCTTGATTCCACCATAGGCCGACACTTGTCAGTCAAACTCGAGGTTGTACATTTCGACTGGTTAAAGGTTCTTTTATTCATTCACTTCCGTCTCCACTTCGTACGTACAGCCCGTACTTTACTTTTGGGTGTCTTGTTACGTTAACTGTTACGGACTATACAATAATACATTGAGATTTATATCTCTATATATGCATCATCTTATTTGATTACTTTTCACTGTAATCAGTGACGAAAGAACAAACGGGTTCTCGAGGAATACAATTTTTTAACATACAGACACGAATACTACAAAGCTCATTCAGAAACACGTGGAATCTGATCGAACCTCGTGTAACACGGTGGGAGACTACCTATGGACCTAAGGACTATTTCGAAAATTAGCGATTCAATTATGTTCCTGACAGCCCGATCACGATCCGTGAACGCGAGAGCGCGTTGCGGGAAGAAACTTAATGTTGGCGAAATTGTCAAAGGCCAAAGGAGCCAGAGACTTGAGGCCCTGTAAGACTCGCCTTTGAACTTCGTGTAGCGACGTTGCGTATGGCTACGGGTATAGTATACGTCTACCAATAAAACTACCATTATAAAACCGATCGGATCTCACTGTTTTGAAAGCTTACGTAACGAGTACAATGTTAAAATCAATCACGGAACCTCACGGGGCTCACCCTATTCGAGATTGACAACCTCAAGGAATTTGCCGCTTCGCCATTAAACGATGGAATCTCTGTGGAGGACTGTACCTGTGATCGAGTTTCCAAGATCTTTTTCTGACTTGGATAAAATTGGTCGGTCGAGTAAAAAAAAAAGAAATTTTTATAATTTTACAGTCAATTTCAATAATTTTTCTTTAATCTTACACGCCTATATCTTTCTTTCAAGGATCAAAAGTATCGGCAGAGTGCAGTGCCAGTCGAATGTATTACATTGTGCCAATTTCACTAGATATATAGTATATATACATATATATATTTTTTTAAGGATATCATCCACGTCGTGTCTATTCTATATGCTGTACGAATTATCCCGCTGTACTAGACGGGTTTATCCGACTGTGGAAAAACAGGTTCCGCAATGAACGCATAACGCTGAAACAACGCATCTAACCTGAGATACTCTCAATGGAGACGCAAAAATAAGGCTTTAGCCTTTATGACACGTCCTTACCAGCCTGTCACGATTTAACGCGCAACGATATAGTCGGTAGTGCACGGCGCATTAATCGCCTTGGCAACCGATTATACACGACTGGTTATTACTTTGTTTACGCGAACATAGACGCGCGACCATCATCGTCATCAGCGATCGATCACTCGCATAATAATACGCTTGTTCGAAGCTGCGTCCATAAAGATTTAATAATAAAATAAATAAAAGTAAACATAGACAACGTAGCAGATACGAGAATTTAAAAAAAAAAGAAAGGTTAAATAATAATAACAACAACTTTCCAATCATTCATTACACCGTCTCATGACCCGATGACACCTCAAGGATTGAACGTAATCTTATTCAAGCATAATCATATGTGATAGGTGATACCGATCTTCGAGATGATCGATCATCGGTATTAATAGCGAATATGAGAAAAAGTGAATAAAAATTGTCAAGCAAGGAAAATCCGTAGTAAAGATCGTAGCTTTTACCACCCTACGGGTAATCTGGTTATCGTAATGGCCCAAGTGCGAAATGGGCATAAACTATGCTAAAGCTAGAGTGCCTGTCGCAACACAAATAGCTCACGGGCAGAATGTAGGTGTGTCTCGATCCGGCTGAGATAACTGCATCGTAAGACGCCAGAGATTATATCGCCGGCGATAAGCTGATAAGATGTTATTATAAATGATAAAGCATTGCAGGAAGCCTCGGAGCACAGACCGGCGCATTTCGATTAGACCATTCATAAATCGCTTAGCTTTTAACTCCGGGCTACGCGGGTTCGATCGCTTCGAACGAAGTTTTACTTGCGATCTTCTTGGGTCTTGTATGATTTACAAATAGAACGTCGAAATAGTATAGAGTCTTAGGAAGATTGAAATTTTTATTTTATTTATATAACGGGTGTATAATTTACATTGATTAGTATTTTTATTACTTTATTTAATTTCTGTATTTTTTTTATTATCATATTTTTTTTTTCGCGTCTCTTCACGGATATACCATTGCTTGTTATATATTTTTGAGGTTTAATAACCAGTTTCAATTTTTTTCGCAGTTTCGGTCTTGGGATTGATTAATTCGCAAAATTTATTTTCGTTGGTCGCAACGACGTTGCAGTTATCACGTGGAATTTTCTGGGAATTTAATGAACTTTTGTATTACCCTGTTTACGCAGTTGTCTTCGTTGGCTTAAAATTTGGCAACTGTATCAGGTTCGTCCATGCGTGCCGAATCTATGATATTTAAAAGTCTCGAGTTGAACGTAGACGGCGCCAAATAGCTAAACTAAACGCAGGCGAGTATATCGCCACTTCCGGTAAAACCCGTTTGGCAGAATGGCTTAATTGTTCGTATGCTATAGCGTAAAGTTGAATTTACGAAATGCGGCAAGATGGCACGACTGAAAGGTACAATTAAGAGAGATAAAAGACATTATAGACAGGTACCTTTAATTGGAATATTTTCTAATTCGTATAGGAATTACATTAGTCAGTACTTAAAAAAAAAATTGAATCCTTATCGGATGATACCAAAAATCACTATGTGCGATATGAAGGATATACGTATTGACCCACTTAGATTTTACAGTTAAAAACTTTTTTTTTAATCTGCACACAAAACCTAAAAAACACGAGATCGAATTTCTCGCCATCACAAAGTGAACCGCCGCGGCGTGCTTCGGGTTTTTTGTTATTCGTCATCCAAATTGGCTCGAAACAACTTTAATTTACCTATAATTCCTCGATCATCAGCAAGAATGAAGCCGGTGAGTCAACTTCAGGTTTTACTGAAATATTTGTGCGATGAGATGATTGCGGCCGTTTAGTATTATATCACAGATGAAATTCAACCGGTTTTTAGGGAATTCACACGCACTGCCAAAAGCATCCGGAGAAGCGATGCCTCCGTAGTAAGTTTTATTTGGTTCATTCGAATTTCACAAGATGGTCCGCTATTTTGCAAGCCATATATATATATATATATATATAGTAGATGAAGAAGCGATATAATTTCCAGTGCCAAAAAAAAAATACTTCAATACATTTCAATGATTTTTTTTTACTTTTCTTTTCTCCACACGAATACACGCGACTTAACGAAACCAGCAGACAAATTTTTAAAATAACATTCTTACATAACCTATCCACAATGTTTACGCACAGCCACCACAAATACACAGATGCTTCACGAGATGAATCGGATGCTGTGCATAGGTGAAAACCGCATAAAAAATTCACTACAGTAATTCCAAAGGGACAAATGAAATTATTTAACACCACACGTGAATTTATCTCAATACGTTATGCACGTGGGATGCAGCTAAGATGCAGCTGGGATGCAACAACGAAACAATCCGACAGTAATAATCTCGCGATCTGTGCATCGTAAGGTGTTACTCTGTTAGATATACGCTAGATAGCATCTAGATATCTCTGACTATGTCTTAGTCCACGAGCATGTGCACTGTCAGTGCAGTGCGTGAGTAGGTACGTTAGGTCCCTCTCTTTTTTTATCGTATACGATACAATCTCAAACATCTCCATGCACGACCAAAGAATCTCGGTCCATGATAATATCCAGCATCCCTGACCCTTATCTATGCGATCCTTCACGCGAGAAACAGCAAAAGACACAGGATGCCTCTTGAAACGGCCAACCCTCGAAAAAATCATATCGCGTACGTACACGAGAACGGTGATAAAAAAATTGCAAAGTTAATCATCTAACCGCAAAAAAAAATTCAAAATTCTAATCACAAAAATCCAGTTATCAACAGGTTCACCGATTGGGACGTAACGCTGCACCGATGCATTTTTCAAGAAGTTGCAACGGCTAATTGAGCGATCGTAAGTGGCTGCCGACGAAAGAGACAGCTCGGATTGCGCGATAACAGGATAACTGTAAAGTATAAAGTACGGAGTGAAGTAAGCAACGCAAGAAGCAATGACAGTGTACAGGGTGATCGAGCGCGTCAGAAAACTGGAATAACGGATTCGCAGAGGTTATAACGAGAGCAAGGATAAATAATTGTCCTCGGAGACAGAATGGATCGTCGTCCTCGTAGTAGATGAAGTTCGAGTGTCTGCTGTCACGGAATATCGAGCGTTAAGATCCGTTATAGAAGTTAATGCCAATTAGCTAGCGACCCGGGTATTAATTTGTTTTGGTATGTCGCGTCGAGGCTGGTTGGACGTTGGCGCGGGAAATTTGGTCCGTTATGAAAGTTTGAAAAATTCTTCGAACCTGCCGATTACGCAACGAGGCTTTCCCGTCGACGTATTTACGAGGAAGGACAGAAGAAATTTCGTATCTGAGAATGTTATTTCGTAGGACTTTCATTCGTTACGAATACCGACCGTCTGGTCTCTTTGTACGACTATCTATAGGCTAGTTGCCGTGCACTGGTTAACTGCCAAAACCAACGTAGGCCGCCGCCATTGTGATTTCACAATTTTTCAAGGAATCGTGGTAACCCAACCACGTTACTTTCATTCGTAATTTCGCAACGACGGAGACAGCTAACGATTTTACACTTACGAGCAGTTCGATACCGTACGCGATACCATTAGCTTCGTATACTGAAACAGATCCTGATTGCACGAGGTTCAAAGTTTCTATCGGCAATCTTTCGATACGCACGGCCGAAGGACTGAAGGTACCTTCAAGGCGCGTCCACGATAAATTTCAGAAACAATGTCTAGCGTACGGTGACTCTTGAGGTCTTGTCCGCAACGAGCGATGCCGTGGACTTCTTCGAGATTTACGATTTACTGGAATCGAGTTAGGGGACGTATTAAGCTAACGAACGTTTCGCATCAGCCATGCCGATCTTCCCAGGAAAGGTATAGGGTATAGCCGTACCAACTTAGAGGGAATGATGTGAAAAAGAGGTTTTGCCATGGATAAAACCATAAATCCAACTAGTACCTATAAGTATCAATGCATTCCAAAGTATTACGAAATCGCCGCATTTCGTTCAAAACGAAGTCGACTTTCTTAGGGACCTTTGATAAATTCACTGTTAACTTTAGCTCGATTTTCATCGACGAAAATTTTATAAAATCTACTCAAGCATTATAGTCTGTTTTGTAGAACGAATTAAAATACATCGAAATTCACCTCAACCTCGATGACCGTAGTCATGTCGACGTGGGGCGCGTAACAGAGCGCCAGCTTGTCGGCTGTCGGCGGCTCCGTACGCGGTGGAAATACCCCCAGGACCTCCAGTTTGCTGTTTCTAGGCGAGGTGGCCTCCAGGGCCGCCTCTCCGTAAGATACTTCACCGTTACTACCCTCCAACTTTGTCACTAATTATCACTGAACACACTTGCCGAAATTCGCGCACATAGCACAATCCTCGGTGAGGAATAAAGCCGTGATATAAAATCACGAGTTATTAAATCCACGTGATGTGATGGATCCACAGTGAATCCGTCGCGACGTCAAATCGAATCCCAAGTAAACACTTGACGTTTCTCACTCACACCGAACGAAAGTAAAAAGAAAAAAAAAAACTAAAAATCTCGTGTAAAGTTTTAATTGCCAATTTAAATTTTCAAAAATACGCATTTACGCTGTACTGAAGAAAACAGTCCCGATAATCCGCAAAGCCTAAACCACACACGACACGTAGCGACAAACCGTACAGACTAATCCAAAAGTACGTAAGACAATAGGAAAGATGTCCAACGAAAACCTTTCGACGTTGTTGACATTCAAGAATTACAATATCTCGGGATTACAGTCCGTGCCGTATCTGCTCGCCGAATGAGACTAGAGTTTAAAAGCATGTGCGACGCGTCCTAAGGAAAAGCACGATAGAGACTAGAGTAATAGAGAGGGTAAAAATGGATAGAAAAAAAAAAAAGAAAAGTCTAGTCATCCCACTACTCTCTTTGATATAAGTAGGGGTAAAAGATGATGATGCGATCCTAAGGGGATGCTGCGCGCAACACGTTCACCGATGCGTCCACGGGATGCGAACAGCTGATCGTACAATGAGACGACGCGTTCCGCACGAACGGGTCGAGTAAAGATGACGTTGGCGACGACCCGAAATGATGATCCGTCCGACGAGCCGATTGACGAATCGACTTCAGAGCTCGTGAAGACCCGTGCGCCCGAGCCGGGGTGCTTCGATGTGCTCTTACTAGGAGCTACTACCTACTACTACCTTATACCTACTATACGGCAGAGTACGGTACCCGCTCTGGTACCCACGGTACCCACGTAGAAGCGGGAGTCGACCGAAATTCTGCCCGAGGGTACGCTCCACCACGTGGCTCTGGCCCCACCGGCATCCCCACTACTTTTCCATAGATACCACGTGAGCGGACGCCCCTTCGAACGGCTTTTTATCGTCCGACCGATCCTTCCCGACAGTTACCGACACCTCCCGACCCCCCTAGCTTAACTACCCCTGCCGACGCTACGTCTCGTTGATCGAAGACAAAACAAACGAAGAGTTGCTTCACTTCTGTTCCGTGCGTCAAACGGAACGCGTGTTTATATTTTTATGTCACGTGACACTCCGAGGCACAATTATGAGCTTGGATTCCGACATGTTGACTCTGGGAGTGTGTTTTGTTTTTTATCATAGAATCATCGTCTTAAGTAAGCGTACGCACGGGGAACGAACTCTGTTGCCATATGTATGGGATCGAATTTAATTCAAAGGTTTATTTGCGTCGGGCCATCTTCGGTCCAGAGTTCATCCTCTCGGGGGATATCATTCAGCTGGGATTTCATTTCATTTCCATTCGGACGCTACGTGGGAACGCGCCGGACATCGGTGTTAAATAACGTTAATGCAAGCTAACGGTTAAATACACACGAGCGACAGCGTGTTTCGATAAAATGTTGCTGCGTGAGCCTATACGTTCCCTCACCTGACTAGTCGGATGAATCGTAAAGCCCACGTTTACTTAAGGCAGGTGCGTTCACGTCTCTTTCTCTAACTACTTTTGAAGCCCACGGGAGCCACTTTACTATTTTTCTTTTTATCGGGTACACACCCTGTGCGTATGTACAGTCATTCGAAAATATTTTTCGCGCGTGTTGCCCGCGTTGCATTATAATCGTCGTAAACTTGCTGGTCACCGTTTGATGTCCCGATGGCGTATGTCCTCGAATAGAAATTCTGCTGCATGAGATACGACGGGACGTCGAATGCGAATCGATACGAGCCTACTTCATAAATAGGGGGAGGACGTAAAAATTCTTGAAACGAGGATAATGCTCGAAGGCTATTGCTGATTTGGCCCGTAGGCTTCCGTCGCTGCTCTGCCATCATGTTGTCATCAGTGGCAACAAGACTTTACTGGGGCAATTGGAACTCGTATGTCTGGTGTGAGTTTCTCGTATGAATTTTTCTAGTCTTTCTTTCCGGGCTCAGTGTATATATAACGTAGATTGGCATTAGCTGTATAATAACCGCGTCGATTATTATTGTTATTTCAATCCTTTTACCCTGTAGGCTTTAATATTTTTTATAAACTTTCGATAATCGCTCTACCTCCCGGCACTGTCCTCGAATCGTGACTCCTCGGAAGTTTCTCTAGTTCTGTTGATGTAAATCGGGCGCGAAGATTTTACGCGTCAATTTAATCAATCATTTTCGAATTACCCTCGAACACTCGCTGTTTACACGATATATCATCAATTGCCTTGGATACTTTTTTGGATATTTTTTTTTTTCTGAATCGTACCATGAGGTTCGCTGCTTTCTGATTGGGTCAATGATTATTGATCATAATAAAAAATTATCAATGACAATAAGCAATCGATTGGTGGTAATCTCATGACTTGGTCAATCGTTGCTGAACTTATGTCGTAAATAATAGTCAAATTCAAGATGGCGTTAATGAATGGAAAATTTTTGAAGATTCAGCATATCACGAAGTTACGGTTACGTATAAGCAATGTGTCTTACTCGAGTATGTAAAGGTTATGAAAGATCTCATGAATGTAACTGTCATATCCTTGAGTAGGGCATTTTAATATTGCCTATATGTAAATGTTACTATGTGTCTGCTGGGAAGCGACTAGAAAGTTTTCCGACTGTCAGCTGCATTAGTCATTAGCGAATATGGATACTAAGATATCGGATCTGAAGTCACGTACCTTTATAAGAGGGATCATTCCTAATTTGATATTCAAATTAAATTTGGTAAGAGGGCATCCAAAAATGGTTGGAACAAAATTAAAGCAATTACGCCACACCTTAGAAGATTGGACACCCCACCACGTCCAGTCATTACCAATCACAGAGTTGGCCGGGCATTCGGAAGACGTCAGAGCAATCGAACACTAAAATCTTAACGAGTAATTAACGGACTTGGCTCAGTTATAGAAAGACTGCGCCACTTTATGATCATTCGAATAGATCACTTCGTCCTCTTTGCTCCCAAGCTTAGCACCTTCGACACGGGTACCAACTGACAGCATCTCGAGATCTCAATCGGTTCGATGATTGTCTTAGAATTATTAGAGCCTCAATTGAAACGGGAAAAAAAATGACAGTTTTTCTTCACTTCCTAGAATCATCGACTGCGCTTGGTATTTATATTGGTCCTAGTGTAGAAAAATCACAAAAGTCATTCCGACCCCTGTTTCGATCTAGGATCATCAAATCAACGAGAACGATTCTTCCGTGAATTTTTGGTTATGAAAAATTATTTGAAATTCGAAATTATGAATTTTTAAGAAAAACGGGAGAAAGCGATCTAATTATTATATTTTCTGTGGAATTTCAAAATCAATGAAAATTTATCATTTTACAGCTGACACGTCTTTCAATGACTTCTGAACTGATCAATTGCGCAGGTGCAAATAGTCTCTTAGATCCTAACAGTCGCCACTTAGACTCGTGTCAAACGTGCGATCTCTGTCCACATGCAGGATACGTGGATCCAGCGACGCTAAATGATGCTGCATCGCTACTCGCGTCTGAGCTTACCAGCGTCCATCATTGTGCGTTTGTTAGCTAAGAAAAAGAGAGAAAATATAAGACTCGACTGCTTGCATTCTGAATGCATCCTTTCAGAGCTGCCAGCCTCGAGGCAATACGCCTTTGACTACACAGGGTATCCTAGAGAATCGATGACCAAATAGTTATTCACGAGTCTTGAGATGCTATTGGTTATTGAAAAAGAAAAAAAAAAAACATGGAATTTCAATCAATTAAAAAAAAATTTCAATTTTGAGATGCATGCCTTACCAATCTTATTATATATCAACGAAATGATTTAAAGGAAGAAAAAAGTAGCAGCGATCATTATTCCCACAGTTTAATGACAACCGATGACTCGTTACGTGAAACACCCTGTATATACGAAGTTACCGCTATTAAAAGCCCTTGCCTGAAAATGTCAATATTAACATACAAGCCTGACGGCTCTTGGTAAAATAAAAGTGAAAGACCGAACACGGCGCTCTCGCAAAGAGTACAACAGGCGCTTGTTGCTCTTTTAGTCAAATCAGTTAAATTATTTACCTGTATTGCGGATACGGCAGGTTTTAATTAGGCTGGGATAACACAACGAGCAATTAATGCACGAGCGTTAAGATATCAAGCTGTGAATTACATAAGTGACCCTGAAGAGCATTGAATTGGCAATGCATTCATATTGATACATTGGAAATAAGAATTATTAAATTCGATGATGCACGCATGGTTTTTTTATTTGCGTGTTATCGGGTCGTCGATCATGAAAAAAAGTCATTATCGTTATTAGCGAAAAAAATTCGCATTACCGGTTATTCCTGAAATTATTTTAAGGCACTATAGACAACTTTGCAAATTATTTGCGAAACTAGCAATCTTTTTTTTTGCAACATTTTTTTTTTCACTGAAATTTACCCCCACACGTGTTTCGACCGACCTGTATAATTGTATCGAAATTAATTCACTGCCGTACAGCAATACTCTTTTTTTGACAGGCAGAGCTGAAAGTTTATTCGACGCTCTCACGAAGATCGGCGCAGCACGATGCAGGAAGCGGCACCTCTGTCCCTCGCAGTCGTAAATTCGCCGCGCGGAAGGCAAACGCTAATAACGGAACGCGCATTGCATACCGTAAACAAAATACTCTAATAATCGGTTACGAGTCATTTTTGCGCATTACCCCGTGACGTGTACATTCGAAAATGGTTTGGTACACACCGTAATCTGCAACCATACGCAAAATGCATAGTACTTCAAAAAAGCATATGGCGCTCGGAAATTTACATTTGCACGAAATGTGCGTGCTGCTCGTAACCATTGCACTTTCAGATTGCGCATGCGCAGAAAATTTCACCGGTACATAAATCCAAACAAAAAAAAAAGTGGTCCACGCGCGAAAGCTGAACGGTCAAAAGAAATTGGACATAAATTTATGAATATGAAAAAAGTTTTTTTTTTTTACACAATTCCTCACTCCGCACCATCCGATCGGATCGAAAATGTAGAAAAAAAATTTTTTTTCACAATCTCTCCAAAACCTGTTACAGTCTGTGTACAAAAAATTCAGCCTCGCGTGACGTCACGCACAGTACCCAGCTTCCGTATGATCCTATGCAATCCAATGCCTCGTTAGCTTTATCATTAAGATACCCACACGTATAGATATACCTACAGTGGGAGGTGTGGCGTTTTATTCAGACTTAATTCGCTCGACGATTACCGTGGAATTTGCAAGTTCGCTAATCGATCGATTAATTCCAACAATCTCAGTTACAACCCAGCATCCGAGATACATGGCGGCGGATCGTGTATGAAATTGTAATAAGGATACCAAAAAAAGAGTATCAATACCCATACGGTGTCACCAAGAACAAATCCAGATACATTTTTCTGAGAAACATACACAGATCGTCTCCAGCTTCCAATTTTAGTTTATCTCAATTTTTTATCTTTCTGTTCTCAAGCCAAGATTGATCGGGATATGATTGAGACCACAGGGATAGGATCAACAAGGTTTTGAACTTTGCCCTTTTGATGGCACTGCCTAACTGGGTGGACCTTTCCTACTGACCTTTCCTACTGACTGCCACTGGGTGCTACTGTTACTCAAAGATATTTCAGTTTCATATACATATATATATATATATATTCTTCCAAGATACTAGTATACTGCTCATTGAACCGCCAGTTAGTAGTAACAAAGAAGCTCGTTCGAGAAAGTCTCGAGAAAAAGATAATAGAAGCATCTTGAGAGCGAGGATTGCAAAGGCCCACGGTAAAAACTGAACTTCGATCGTGATCCGTGTGGCCAACTTTTCAAACCAGTTTCTGCGTCGAGACGCTCGAATACAGTCGTAAGAATCACTTTTGCTCTTTTTCGGAGCCATACAGGTTCCACCTGCTTCCTCGTTCGCCTCGCGCACCAAAATCCCTACCAGTCTCTTACATTCGTAACGACAGTTTTCCCGCATCGTCACTCGATCTGATATCGCCCAGCGAGACCAGTGAGACCACCGTACGAGCATCGAACATAACCTAAGACAAAAGAGAGACGACCATAGCCTGAACAACGAGGAAAGAGTAAAAAGAAAAATATTCATCAACCAATCAACCAAATTCTTTGAATCAGACAAAATCAACGAAAAATTCCAACGCCGTTATCACATTTGAAACACGAAACTCTTGCGAGCATAATTTTTCAGTTAGGGTCCTCGTTACGTAGTGCAGTCATGTACATAAACCATGTGCATATATATATATATATATATATATACACACACATGAACCTACCGGCGAATTCGCAATTCACAAAGGGTGGCGAGAAGGCGTAACTTCAAGAGACGATATAAACTCTATACCTATATGCACAGTGTATAATACATTTATGTACTAGGTAGATATATATACATATATATGAATAAAAGACGCGTGTAAGAGACGCCCGGATGAACAGAGTGGGAGAGGGAAGTCGCTAAACGGCATTCCAGCCGGTCCATCGGTACAGCGCCGCCCAACGGTAACCAACGCACTACACCCTAACCTCACTTTCTTGTAGCTTACCGTAAATTACCGTAACTTGATTGTATTTAAGTTATTACTTTACTATATATATACATACAGTCAGGTTATCACAGCAGCGATAACGCGGATACTGTATTATATTATATATTGCGCAGGAATAACAAGGGTGTCGATAAGAATGTCTTAATCGAATAAAGGCGGTATCGCAATTGCGCGATGCACGCGACATAAATGCGTATACGGCCTGGATAGTGTGCACTTGAGAAATTCTATATATTTCTTAATTGGAATCCGAATGAGATATATATATATATATATTACACACACACGTATGTATCGTAAAAGCGTGTCTCGCATCAATTTTCTCAACGACATTCGTGGCTCATGTGTGAGCATGTAATATTAATATGTATACCTATTGTCGAATGTATATAAAAAAATATATACATATAGAGAGACACTATCGGTATTTTGTTCGCGATAATCAATAACCGATAGTCGAATACGTCGATTCACGATCAAAGACGAACGTTCGATTCGATACCGATAGCTGTGATATTCAGGGTTGATTTTTTGATTCGGTCATATATGACGAACCATATGTAATTTTCTTCGGAGTCACGTGAGAGAATCGAGACGAGAGCTACGAGCTAACGGGACCAACTTCGATGCTCTAAACTATACGTATATATACGGCATTATGTATACATAAGAACGTGCAGGCCTCTCGGACACGTGTACATATGTGGAATCATATGTGATGCTGTGATTCCTTCTGAAAGATCTTTCACCTCTCTACTGTCTGTCATACGTGTACATATGTGTATATATATATATTTATATGTATTTCATACACATGGCGAATCTGCCTTCGAGGTATGTAAATTTATGTGGCTGTTATGTTTTCCTTTCTATTAAATCAAATGTGATATTTATTATACGCGAATCGAATGGGCTTATCGATTTGTACGATAACTAATTGACGTCGACTTTGAAGAAAATTATTCTCTTTCGGTCCACGTCCAAGGCAACACAGAATCCGGAGAAAGGCTTTGCAGATGATATTGTGGAACGACGGTCGAGAATTCTATGATTTCCATGAAGCCATTAGGACACAAGGTACATATATGTATACTAGATACATATATATACTAGATATCAATTTACTATCGAAAGCCTACGTTTATGTGCGTAATAAACATTAGGTAATAATAAAATCCATTGCGGCATCGAGTTACTTGCTCGTTTACTGCCACAGTAAGAACAGTCGCAATTCACATATCGTTACACATGACGGATAGACGTACGAGACACGTGACAATTGTTATTCATTTTTTTTTTTTTTGAAAAGCAATTTCGAGAAAGCTCCGATAAGGTAAATCAAGACCCGAAACCATGGTATGAGAAAAGTCAATTTCTGGTTCCACGATCAAAGGCCACTCTTTAAAATTCATAGCAATTATAAAAAAATATGATCATGATATTTTAATGCGATCGATAAATCGTTTTCGTGATATATAAGACGATCAATTAATATCAATTATATCATGCAAGCGATCACAGAGTGGATCCTCCAATGCGTTGCTGCATCCAATAATTTTTTTTTATTACGTTCCGATAAGGCTCGATAATAATGATAAAAGGATGATTAGAAGTCACGGACCTACTGGCAAATACGTAATGAGATAATCTCCCAGATTCTTGTTTTATATGTTAGTCAATTAATGAAATCTTTTATCCAATCGCGATTCATACCAGATACCGTAACCGAGCCTGTCCTACTATATCGAGCTGCCAGTAGAGTCCACCGTACGTCTATACTGTACAGGTACTGTATCTGTGCAGATGTAAGATATAACTATATAAAATAATGAAGCCCGTAGCGAAACAAGATAATTTTATACGCAGGATCTCTTATCCGTCTTACTTAAATTTACGAGAGCGACGCTCATCGCTAATATAATTTTGACTACCGAGAACTGGTCTGTCGGTGAATTGAAAAAAAAAAAAGGTTCACTCCATCTCTCTTCCTCCTCCAAGGATATTTCACGTGTGTTCTCCTCACACGCACACACATGGACGATTACGAGGGACACGTTAATAACGGCAGGCTCGATAAATTAAAACTGCTCCGAGCGTCTCTCGAAAATCTCTCTATACTCCCGAATCGTAGTATTTTCGTAGCGCTCTATATATAGCACTGACGTAATTTAAAAAAAAAAAAGACAAAAAGTAAGATCAACGTGAGAAACGATGACGTCACGATACACGTCATTAAACATACGCACTCAGTACGAAATATCCGTTATATGGAATCTTCCATTATTCTATATACATATACGATCCGCCTTTCCTGCTCCCAGTGTCGCAATAAAAGAAAAAACTTAATTTCGTCTAATTAATCAATTAGCGATTAGCACGTGTCCAATTAACGAAATTTATTCTACATGTATATCTTTTTTAAATTAACTTACATTCCATGCTACGTTAATTTTTTTCGAGAAGATATAACAATTTTTTTATAGTTTCATAAAGATAAGACTGGCGATAAGGGTAACAGGCACGAAAGGCAAGATGAAAATGATCTTCGTTGCCAATGAAAAAGAAAGATGGGTCCCACAATACGCAGACGGAGTTCGATATACATATGTGTAGGTTCAAGCATAATAAGAACTTCAGGGGGCCTGACGGACCCTCAGGAGCGAAAGACAATGGCGCTTTCATAATAACAGTTTACCTTAATAACGCCGACGGCCAGGGGGTCCAGATTGATAGAGGCTTATAAGTCTCTCGGTACTTCATTTATAATGTAACACCGATGCCAAAGAACACCGATGCGTTGTACACGAGGCAAGGACGGATTGTAAAGTCGGAACCTAGAAAAAATATTCCAGCGACTCCGGTACCGAGAAAGATGCCCGGATTCACGTCGTACTTCGATCTCGGTGACATGGACCGCGCGGATGCTGACAAAAATAATTGAATATAGAAAAAAAAAAAAATTAAAAAATTTCTACACAGAATATATTCACGGAGTCGATCATCCTCCTTGACATTTCAATCGAACAATCATCCTCATTTGTTTTTTTTTATCTATGACTATGCTAAATAATAATAACAATGTGGGCATAGATATTGAAGTTATTATTATTGTTATTATCATTGACCGAACGACGAATAAACGTCATATCTCCATTTAATTTATATCCTACGATTATGCTCGAACCTGACGTAAGGTTCTTGGTAAAATCATTAATTGTTATCAGCATCATCGAAATCCCTGAGAATTTACCGTAACAATAAGTCGTAACTGCATCTCGGTTGCATCGACGGCCAATGTCTGTCTCGTGTGTACAACGTTGCATGTTGCGATATGATTTGTGCACTGCGGGACGTTGCATGGGCGGTGCAAGCTGTCCAACCATACGTTAAGTTTTACTTTTTTCATTTTTTTTTTTTTCATAGGGATATTTCTGTGCACTAGGGATTTTACTTCGGTGGGGTTATATGCTTTATATCGGGTAGTGCATAACAGTGCGTTATGTAGGATCGTATGGTCAGCGAGCATGTAGAAATGCGTTATCACGATTTCTGCATTCTTTATAGCGAGATATTCGCCGAGACACGCGATAAATATTAACTGGCCGTGTCACCGTGCCTGGGAGATAGATAGGTTGGTACCCGTGTACAACATGCGTGTATTTCAGTACACGCCCGTGCATTATCTAGTTAGTACATATAGTATATATAGTGCACGCATAGACAGAGATTTTATGATTATCGAAAGATAACATAACCTAGAGAATTTAGAATTGTTAGCACGTTGCATGTGGGACACGTACCGATACGTTTTAGCCCGCATCGCACGTAAGACAACGCATACAATGCGTTAGAAATTCTAGGGCTTTTGTAGAAATTTTTACTACAATTTTTCGTGCATCTTCGTTACGCGATAAAATTAACGCTATACTCGGTGCATTGTACAGCCGATTTATAAAGTTTAAAAATGTTCAATGCGAACGAGGTACTATTGTAAAATTTAAATAAATGGTAACCCACCATTTTCTTTTTATCAGTCTGATATCAAAAGTGACTGTATCTGATACACAGATAATTGTTATCCTGCCGAAAGATACGGGTAATGCCAATGGGCGCGTTACGGATGCCACAGAATGAGGATCGGCAATCGGTACGGCGGACGAGAAAACTTCAGCGTAAATCGCACGATTTAGAAAGTATCGATAGATCAAAGCAAAAGCTCTATCACTATAGACATATATA
>JARQSW010000284.1:213786-357368 GCA_030142375.1 Calameuta pallipes
TATATATTCATTTATTTACCCAATGCACAATAAGCCACGAGTAAAGTTAAGCCTAAACATAGTATAGACTGGATCGATATCAGTCCTACAGGTTTGGTAGTACGTCGAATAGGTTATATTCATTCAGATGCATTTATATGCACCTGCAGTCAATTGGCTGCAACAAATAATAACATTTCTCGAATGCACCATAACAAAACGTTCGATCAATCGATTTTCCTATCGAATACGTACTGGTGAGACGTAACCCAACCTAACCTCACTACTATGCCTACTGACTATCTGAATCGGTAACAGGGTCCACGCCCTATCACACATACCGTCGGCAATATCGAAACGCTCTCTATGTACACTGTGGCTACAGGCTCATGCATAAATACATGTAACGAAATATACATAACAGCCGACGGGTATAGGTCGACATGTGCAGGTGCCTTCAAGGCTCACACGAACGCATAAATTTAACTGCAAGAATGCATCTTGGGATTAAACGAAAAAGCAAAAAAAAATTTATTTTATTCAGCCGCTTCCGGACAACATTTTCTTATAGCGCATCCGGGGGGGTCCGTATGATTATATTGATTGATTGGGATTCGATGAATTTTTTTTTCGATATTTTTATCAATTTCTTGTTCCACGTCAGCGGATGGTTCGCTGCTGCACTTTCGCAATTTAAACGACCCGATCGGCCAGCGGGGTAAGAAAATATAAACGATCATCGCCGCCTGTTAAGCGTTACTTGAATGGAAATGAGAAATTCCCAATGCCATAAAGATAATGGCCAATAATATGTTACTAAGTAAGTGAAATCTACGTATTATCACTGCTAGAAAGTTTGTACTAAGAATGAGCCAAGCCATCCTGGTGAAACTAGCCACGATTCTGTTATCTCTCGTTTTGATCTGCCCGTGTCATTAAGGCAACCGTCTTAATTGGAGGCTATCGTTATTTCATGGAAAATGTGAAAATGCATTTTCACATTTTTCAATTGACAAATATTATTCCCGGAAGCATGCTCTTGGAATTTTTGGATACTCGAAAGCGCTTACGTGTACGTACATATAATATTTGTATGAATTTCAAAAATTCGAGACTCATCATTGCCACGAATTTAACGATCGTTACGGACTTATATCAGACTTCATTGAGGCACGCGTATGGTAGTTGATAATGAAAAATAATTTTTTTTTTTTTTAATTATTCAATCCACCATAATTTCATACCAACGCACACTTACGCGTATCTCTGTGACATTTGTGCGTATCTCTGTGACTGAACGCGACTCGAGTATTGTAATTAAATAATTAACCAGAGAGACGTTAATTACATTGCATCCATAACCACGGCCAAAAGCCAACCCATAATTCAGAGTAAATATCAGTGTCGTTAATTAGTCGAAAACCGATAAATACATAAAAGGAGGATGCACCGTTTTATTGGTAGTTAACTAGAGAAACGTACATCGAGATGACCCTGTCTCCGGCCCAAAAGGAAATACGGACATTAATGTCCCGAATCGTCAACAGTTGATAACTCATACGAAAAAAATCGGCCCAAAAAAATGAAAAAAAAAAAAAAAAAAAAACACCACCTTCCATCGGGTCCGCGTATCGAAAGTCAAGTCCCGGACCTCTTTTATTCCCCGGCACTCATTATACTTTTATTGTCCAGAACCGTCGTCAGGTCCATGTCCACTTTTTGACGGCTGGGTTAAAAGGTGTAATTTAGGACCGGGAAACTTTGTAATTACCATGTAAATTGAGCCAGAGCTATTAAGCCTCGGTGGCTCTTCCTCTTATTCTTTTTGATTCTTTTTTTTTTCTTCTTTTTCATCTCATGTTTCTCGTTAACGTTACCGCAAACGACGTACGCATTTGAGCCGCTACCTATCCTGCAGTACTACTTGGCTTTATTCGATTTTCATACAGCGTCGACCACCATTAGCCCCAGCGACAACATTTTTTTTTTCGACTCTAAGTCCGCTACTTGGCAATTGACTGGTCGTGATCCGTAGGGTATATACATATAGACATACATATATGTATCTGTATATATATATATATATATAATGGAGTTGCAACGAAGCCAAAGTAAAATTCGAAATAATAAAATAGCCTCCGCACTTATAATATCCCGTCACTGAGTTGCAAGAAACGCGCAAAGGCTGTAAAAGCCTTTACGGCATTATTACGTTTATTAGCATACAGCGCAGTGCTTACAGAGATATATATACCTATATACCATCACCGTTCGAAGTAATGTTTAGCAAATATTCCCAACTGCAATTGCCGGCAGAAGTTATTGCGAGTGATAGAAGAAAGGCCTGTACAAACGACGCCCTCGACTAAACTGAAAGCTGTCCCGTTAGACGCCAGGCGTCTTTGCGCGTGGTTACAAAAAAAAAAAATCCTCACCTCTTCTCCCTCCTATTTAACCTGCATACCTTTATTTTTTGTCGAGCCCAACCCCCGTTCACAAAAAATACAGAAAAATCCAACACCCATAATGCAGCCTGCCGTCTGCCGAGATGCACCGCAAGGAAATAGCACTGCAGTCAGCCAAAGAAATATGGATAAAAGTTCACGTGTAAATTTGCCAAGTGCACTAGGCATAAACTATCGCAGCGCTTAAAACGCATCGTAGGTGTACTTGGGGTATAAATAAATAAGCGAATGTCCGCGTAATAAAATCAATGTAAGTCAGTCGATTGTATCGCACCTCCGGCAATAAGCAGGTCGCACATGTTTAAATGGCGACTGGAGTGGCCCCGTAGGAGGCTGCACTGAGGAAAACTTGTACGTATATATGTATATATATATTTGATAGATATAATAATATATTACAGTATGGCAAAAGCGCATACTATTATATTAATACAAATATATGACTATCTATCCGTTTATTGAATCCCCCTTAAGTCGCCACTAGGTAAAGATACCGGTTGCAGTTACGTGTCTAATCGCATGTGGATATATATACATATGTATATATAGTGTGTATGAACGTTTATGCACTTTGGACCAGAGATACGTGTACGTAAGTGAGCCTGGTTTAATCCAGATAATTATTATTAATTCATACGAGGATCTGAACGATATAATGATAAACGGTGGCTTAATTGGAATTGAAATAATTTAACAGATTCGTATGTTATTTTAATAAGGCGAAGAGAGGAGACTAGTGGGTTAAATTATATTTATATGCTTGTCTTACTTTGATATATTGGCTCAGATCATGCGTAAACAGCTATCGATACCAACACGGAGTTGTTATCTAATAAAATTTTCGGTGAGATTAAAATACTTGGGGAGACTGATAAAAAGATATTAAAATCATGTAAGAACGTATATGGCATCTCGTGCGTGGATGTATTAAGATTTGCTACTGCCGATCCCGTCCTCTATAGACAAGAAATACGTTTCATTAGGCATACCTCGTGGATTAATTACAAGCAGGATGCAATCGGTGGTACTTGCATGTTGCAGTTTAGAAGAAGAACAAAATATTTGCTGATGCGTAAACGGAGTTGGATGCATTTACGTGACTACGTGTAGCTGTCAATCAAATTTTCGATGGCTGACATCCGGTTTCTTTTTTTTTTTACTTTTGCTGTCATTTTTTACAGGCAACTTTGCCAATCGATATCGATGACCTTATCAATACAGGATTGACAGGGTCTGATTGCTGATAACGGATTTATCAATGGATACTAAGTAGTAGGTGGGGAGGTTGAAATAGGCGTGAAAAATATTATGGGGAAAAAAATGGAATTGTGTAAAGATGCAACGCGCTGAGAGAAAAACGTATAGGACGAGATAATTCGACTTTGTTAAAATCATTTGATGTTGCAGTTCTCGATGCGGTAACGAGCGACGATCAATTCATATCGATCACTGCGGTCAGTGCGAATTTTATTGGATTATTATACAGAAAGATCAATTCCAGGAATCGCCGTTGCGATAGATCCGAGAATCATCCTGTAAGAATGCCGATTGCTGATGTTGCACTTGGAATGTTCAGGTATATAAGAAGTAAAATGTCCGCGCGGTTTAAGAACACCTGATTCCGTACGAGTATTACAGTAATAAAGTAGGATCTAACGATTCACAGTTATACGTCGTATTATCTACGTGGATCCATAGAGACATACAATGTTTAAGAATAAAGTTTGAAAAAAATTTTTTCCCCCTCAAAAATAGTTAATTAAAATATCTTCAGTTTACGAATATCCCAACATTAAAGTCATCTCTATCGAACGGATTGTATGGTGCTCCATAATTTTTTTTTTTTCACGTCAAATTTCCACAACGAGAACGCGCCTCTACGTTACAAATAATTCTGAATGAATCCGCACGAGAAAAAGTCTTTCCTCTACGTTCACTATCATCGCTGTCTACTCTCATTGTCAGCGTACCACCTTCTCTCTTACTCTTACTCTTTCACCGTCAATAACTAACTGCTATACAACCACGACCGGTACCCCGTTACTGTATAGAAGAAGCATATAGTAGATAGCCAGGCGGTCAGGTAGACAAGTATAGAGGCAGGTATAGGCAGCGGTGATGCACGCGTGGGCAAACACAAAGTGCCTCCAGGTGTAACCGTGAGTCAAAGCTCGTGACACCCTGAGGGTGACTGGGAAACCCTCGTGGTCGAGGAGAGACGAACGTGAAGAAGATACCGGAACATGGTCCACGAGACGAAAGATGGCCCGAGGCAAAAAGTGTCTCCTCTCATCATCATATTCGAAGGAACCGCTAGCGAGAGAGAAAAAGAAAAGGTGGACAGTGAGCAAGCTGAGAAAACCCTTAAAGCGTATCCCTGTTAAGGATTTGGTATTGCCTAGAAATAGAGTTAAAAGGTATCAGGGATTACATTGTATATCCCTAGAATATGTAACCAGTTGGGTAATAAGATAAAGAAGAAAAAAAAACTTACATCTTCACCATCCTCATGCATACCGTCATCAGCATTATCGTCCAATACGAATCCTACGTCGTTATTATTACTCGAAAGAGACGGCAACTTCCTGGGACTGAGTTCATCCCCATCCGTGTTCCTCTTCCTCTTTCCGTCCCTTGGGTCATTTAACCGGGACTCGTGCTCTTCCAACATATCGGTGACCATGAGTTCAGATTCTACGCTAGTCGGGGACGCGACCTCGTCCAGCGGCGACATCGTGGTCCTGTCCGTCTCGGCGCCCTCGAGCACAGACATTGCGCCTCGATGACGCTTAACGACCTCGAGATACGTCCTCGAGACGTGGGAGACTGTTTAGCCTGATTATTGATTAGCGTGGATTCACCTAGACTGGAGTTTGTCTCTCAGGATCAGTTTGGTGCTCAAGGCGCATATCTTTCTCTAGCATTGAAATCACCAGGCATGTTGACAATGAGACGCACTTCCTTCATCAGGGACTCCTGCCGTTCTACGTAGGCGTCCTAGGCTCTTCATGGCGCTTCTCATGGGAGGTGAACGATCAGCAGTGCCAACGACTCGTGGAGCGTGTCCGAAGTAAGGTAAGGTAAGGTAAGGTAAGGCAAAGTGGTTAAGGTGAATTGCGGCAAGGAGAAGTGTGTAGTGAGATCAGAAGTAGGGAGACAGATCGGAACGAGTTGAGACGGGATCAGACGAGGAGAGCCGAAGAGAACCGAAGCGGGGGCGACGCAGGGCGACGAGACGCAAACCTGTCTCACTGGTCGGTCCAGAAGTCACGTGGTCCGTCGGTGGGTTAGCTGGCTACCGTTCTCAATGTCGATCCAAGCTGATTTCACCGGTTAGAATCGATGCTGTATCGACGTCCGTTAACGTACCTAGTTCTGGATCAGTATAAAATTTTGGATCCTTGTCGTTACTGTGCTTTCAAAGTCGCGAAGACGCGTCCCTTCTCCTCGCGCGATACTACACAGACTTCACTTTGGATAACACGACGAGCACCAGGTCGCTCTCTTAAAAGGTCTTGAGGTCCACAGTTCCAGGTAACCACGTGTCAAAGGTCGCGCAATTAATAATTGAAACGTTACTAATGGCAGGACCTTGAAGCAAAAGGTTAGTCCAGACCTCCTCGGTGCGATAAATTTACCTGAATCGTTGCGAAATCAACGTTACTAAATCCTGTCAGACTTCACGCAGAGACGAACGTGCCATTTATCGCAGACTTCTCTGATCTTCAAGTACCAGCACCTAGAGCTGGTAACGTATCTAGGACGATTCCTGGTCAGGACTACCACCTCGGCTACGACCTCGTCCCCGTTCCGCCGTGTTCCGGCTGTCAGACGTCAACGACGACATCCTACGACCGGACGTCGTCGTATACGACAATACAGAAATACCAGTCGATATTGCAAGTTCAGTTCACCAGCTCAGTATCCTCAGGTATCTTCGCACCGTGGACCGGGAAGCCGTTCCAGCACTTCCTGGATAAAATTCGCCACCTCAGTTACTCCATAACGACCGTCCAAGTATTCGTGTCGCGATCGTCAACCGCGATACTTATAAACGGTAGTCCTATACCAATTTCGTTGATCTCGTCACTTTTTGAACTTCTCGTAAAACTCTTATCAGCTTCTCTGTCCGCACCTGTCTCGATCACGTGGTCGCCCGGTCACGTGTTAACGTTTCGGAAAAGTCCCGGGAAAAGTCCGTTCACGCGCACGCGTATTGGTTCGCGTTATATTCAGACAGTCAAGATAGATACCGCCTTGACGCGCGCGCCCCTCGAGAATGGCCTAGAGGCGAAAAGAGGAAAGGAGCCGTATGGCGCCGCCCGCGGCAGGAAGGGGCAAAACTCCCTGCGTCGAGCAAGTGCTGTGACTGCTACGCTGTCTGCTGACCACCACCACCTTTCCAACCACCTCCAGCATCTTTCAGGTCTACCTCTACTACCTCTACCTTGGACCCTGGGTACCACTACCATCGCCATCTTCGACGCCGCCGCCGCCGCCGCCACCACCACCACTACCATCACCTGTGTCTCATGTTAATACGTCTCCTCTCTTTTCCTGGATACCCCTCCCACTGCTTCCCAATATCCCCAGCATCCTCATACGACTGTACATACGTACAATCTATACCTGTTACTCTTTTACATCTTCACAACGTCAGTCTCTCCTTGTCTTCTCAGCTGGTTCTCTTACCTCCGTAACCATCTACCTTCTTTATCGAGCTTCGCTATGCTTATGGTACTCGGGATACCATTGAATACACGAGTATCTATACTGATTCGCCCACTTGGGTTAACCTTCTCTTATGTTACTCTTGGGAGCAGGCAGCATCCTCATCTCATTTATTCTTATTATTCGCTCTGGCATCACGGTGTTTACTATATTTTATTATAGTTCATGGTATTTTTTCTCAAACTCGCTCGTTATACCGTATCTCTATTCCATACTGTGATACAGTTGTAAGATTGGTAGCTCTATGTTATTGTTCTTGTACAGATAACACGTGTCGTTTATATGGAGCTCAGAATGAAGCAGCAAGGTGTGAATCCACTTTTTCTATATACTTCTGTCTTCAAGTATATAGCATTGTAATGGGTACCAACTTGATGCTTCTTGGAAATACATTGTCGATGGTCGGTTGCCAGAAGGTCTACCCTCGCTTGGACCAGGCAGCGTTGTATTGGAAACCTCGAAAATTGCTGGTCAATCTTCGTTGCTCTCGTAGATCCTTCCACGAATTTTTCAGTACCTAGTATCACCTTCAAAACTAGATTGCGTTATTAAAATCAATATTAATGTCTTGTCACGCATGTAATTATCTCGATTTCAAGCGTTCCCAATATTCCTTTAAAAAATAATTTTTTTTAATAACTCTCACCGATTATAAAAATTATATCGGTAATACCAACAATTTTAACACGATCAATCGAAGTCGTATTGCGACGTTGAATCCCATTGAAAATCAATCTCTTAACCGCCGCGAATCAGCAACGCGGTTGATACTCTTCGAGACATGTGCCACGTTGGAGAGAAAAGAGAAATAAGAAAAATAAACAAGGAATGCGGAGTTGTAGCAAAGATGGCGTGTGCTTGGCAAAGGAATCAATGAAGAACCTTGACGAGGATGTGCATTGCTGCCAACTTAAATGACTTTACGCACGCTATCAACTCCTGCATGATGATTTCGAGTGGTTTATCAGTTTAAAATAAATTTTTGAAATTATATGGCAGAAAAAAGTTCACATTCATTGCAGCCAACTGCATATCATTTCAGTACCACCCATAAGAACTCTATGTAGTTTCGAGAACTAGGAATGATACCATGGACTAGTACAAAAAAGAAATGTCCCTTAATGGGGTTCCTTAATAGGATCTTTCCTATTAGACTATCCAAGGTGTATCATTAAAAGGATGATTATATATATATATACAGCTTGAATGACTATAGGAAGTCGCTTGTTCGCTCTCGTACTGGGCAAACGTTACACGCACCGGCTTAACTGTATCCAGGTCCTAATATGGATCCGGTGTTGTTACGGATGTCTTACGGGAGCCAGGTTATCATCCGATCGGTTGGGTATTGGAATTAATGGTGGCGCGGGTCAACAGGGCAAAAACTTGTCAAGTCGAAAACCGATTGAAAGCTGTTGGGCGTGATAGATCGAGACGTCGTGCTGCCCGCTATCGACAGTGACTTCCTGAATCGAGACTTCAGAAGAGCGAGGGAGAAGAAGAGGCCAGTTGGAGCGACGCTATATATTATACCTACAATATAAGATACAATATAGGACAGGCGTACCACTATAATAATCCACAATAAGAAGTGAATACACACTATGTATATATACACCATAGGAAAAGGAAGTTGGCTCGCGTGAGGTTTCGATCCTATCTAGAAATCTCCGGTGCACCTTGCCACGCGTCGCTATAAGGTTTTACAAATTATTCTGCACGGTTGGTACAAGTGAATAAATCTTACCGAGGCAAATGCGAGTTACGAATATAGACGGTCGTAGAATATGTACACAGAGTCCAGTTGAATTTGCGTACTGATTGTCAGGACACGTAAAGTGAGTTTAGTGTATACGGATACACTGCTGTGGATATTTTATATGGCAGATATATATACATAGTACACTTTGTATGGTTGGTACTCTTTGTACGAGCTTTAAGAATAGGTAGGTACATACGTCTCGTACGGAATTAGCTGTCAGAGCAGAAACATTCCTCCATACGTTAACCCAAATACGTTCAGACGCAAGAGACGTAGGCGACCGGCTCTCGTTAGGAAAGAATGCAGCGCCCCGGAAAAACAAGCGGTCGAACCAAGAACTAACTTATAAGTCCCGGCAGAGCGATCTATTGTCGACTAGTGTCACTAGACTTTTTTAATAGCGAGCACCGAGCTGGACAATTCCGCCGTTAGGACCTGACGGGATTTTATGAATGGTGGTAACGGTAGAATTATGCCAGAAAGTCGACCCTACATTTCTTTAATGCCTAATCGAAATAGCTCAATCGGCTGCGTCTGGTGGCTCAAAAAAAAAATTGTTCACAGTCTAACTATGCATTGGAATATTTTTCCAGATAGCTCGATATCTGAGCCGTTTACTTATTGAGGCGTTTACTCATTAAGAAATTACTGATAAACGGTATTTGAAAGTATTAAATTCATATTTTTAATATATTTTTTCGATGTTTTTTCTATGAAATTTGACAAATTATATTACGGCTATCGATTTGATTTCAGGCAAACTTTACCATACTACCCTTAACCAGTAGCGGATGAACGGCTACCTGTCAAAGCTGTCAATATCTATAGTGAACCTTCAAACTTTCACCATCAATTGTTTCTTCTCTCGCATACCAAAGGGGAGATTGTTTCCTTTTTACTGATCTCTCTTCCCTATACACTTGTCGAATTGCTGGCTCGTATTTCTCGTCTTTTTTTACAGGGACTGCAGGTTAGGTTTAAACCACTGTGAATTCTTGTCCAGGATCAAAATGAAGCCAAGAGAAGCGTATTGAAAGAATGTGAGAATAAGCGACGAGTCTGCTTTCAGCTTTCAACGAGGGTACTGAAAAAGAGAAGTAGAGAGAGAGAGAGAGAGAAAGAAAAAACGGAGTAGGTTATCTAACAAAGTACGGATATGGCGGGGTGGTTAGAGGTTTTTTTTCAGATTAACGGCCCCTCGATAATATCCTTTACAGGATGGCAAACGGCTTTGACGTTCCCGGGAGAAATCTTTGAGCATATTTTCACGTCTATTCTGAAGCGTCTCTGCCGGATGCAGATAGGGAGGACGACGCCGAACCTGACGCCGTCGTCCCATCCACCACACATGTCCACATATGGAACCCTCGCACAATATCCTTGATGTCCCAGGCCATCTAACCTAAGCGATATGGATGAACCTTCAAGTGAGCTTAAAATATACTGCTAAATATTATCAAATCTTTCACATACATCGATTTTTCTCCCAATTCGAATCTTCAATAGAGAATTTATCCAACTATACGCGATACGATTATACAAACGTTACGAGTGAAAAAAAAGATGAAAAATAATATAAAACACTTTACGTAAAAGCATGACAAGCTAGAATGATCACGATCACGTAAACTGCTCTATCAATTTCCATTAGATTAATTGATCCTGCAGTCAATGACAATCTTACATAGGCGTGGCCTGGCAAGATTTCTTATAATTTTAATGACACTCGTCAATGTCTGATTGGGCAGCCATGCGAATTGCTCTATCGTTATCTTTTTTCTCATTCTTTTGTCACATAACCTCAAACAGTCCATACCACCATTCACCTTGTACCAGCCTCCATGCATACTACATTTTTAACAATACAAAGTAAAAAAAAAATAGGTCAGCAATCAATTTGAAAATCATATACAAACTCACTGCACTTGAATTCCAATGGCAGGATAGATGCATTGCACCCATTACTCATACTTCATTAGAGATCAAGAAACGTGCTGTATGCTCAATGCAATTATACTCAAGTACTCATTACTCAGACAGGTTAGAGTGAGTGATGGTAAATTAGAAATCTTCATCCACGTACAGCACAACCAGTTCAGTAATTAGCTGCTAAGTCAAAGCGATTGGGTGATAACGAGTAACAGGATGCATTTAAAAATTTCTTCGCAGATATCGTATCTCCAAAGTGCAAGTGAAAATCCGGATCAAATTATTTACACGAGCATCAGTCGTCTCCCCGTCGAGTTTCTTAAGATGAAAATAAATTACGCAACCACTGGCACTGGACCATTAGGCCACGCAGCATCCTCCGACGTCACGGCAGAGGTTAGTTGCGGTTTTGTGGTCGACAAATGGTATCTTCGACCACACAATATCATATTCATCTTACGACCTACGTATGTGCCAGGTACAAAACTCTCTCGTCATATGGAGACCCACTCCTTGGCATAGCAATAGCATTATTTTTTGTCTCCCTTGAAACTTCATCCAAAACACCATCCTGAGGACAAGAGTCGAAATTAATCACTCAATATTTTTTATCCTCCGGACTGTAGCTAACCGAATTACAGGATATTTTTATGTCCCCAGGTATACAAAAATCCGATCGATATTATCACGACAATGGAAATGAATAAGGACAATAATTCAGCAAGAATCGCAAGGACGTTTACGTATAGTCTCTTGTTAATAATCCGTATCGAGGTTAATTTAAACCACCAAAGGATCTCGTCTCGCCGTTCTTCCATGCTGATACGATGACGTCGCACGAGTATCAATTTGATATGGACTTTATGGCGATACCGATGCAATTCTTTCTAAGAGAAAAGATCGTGATCCACGAAGGACAGTACACTGTCACGTATTAAATACCGATACGCGGATGCCGGGGAGCAGGTAGAAAAATTCACCAAGAGCAATAAACATCGGATGCAGTAGGTTTCGTCGCGCTCCAATTGGCGCAGCCATCGAAAGTGAATACTTAACAGTAGCACACAAGTCACCAGACTTGCACAACAAAACGCGTTTTGATATCCTGAACAAGAGCCGTCACCGAGCTCAGTGTAAAACGCCAAAGAGTGCCTCCCGAGGACACTTTCATTTTCAACGTAATATCTCAAAAATTCCCCAACTCAAAATTCCCCGGACGCACGTTCGTTCGTCAACCGTAACAACCAGTAGACGAATATGGTTCCAGGTACACGAGAGGTTAGATCCAATTACAAAGTGAAGAAGAAAGGAACGAATTTTCATACAGTTTTGAGAAAATCACAAAGATCTAATTATCCGGTCCATCATCATCATCATCATCATCGTGGTCGTCAGTGAAATTATTAAGTCTTTTGCATCTCTTTTTCTTTCTCTACTATCTCTCCCTCTTCCTCGACCTACGGTACCGTCCATATGCGCTATCCTCCTTCTTCGGCATCCCGGGTCCTCCCTTGCTCACTCCCTACTCCGTAATTCCGTCTCGCTCGCACCGGCTCCTTTGGTCCAGCCCAGCATCAGGTCAACGCCCCAGTGACCAGCGCACCTTGTCCGTTCATTCCCTCGGTGTGTCCGTCCGTTCCGGCGTTCATGTGTTCCTACGTTCCATGGAATTTATTCAGTCGACACGCGTCGTACATATATTCACCTACTCGTTCCATGGACCATGTGCCGATGCCTGAACTTGAATCTCTAAAGTTTTAACTACCCATGCTAACCATACCTACCCGTCACTGTTAATCCCAATACTGTATATTTAGACTTGCTTGACAACCTACCAACCCAAAAACTCTATTCACGTATATCCATAGATAATTATCTAGGTAACCTTCTCTAACTATCTCATCCATCTATATTATATAGGATCGTCATACGTGGGGGTCAGGATTCAAACCCAGATAATTTTGTGGATGGGTTTAAAGTTCCCTGCTAAATTCTCATCCGGATCGATTCCACTGGAATTTGATACCTACACAAGCTCACGTATTCTATATGCATGATTATGGTACACATATACATATACATATATGTATGTATAATACGTACAAGCATACGAGTGAGGAATCTGTACGAGGCGTCGGTACGGAGCATCTGGCGATGCGGGTCGAGTTCGTGGAGTTTGTCGAGTAGGCGTAAGTAGGTATTACGTAAAATGAATTGGAAGCCTTTGAATCCGGTCGTAGACTCTCCACGTTCTCATCTATCCTTCCCGTATGCGATTTCGGCGTAAATTCGACAAATCTCCTTATGGGTTTGCATGCACAGTAGAAAAAAAAAAGAAAGCCCATACTCCTCTCCGAGTCAATGTCAACAGGTGTCAGGTGCATTGACTTTCTCCGTGAACGTGCAAATTGAAAAAAAATGCCTTTTTTTCACTCTCTTTCGGATTAACGTCAAAGGTTATTGACTGAGACAGAAAGTATCGCCGACACAACGTGTCGGACTCGCACGAGCCGGACGCCATTACCGATTTCGAATTTTTCATTCCATCCAATTTTCTGATGCCTATCCGGACCAGGGGGACCGAGAAAGAGAGAAGGAGAGATCATAAAATCGACATACTCCTCGCGGACGACATCGATTCTTACAATTCCATACCAAGAGCCGGAACGTGTCCGTAACAATCATAAAGTATGTATAGCGTGTGGTACTATGCGTATATATATATATACAGTAGACATATATATATATATATATATATGGAATACCTAAGCACGAGCCTGCCAATACGGTCACGTAAATAAGAAGGATTTACCGAACATTACCGACCGAATCACCAACCTGTGTCCCTGGCAATGATACCTCGACGCAGTAATTACGCGGCGGCCGATCGTGCTCGACTCTCCCCTATTCCCCGAGGTTTTAATTTCGTCGGTATGCCGCCGCGCTCCCCTTTCACGGGCACCGAGAATACAGCGCATCTCATATACAGGGTTATTCAGGCCAAACAGCACCACCCGAAGTCAGCGCCGATCCATTTGATTTCAATGACACTACCAACTTCGGTCGATATCGTTTTTACTGAACAAGCCTGTACAGTGTATTGCGAAGGTTCTCTCTCTCGCTCTCTCTCGCTCTCTCTCCACCCTTCGCAAACGGGAACGATTATTGCGTCATATGGATTCAGAATCGGCCATGTTCCTTCCCTATTCGGCACTGGCTCCGATAGAGGCGCTGCTGTACCTCCTCCATACTATAGCCATTGTTATCACTGTTATCGTCGATCTTCTCGAAAGTCCCAGTGACGCAGGATCCAATCGACACTTGGAGACTCGGTACCATCCGATTGGCCCTGTCGAGCGTAGCGTGACGCTCGAGTGGTCATTATGGAAGGATAATTATAGATTTATATAATGGTCTCGTACTGTAATCATTGGTTGCCACGCTTGGGGTCCCTCAGGCAAGGTCCTTCGTCGTTTGCTTTTAAACGAATTCCTTGTCCAAATCTCATTAAGGTTGTCAAAGGTCGCCTGGTTGACCTTAAGACTTTTATCAACGTATATGGTACACATATATATATACACATATATATCCTCCATTGGTATAACCGTCAGTGCAAAATCATTACGAACGATGAACTTGCATTAGAAAATGGTATTTAGAGTTACCGATTTACAGGTCGAACGGGCGAACCGTGCAAGCAGACAAGATAACACAGCGTCGATGAGCCCGTAAAGAGAAACGCAAGGAATAACGACAAAATCAATAAATTAAGAATTCGTTGAAAAAAAAAAGAAAATATTTCTTATCAATTATTCAACGCCGAACACCAATCGCACTTGTGTACCCGGATGGCACAGAAGCAGAATGCATATGATTTTCTGTGTACTCTGCCCATTACGCATAGGCGCACCTATGTACAATTCACAGGGTTGCAACTTCGTTCTATTACCGCTGAGTTCCGACGCTGTTTTATTTTTAATTTTTTTTTTCTTCTTTCAGGTAAAACACCTTTACAAATGACTCGAAAGAATGTTTACCGAGCGACACTGCGTCCTAGAGCAAACAGCAATATGTTCGCAGGCTCGACGCACACGATACCACAGATTATCTCGAATTTCACAACTGGCCGATGGTTGGGCAACTTCGGCTGACCCGAACCGAAAGACAACACGTGACTAATATTGATAGATGCCTGGCAATCAGAAATATTAATAACGAAAGTTATCTTTGATTAACGGTCGAAGGTGAAAAATTCTACGCACTCCCAAGAGGTACTGACACCTCGCGATATTTGTCAGTGTCAAATGTGCCGCGAACAATAATTTTAATTAGCGTCGTTCGCGCTCTTCTCGCCTCGATACAATCAAGGTATCGCGGATAGGCCGAACTTCGCCCATCTTACCCATCGGCCCACCGTCTACGCCATTAGGATTTACGACCTTCGCCTAAGCAAGGATTCCCTATATGGACCTCATGGTGGTTCAAGAATTTTATTATCGATTCCCATTGCGCCGGGACTGCGCTTGAGTATAGAAAAGTCCCACCCGAAACCGCTGGGATCGGGAGAGACGTTCGAATTTACGTTAATCCTTAATAAACGTTAAAATACTACAGACGCTGGGTAAAGCGGCAAATTCATTTTATTACGTAAGAATCGCACAAAAATATCTATACGCAGCACGGGGCATGATATACCTAGAAATACAGCTTTTGAATAGCCTTATTAACTGCATTACGTAGATATTATATATAGCTTATAGATGTCATTCATTCATCTTTATTACTTGCGCATGCGCAGAACGATCCTTATTATACCATTACTTCCTGTTACGAGTCGCGCGTCGCTCTTTATCTAATTTTTATAACGTCTCTCCCTCTCTCTATATATATGTACACACACATAAATACATATATACATATATTAAATATTAACGCGAAAGAAATAAGATAAGGGGAAGTGTTCTCCATTTCTACTTGGACCATGTTTCTCCAGACGATACCAAAAGATTAATCGGTAGCTGACAGTCGAGGTGGTTGACACTCGTTAACTTTATTTGTGATCGCCGTCACTCCATCCACCAATCACTGTCAATCTTTCGGCTACGTTCCGAATTTCCAATGCACACTCGCTCCATAAAAATGCAAACCTCGGACAGCTACGCCAAATCCACTTGGGCCAAAAATAATTCGCCGACTGTCACCACCCAAAGAATAACAACGGTTTCCAAGTACTTGGCAAAAACGTCCAAGACTAAAATTAATACCTTTAAAACAAAAATATTTTACAAAGTGCTATGCAAGATGCTATGGATCCTATGGTCCAGCGATGCAGCATCAGTTCCGTATCAGAGAAACCATCGGTAGGAATAAATCCCATAAGGTAGATCATACGAAGATACGATTTTGCTCCATCTGCTTATATGTTCCTCTATGATATTCTTCGTGTGAATATATATATATATATATACATATATATACACATACACATACATGTATGCATACACCTTGTCCGTCTACCTGCTTGCTTTGTTGCAGTACCGCAATACCACTAAGCTACAGTCAGCACTGTAAAACGTAACCCTAAGCAATGACTACATTGCATAAACCATTCTCAATGTGAAATGCTATAGAAAGAAAGAAAGAAAAAAAGCCTTAATTCGGCCAATATTATTCCTATGAAAATCACTGCCGATCTTTCAGACAGCCCTGGAGGCATTACCTATGCCAAACCGACGAGCGATCACGCAAATGATCTGAAACCGATCAATCTCATACGCCTCGATCGCCTCGTGATCACTGAACATCGTAAAAACAAGAATACATATACAAGCCCAACGTTAACATACGTTAGATTCGTTGGTTTTGTTGCTTTTGTTGATTTTGTAGTATGATCGATCGAATTATCGATTCTAAATTGGAAGCTGGATTATTCTCAAGGTTACCATACAAATATGCCACATGAGCCGATTGACTGTACATTGGCATATCCCAATATTACTTGCTATACCATATAGGTACATATTTGCGTAACGATATCACCATATGAACGTAATCATCGAATCGATCGACCTATCATCTATGCGTACAACGATAATTTTGCCTATTGAAATTTCAACGACTTCTCCTATCCTAATCAAGGATAGATAAGAGTATTGGGATTTTCATCGAGATAAATTTGTATCACGCTAAATTGGAAGCAAAAAAATTTTTTTTTTTTTTTTTTTCGAATAGCGTCACGTGTACCCAGTCACGATGGTTCTTTGGACAGATTTTATGACGTCTCAAAAATGGCCGCCCGGCCATTTATCCCGAATGCGGTCACGCTCGAGAAAAAGAATCCGATACGATGTTAAGAGGTCAACGCGTGTATGTAACTATTAAGACAACGGATCGGCAGCTATCGGGCCCCAAGCAGCAATTTTCGATACAACTTTTTTAATAACGCACTTACTGAACCTAAAACTTTCATTTCTCGTATCGATGATTAAAAATCATCAAGACCTCGATCGATTGGATTTCGTTCGCGTGACCTCTTGCGTAACGACGCATACGCGTGGCCCCCACGTGTGAGACCCATTATGTATTTTACATCGAGGGAGTGGTACCCGGGGACTTGAGTCCCCATATGCTTCTTTTTCTGAATGCACGGTTAGGTATAATAATAAAAGTTCGTCAACGTATACTATATCAATCGCATAAGAAAAAACGTGCAGACACGTAGTATATAACTTCCATTAATTTTGGGACTCATAAGTCCCACTTTTTATTTTGGCCTGATAATCCGTGATTCCTACCGTATACGAATAATACGAGAAATGAGTCGGTACGAACGGTTAATAAAGTCATGGGAATATATGGATTTTGGGCCGGTGGGCCCCGAGAATTTTATAACTGTTATTATTATTATCCTTATTTCGCACGCTCGTCAAAATGACGACCCGGCGCCATTAACGTACCGTTAACGACACATTGTCGAATGCCAATCATAGTAACAATGAAGGAACAAAGGCTGGTGCCGATGATGACAATGATAAATAATAAAAAAAGGGCAGACAATATAAAAGGAAAAGAGAAGAATAAAATTACGCAATCCGACAGGCGTCGATCCGACCACAGTGAATTAGTTGGTCGACACGGAGAACTGAAAAATTTGCATGATGATTCTGCTGCGTAAGAAGAAAGTCGAGTGAAAGCACGCGACATGTCGGTCTAGTAATACCCGTGTAAGTACTGCGTGTACTGTTAGTTACCCTAGGGTGTAACTATCTATAACAATTATTAGTCTATGACCGGAGGACTTTAAATACCCGAGATGTACCTGATCCTGTTGTCATTTTTGGTCAGAAATGAGAACGCGCAAAGTTCACACACACACACATACATATATATATATATATATATATATGCATGTAAGATATTCAGCGATTGTCGTATTACCAATTCAGAAATATTTAAGGCGGATAAATTTGGCAGGTATACCAATATTGAAAATCAGGATCAGAAAAGTCGAGGATCATTGCGAATACATATATGTATACTTGCACACGTTGATCTTATAATACATCGTTTAGGCTGATCTTTTGATTTTCGTCTGTAACCTATAAGGTTGTCCAACAGATTGGCAGTATATAACATGAGTGGGTAATAGCGGCGACGGTAGTCGCCAAGATCCGACGTGACTTGAAGCTCGCGTGTGCAGATATGATTAATGCATGAGAGATATTTTCGATCTCAAAGTGAACTGATAGGCAACTCAGACTTTCTATACCGACTCCGCTCCGAGAGCGTATACGAATTTATTTGATTGAAGACCCGCTTTTATGTACCTACACGTGTCCTAGCCGGCATTTTAATTGATGATCGATCGGCAATCGTCGGATAATTGGAATGGCGATACAATTATTTCGCGACAGGGCCCTTTCACGCCACGCGGTCCACCCAAAAGACGTGAAATTAGACAAGAAACGAAATTTCGAAAAAAAAATATTTTAATTCCATTTTCTTTTTTTTTCTCCATTTTTTATCAACACCCACGTCATCCGCAATCGTAATATCGAACGCGTGCGTTGATAACGATTTTTATCGATATATCGAAGCATCTGTTACAATCGATAGACGAGTGTCCAAACTCGTGGATAACATGGTCAAAAAATTAATCGAAAACTGTTACGAGCCAAGGTTCGACTTGGGTAACGATAGATGAACATTGACACAGGATCGTTTCGGCACGTTGCCAGTGATGATGTTAATGATAATGACGACCGACCTTCTCCCTCTCCTTACTTCCCACCCGTCTGCATCGTCGGATGCTGTGCAAGTTTGACTCGTTAACGGTGTTATAGGTACAGCATACATCTACCGTACAGAGACTTTTAACAACGGTAGCATAAATACTGAGCAAGAGCCATAATATGAGCCATTTTGTACGTGAGTAACGTGCGCGCACCTTACATCGCGCAGCCTATAAATCTTGAATCATCAATCCGGATGGATTAATCGTCTCACCGGTCCAAGTGCTATCGGACATCATCAGGGATCATCAAGACTCGAGCCATTAAACAGAAATCAACACAGGTTGATTACGTGCCCGCTATCTCAGATAGTACGTACCATTCAGACGTCATGTACGCCCAGCGTACAACAGTAAGTTGTATATACAGCTACGTAGACACAGTGACTTTTTTAAATTCTCATTTAACAGTGTCACTCGCAGTTGTTTACTGTTGTTACACTGCTATTATGAGACGGGGTCGTTAAATTGACTTGCGTTGTACTTCGCGCGGAGTAACGATATTGTATACCGGGTTGCCGTTCGACCGGCGCGTTTAAACGACGCTACGAAATGTCTATGGCAGGAACGGGATTCACTTTTCGTACGAAAGTATCGTGGGCTAAGGGCGGACTCTCATGTGAATTGTACGCGAGTCGCTACAGTTTCGTTTTTGACTAGGTGCGCGTGGCTTGTGGATACTGTGCCGGGGAATGTCGAGTGTGGGTGTGTGAAAAATTGAGATTACACAGGGAGAAGTTAGGCAGGATCGTATCGCACGAGCTTTAAATATTGAGGAGGTGATTCCCTGGAGAAAGAAAACTCGAGTGGTCACCTTTCTCCATTAATTGCGAATCGAAAGGCTGCTCTTAGAACGTTAAAGACAAAGAGAGAAAAGAAGAGCATACGATAGACGAGAAATAGAAAAGAAGCTACGGGGCGGAGGCAATGGGAACCGTCGCGTCGTCTGCTCATACCTGGGCTGCGTCGAGGCTCACAATGGCCGCCCGTATTTAGGAGACTGTCCTGCTATATATTTGTTAAGAAGTCGACAATGCAGACACGACGGATCTTTTTCGTGAGTTTACTGTGAGCAAGTATCTGTGGTCGAAGGACAAGGATAAAGAGTGCTAAAGATTAAGGGAGAGAGAGGGAAAGAGACGGTGTGAGTACCTTTACGTTATGCTGCGTAACGTTGTCGCTCGCTGCTAACCTAGTCGTAATTACTCGGCAGGATTTAATCGAACTGCTTCGGGCTAATTAAAAATTCCCCACTCCCGGTACTCTTTCTCTCTCTCTCTCTCTTTCTCTCTCTCTCTCTCTCTCTCTCTCTCTCTCTCTCTCTCTCTCTCTATCAATAAGAAGATAATATCGTTATAACGGGAGAAGAGAATATCACGGGCCGTCTTCTCGCTTAGTAAAAATACGAAGGGAACGCGTATCTACGCGTAAATCTTAAGCGCTGCCTATGATGTGGGCAACATAACCTCGCGACTGCCATTGCCTAGTGAGCTTGCATATTGCGGGTAATAAATTATGGCTGGCTTCACTTGTTTCCTTTGATTGCTCCACGTGTATACATAACAAATGCGGTACGTGCGGGAATTAAAAAATGGAAAAAAAGAAAAAATCACGTGAACGACGCGTATCTAGACGCGAGTGAATCGACAGAGTATGATTTAGGAATTTAATTATTCTTTAAGAATTTTCGGTTTGCGTTTATTTTTTTTTTGTTTTATTCATTTTTAATTAGAGACGAAAATGAAGTCGCTGTTCCCTTTGTATATATAACTGTGTGGAATTTCACTGAATACTGATAATTACGTTTGGATAATTATTACTTTCAGCGTAATGCCAATCTATTGACGATGTACGTATCGCGAGTATCTAACCTATTGATTATCGCTTATTACTTCGAAGCATCTATAAGTTCTCTCATTTTTTTAATTGTCTTATAAGGTCGTGTCGTTCTCGAGTTCTATGAAAGGTGCATGGACCAGTATGGATACTGGATGCTGTGGCTCTATGCAAATTGTATGGTATAAAGCTGAAATCTATGTATTGTTATTGCTTAAGACAGCAGATTCTGGACGACGTAATAATTATGATTTGCGAGGATTTACGCAAGGTATTTGAAAGGGTCACGAGAAGGGTCGTAGATGGCGGAACCATCTATTGGTGAGTATAAATTTACAGATAAATTTTGTTACCATGGTGTTTGGTGATGCCGTGCATGGATCATGGGATACCTACGTTACCGACTGGTATTACCGACACGTTTCTATCCGCCATCTTTCAGCAGCACTATTATCTCAGTCTGCAGGAGTCTTCCTTTACCGAGCAGTCGCTGCATTACCAACAGTGTATCCAGGTATACTGGTGCAGCCCTCTTGTCAAGCTCAGAAGCTGCTTCGTTCCGTCACTAAAGACTCGGGTAAGAAAATAATTACGGAATTCACAAAAAATGTGGACACCGGATACGCTACAATTTAACCGCCTGAGATTCGAACAGATAAAATAAATGGTGATCCAAAAAATACAAGGATATAATTGTGCGGCTGAAATTTGCATGGCAATTTGTTTTATTTAGAGATTCTAAGAAATATACTGGACGACATTAAGATTCAAGAACACTCTGCGGTGCATCGCTTCGATTTCATTGAAGATATACGCCATAAAATCCTGATAACCGATCATTTAGAATAATTAAGGATTATGGAATGTGAGTATTACCCTCATCCATTCCTGATGAATAGGTTATAGATTTTTTTTATTCGAACTACTGTCTGTGTGGTTACGATTGATTACAGGGAATCAAGTTAACCGAATGGTTTCCGGTCAACGTCTACGAGAGTGCTCGTTATAAAACACAACAAACATTTCCTCTTCCAAATTTAAAATGTAATTTTCTGTTCGGTAATTTCAACAATTCCACCCAATGTCATTACAAGCATTGTTATTCGAATATAAAATCTAATACGATTAAAAGCAACATTGAATGGCACAATAACGAGGAAAAAAAAACTTATTTACAGTTCTAAAAAAATCGGAATAAAAGTAATTGCCCAAAAAAAAATCACAAAATCCTGATCTAACAACAAAAAGGAACGATTGAATAAGGAACACAGCTTACACTACACGTTCAACATAGCCGACGGCAAGTCCAAATATTCCTCCTCGAGTAACAAGTGCTTCGTTAACAAAAAAATTATATAAAATCCACAAAAAAAAAAGAGTACGCATTCGAATACATACCTCATCCAATTAATTCCCCTAAAATCTTCACTAACCAAAAACCCCAATGACAAAAGCCAAAATCTCCAATTTCTATCTAAAGAAATACCTCGAAAAAAGTACCAAAAATAAGTCAATCGTATATAGAGCAACCCTGGAAGTGGCAACAAGTCTGAAGCTTTTACATGATATATACATATCCTCAGTGAAAGAGGGCGTGCGAAGAAGTAGTAAAGAAGCAATATAGTTAATAGCACTAAGTGCAGATAAGAGTGTTAGTCGGTGCACACGCACGCATAAGAAGAGGAGGAGCAAAACGGGGCCTGTTTCACAATCAGTCGAGAAGGAAGAAGAAGAAGAAGAAGAAGTTTAGAAGCCGAAGGTGGCTCGTGCTTGGCGATGACCTCTGACCGTGAAGAGTAAGGCGAGGCCACGCCGAGGCACGCGAGGCCCAAGACGCCGCCCCAAGGCACGCGCAGACTCTTGTCTTCGTAATGCCGTGCGATTGGTCCGTTCTTGGCTTGGCATGCCGTGCCAATAGCACAGCGGACCAGGCTAACGATAAGTGGCGGCCGAAGCAGTTACTTCGAATCGCATAATGCGCTTATATACATGGATAGGAGGAACCAGGATCTCGAGATGGTACCAGAGGTATATACACATAAACCCTGATCTTGTCCCATCTCATCTCATCTCGTCCAGCATCCCGTCTGGACCCCTCATCCATACGGTACGTACCACTTGGTACGCCTGCTGCTAAGACCGCCTCGACGATCTCAGTAATTTTAAGCGTATACGTAGATACACGTACATCCCATCTCTCTCACTTTCTCTCTCTCGCACCCATCCAAGGAAGACGCATCGCTGGACCAGTCTCTCCAAGAATTCTCCGAGCCTCCCCTCATAAATTTCTCCCGTATAAAAGTCGATACTACGGCGTCGCGATTTTCGCCCAACCTCATACTTATCGTTAGCTACGCGACGGCTGCTGCTGTTAACTCCACTTGGTATGTAACGTATGTGAATACGCGATGTATCCTTGGCACCCATGTGAATGGATCCGTCTGATACAGTATAGAACAAGGTTTGAGATCATCGAGAGAAATACTTGGCGCAAGAACTTAACTGCCCCCCCCCCCGCCCTTCCCCTGCCCACCTCAACTCAGTAGAAGTCTGCGTGTCCGATTCTCGAAAAGAAAGAAAGTATCGCAGGCCTACAATTAGCGTAGAAAATAATAACAGAGTCACCAGCTTCTAAATGCATCGTGCAGGACGCGGACAACTGAGAGTCAGTGTGTTAACCGACGGGGCGACGGGACGTATGTGAGTTTGGTGTGTATATGCATATATACATGTGCACACACATAGACATATACGAAATATTCGTATATACATATATACGAATGTACAAGTTTTGAGTGGGCGGCGTACAGGGCGTAGCTCACTAATTATAATTATACTATAGCGGCATTAGCAGCGTTAATTGCTACGTAAGTCTGGTCAAATACTTGCCGCCCCTCAGGCTCAACTCTCTATCGCCACCCACCCCCCACCGTCTCGCTCACCTACCGCCCTCTGCCACACGGGTACGAATAAAAAAGTGTATGGATAGGTTCCTTATGCATGCTCGATTCATATGTGGTAATGGACATGTGTTTCCAGGTAGCAAAAAGGTGGATGAGCGAGTGTTCTTTCGTGACTCGCGGACGTGCCGCCAAATCTTTTTTATTTTTTTCTAGAAGATTATTCTCTGCCTTTTTTTTTTTAATACCTTGAAGAATTACCCAGACCTCTACCCGGCGTATTCGAATGTTCACCTGGCAAAAAGTCCCACCGACTTGGACGCCATTATGCTCTTTGTTTATTTCTCTTAGAAAGCTGATACGGTCTTACGGACTATATACGCATGGATATATATACGCCATATTATTCTGCCTGTGTTTCAGTAATTACGAGCAATCATCGGGGTTCATTACGTACGTTCGAATGTGTATCGCATTAGAATGATATCTGGGCCAGATCCTCTGAACTCTTGGCCAAAGGAGATTTCGTTCGGCCGGGGCGTGATTTGATAGATGATTCTGGTGCAACAGGTACACAATCCGTTAACTGATAGCAGTAATTAGAGCCGTGTGTCACTCGGAACAAAAGCTGCCCCCTGGCACAGCTAGCATTTGGCATTTATCACTGCTTGACTTACGTTAGGAGAGTCTGAAGGGAGAGAAGGAGAAAGAGTACGGTGCCCCTCTTATATGTGTCCGTATATATATAGTATATACGGACACACTGACTCTCATTCTCGCTCTCGTATTTTGCCTTTGGGTTATGGCGGCCGGTTTCATCTAATGTACTAATAACATAGTGGCAACCCGACGATTAATAACGGAGCGCGGCTTTTACTGAAAGCATAAGACCAGCTTGCGACTAGTGGGTGGACTCTTGTAACTGGCCATCATCGAGTATTCCGCATTCGGTAAAGGAGTACAGTGTCAGATGTGACAGAACAAAAAGTCCGAATAATCGTAGGGTTTTTTTTTAAACCCTACACAAAATTGATAAGCCCATATCGCCCTACCAATAATTATATTCGCGTCAGCACGAACTCTCTACCCATATCAATACCGTGTAATAAGTGCCTCGTATATATGGGGGGTATATTGGTTAACCCCTTGCTGAGTGGGTGAAACTAATATAATAACGATCATTTGTATTACGTATTATAACTCGGTCACGCTGTGCGAGCGATTCCTCTTGCTGCTGTTAAAATCTACTATACGCCATTGTAAGGAGGTACTCCACCTGTGCTTCGAGCATTATTCTGGGTGTTATTTTAAATCAACAGCAGATCCAGTAAACGTAACGAGAATAACCGACGGCGAAGTGAGCCATTGTGAGAGTAAATTTAAGTCGCGTAGTTTGACAGTGGGACAGAAGTAGAGAGACGGGTGTAGCCGTCTATAAGATAACGTAATAATCATGATCTTCTTCCATCCCTTGTCCGGCCACCCCCCTGACCGCCCAATAATAACAGTCCAAACCTTATTCGATGTTTCTCTGACTTCTTCTTTCCCCCGTTCTTCACCCTTCGAAATTCTCAGTAAGCTCGAACTGCTATGCAGACTGAAACGAGCCTCGAGTCTCAACACAAATAAGATAATCTCCATTATAAACTGAGAGGCAGGGTAAGTAAACGGCGAGGAGTTATTTACTTGCTGTGCCAGTGGGGGCTGAGGCAGAGGAAACAAAATAATGGCACAGAGAACGCGAATAAGAAGAAAAGAATCCGCTTTGGTTAATTCGAAACTTGCGCATGCGCGTTTACGGCGTCTGACGTTGCCTAGCAACGGTGTCAACAAGGTATAAAAGTACGTGGATTTAACTGTTTGTCAGATAAGACGACGTACTAATTGTATTATAACGAGTATAAGTTCATGTGATATTGAAACTTATGTAATTTTTATAAGAGAATTACGTGACTCACCCAAGATGTCCCGCAGTCGGCACTTCCAAGAGTCTGAAAGGCCGGTACGCATCTAAACGTCATCCTGCGGTACCTCTAGTATGGAACCAGATGATTAAGTACTATCGTTCTCCGGTCACAACTTACCTAGAACAAAACAAAACACTTAGTTAGTGATCTAGCTGATCATTGAGGCATTGTTTCTTGATGATTATTTGCTTCCTATGTTTTCAGATTATGGTACGGTTACGAAGTGACGTTAATGTTTGGATATATAAAGTCGCCGGAAATCATCACAAGGATGGTGTCCCGTGGCGATGCACCGTACACACAGTGTACATCTTCTTGGATCTTTGATCCTGCTCGAACCGACTCGATTTTATATCACCACAGGAGATCTTTAATCCCTTCCTTTCACACACTCTTCTCCACGTAATCCCAGTGTTCAGTTTACCATGCACTTTTCTACATTCTAATTATACCTTATACCTGCACTCGATACGATTGCAGCAAACAAATGCATCAGTTCTATAGAATAGAAATATTGTCACGTGAATACAGAGAAATAGATTATTTAATTAAATGTCAATGTGAAAGAGCAAATTTGGAAATATTGACGAATACAAGGATTCCCTTAAAAGTGCATTGTAATTTGTTGCAGTTGCGGTGCTCTACCTTGGTATTGTTATATGGACCTATACCCATAGTGCTTATGTACATACTGTATATACACAAATACCCTACCCACCATGTGCGAGAGTTCGCCCTAATGAAAACTTATGCACCATGCAGTGATAATTGTCAAGGAAATTGAATTCTGACGAATGCACTCTAACTGCAATACCGGAATATATTAGAGATGCAGACAGTGGGATATTCCTGTATTATTGTGGCGGGACTGTTGCTTCAACCGTTGCCCGCTTGATTACTACACACTGCATATAACGTACGTCACATATGTAGAGAATCTCCTGAACTACGAATTCCATACAGAGTTTAAATGCACTAGTTTAATATTTTAAACTCTATTAGAGAACGTTGCACAAAAGTGTATTGCATTATCACAATATACATACCGATAGATTATAATTTGGTACACCAGAGTATTAACTTTATTTGACACCGATGTACCTTCGTTAACGGCCACCCAAGAACTGACCTCTCGTCTTTCTGTCACCTTGATCGCAAGCTTAAAATAATCAAAACATACATTTCCACTTGCACACCCAAATCCGCCCGATTCGTTTCAAGTGCTACACTAAATAAAAAAATCAACACGTTAAAAAAAACGAAGGTGCAAAATATACACAAAAAACAATAATCGCATACAACTCCTTCGTCAGATGCACAATAAAAATAACAAAAATTTACAATCATAAAAATTCACATATTTTAAGAATCTTGGAGTTATTCTTTCCATATGCTATCGATATATTGAATAAATTACAAAATTAAATTAAAAGGTTCACTCGCTCCACAGGTAAAAATTTCACTCGCAAACGTTACAGCGTACAAAGTTATTTGTCGGTCAAAAGAAAACTGCTAGGAACAATTCTGTCTTAAGTACCTCCAAGAAGAGGTGCAAAAGACAAGTTTTTATGGCCTAGGAATACAGGAGTGAAATAAAACCATAATAATACATAACAAGGCTTCCTAATCCGTAGCAGCATAAATAACAAGATAATTCTAAAAATATAAATAGAGATACATTCTTTTAATAGCACAGATCATAAATGCATCTATATAACATACCAGTCCAGACAATATGCATAGACCCACTGTAATTAAACGTTCAACTGTAACGGATGATTAGGGTGAAAATGGATAGAAGTCCTCCTCACCACCCCCACTCCCTATAGAAACGAGCAATCCATGGGGGTCTAATAATTCATTATTGTTATCTTCCAGCGCACTCCTATGTCATATCTCTAATATCACACAGATGCTATTCGGCGTATCAGACTGGCCCGATCGAATTTACAGATAAGAGATCCTATCGATAAAGCAGGGAGGCTTAATCGCGCTAAGGACGCAATACTCATTCAGCTCTCATTAGCGGAACCAGTGCCGTGATGCCACGTGCTGGACCACTTGAGTAATCTCATTCTGAAGAAATAACAAAGAGATACGTCTATGCGTTAAATCTCCACGTATGTGACGATCCAAGAAAAAGTAACTAACGTAAGGATAAAAACGGTATATATATATATTCACACACGTAGAAGGAATTCCAAAAAACAGTCCAAGAGGATGGTTTACGTAAGCCAACCTCAGAAGGTAGTGATTATATAGGTGCTGGGATAACCGGACGCATTCTTCGGTCAATTAATAAAAGGACGAATAACCACTAAGACTCGGTAGAGTCCAGGGTGTTGGTTGGATGGTCAGTCGGTACAGGTACTGGCTGCGGAAAACGCAGAAAGAGGAACGCGAGATGCAACCTACGAGATGGGGTCCAGGATGGGGCCGGAGGAATGAATAATGGATTCGAACGTAGCCATGCCAGCACCCAGTTGAATATTCATAATGCATTGCTATATGACTATGTGCTCTGGGTCTCTATATGATGTGTGTGTGTTTGTGTGTGTGTAGTATGTGGATATATATATATATGTGTGTATACATATATATTATTAGCGGGCTGGGCTTGTGCCGCGTTGAGTTTTGCCGAACTAAGCCGAGCAAACTGAGCTACCTGCTTGAATATGGAGCAGACCCGTGTTAGGTGCTCGAATGAGTCCCGAATATACGTATTTTTATCCAACTCGCGAAATTGGGGCATTACGCCGGAAGAACAGATTGGAACTTCTTTCCGGACTTGTATATATAGTGGATGTGATAGTGACAGAAACGCTTCAATTTCATCTGAAGGATGATTTCTCAGTATCACGGATTACCAGATGATTTTTGACTTGACTGTCCTGCCGGTATATGATGCCTAACGACGTACTATTAAAGATAGTTAACGACGGCTGGATCACTGGTATTTTTTGATCACTATTTTCTAGGATACCCCTTATATATGGATATATTAATGGTATTTCTTAAAATAAGACGAGTCAAAATTACTTAAATGCTTTTGGAAAATTCTTATCTGTATTTATCACTGATCTTGGCCTTCTCTGTTATATCGGATATTGGGTATCGATAAATTCAAAATTAAATTTCGATTTATGTTATACGTATATCTGTATACTGAAACGGTTAGACTTTTAATCTTCCCGCGTTACGTTCCTTTACTGGTTTGGCTCTAATTATCTAAGTGATTTGTTGCCAGCGTCTACTGGTACGGTTTTTGGACCTGATATTAAGTCGAGATCATTTTCATCTCTGCTTAATTAATCCCTCGATGTTGTCAATAAATAGAACAAAAAAAATTGAAAATGTTTAAAAAAATGTTTATCCAAAATTCACACGCGTGACAATTTTCAAATTTGGTTAGTACTATTTTTTCGCTCTCCTGCACTTTCGTATCAATTAAATTTGTACGACTGGTCAAGCACCATTCAATCAAGATTGTTACCTTACCGACGCACACATTTCAATTCTGATAACGAGCTTCGAGCGTGGATCCTAATTCGTAAGGTTGGCAAGACTGAAAATATAATTGAAAGTAAAATAAGCAGGCGCACGAGGTGAAAAGAAGAAGAGTCGGTCGTACGTACTATAGAAAGAAACGTGGTAGCGAGATGTTCGCTTCGCAACATTCCAATCTGTTACAATTACCGAATAATTCCAATGTTGGCCAGCATTGAAGCAAAGGAACCTGAAATTAACTTGATTAGAGGCTACCGTTCGTAAGGATGCCTACTACTGGAATTTAACCAGTTATTATATAGATAGTAGCTACGAGGCCCCCTATACGTGTTAAGGGCAGAACGTGCTTCACGAAATTAGGTTCTCAACCTATCGCCAATTCTTTCACTTATTATCGCACGATCAACGTAGAGAAAATTAATTAATCAAAAGAGCATTGCGTGTGTCAATGGAGATATTGATCAGTATAAATATTGATTAATTTTTAATATTTTTATCCGACACCTGTGTGCACGCTTAATACCCTGTAATTTTTTATTCATCACGACCAATTAAATTGTCAGTGGTTATAATTAAAATGTACCACGGTATCGATTACCGATAATTAATTAAACTTGAATTGTGAAAATATCACTGGTGTGATTAAAAATACGTTTACAGTGAAAAGATAACTAGGCAAAATTTTACATTAAACACATTTTTATGTATACCTCGAAAATTACTCGAACATGATGTTCCGACTGGAAAAATTTTATGGTTTTTCATTGCGAGTCAATGGGTGGGGCGAGAAGGGGGGGGGGGACATAAAAAAGGGATGTACCTATCGATACGGATAGTCAGGTATAATACCAGACGAAATGAAATTAAAAAGTGATTTTACCTGTTGAACACCCAAGCGATTAAATAGAAATTTGGCCGTGATCTCAGAATTATGAGAATTACCTCGATAGCCCCGTCATTAAAATCCCTCTTTGATTAATTTATCCGGCTGTTATTTAGCCACACGGAATTCAAAGGTTTTTGCTGCTCTCCTAGCTCACCCGGTGATAAATCGTTTAATTTAATAGGCAATATACTAACGCAGCCTGTACACAAGATAGCACTACTATCAGCAAGACACCCCCCACATGCAATCGCCATACACGCACCACATGTAAAAGACGCATGTGTAAGATATCTAAAAAAAATTTTAAATACAAAAAAAAAGTGTATATCTCTTTCACGGCCAGTATCTGAATTACTTGAATTGAAAAAAAAAAATATTATTTTTCCAAAATCGCCCAAGAAACGTATAACCCAATTTTATTATTAAAGAATACAAGCCACGTGTGAACCGTTCGAACTAATGTGTTGTGCCGCGTATGAACGAGTTGTCAAAAAAAAATAAAATAAAGTGCCAAATGGCAAAGGGTTCCGAGGGTTTCTTTTCACAGAGGTTAATCAGGGTCGGTACACTGTCTGGCAAGTTCGGTTCGGTTGGCGAATGGCTAGTTAGCAGGAAGATTGGCTTTCTTGGCCGTATTGGTCCCATCTGCCACTGACGTTATTGGTACCAGCCAAACACACGGCAGTAAAATCGACTAAGCTGACGGTTATTTATTGCTCGCGGTGGCACAGGTGAGTGGGACCAAAGCCAGGCACACACAGAGGTATTTAACACTTGGAATCGCTTATTGGATTCAAAATTCTTCTCCGAGACTTCTCCTCCCATTAAATTCTGAAAAGGACCCGACCGACCCCACACTTCGAGGACCCGAGCGCAGCGCAAGCTTTTTCGGACATAAGAAAGTCCTGGCCCTTCCATTAAACGATCTTAAGCATTGACTCCGCACGTACCAATCTAAAATTAACCTTCGGATTAAAAAACGAATAAAACCTAAATTTGTACAAATTCAATGCATTCTTAGCGACCACCTACGAAATGCAACCACCTATCAAATCCACCTGGATGCACCGATACCAATCTTTCCTCGCGATGGAAACGAACGAATAAGAATGGTCTGAAGTGAAGTTCTCGGTGCTGCAAAGCCAATGTAAAATAATGCTCTCTTCTTGATTGAAACGTCAGCCTGGAGGAGTTATGTGGTGGTGGTACAGTTTATGCAGTATATATCTATGTACATATGTAACTACTCGATACCCAGCTGTAGGTCGTAGGCTGCTATATTCTTGATTGCCCCACATGAACTACCTACAGAGTACTATAGGTACCAGTATAGATACATAATACTGCACGTGTTTGCCATACGTATATATGTATACGCCATTGACTGACTATATGCTTACACATACGAGTAACACATGCCTATAGCAGCCTACGAGAAGAATGAAGTAACTGGCGATCGTAAAGCATTGAAGGCGCCAACGGTAACAACACAATCGTTGCACCATCCTGTCTGTTCGTTCGATCGACCATTAACAACCTAATAAGTGCATCCTGCAATTGCACTCTTTCTTTCGGCACCCATAACACAGATAAAAACCTTAAAAGCTTCTTACGCACTAAAATTTCTTATCTCAATAAAAAGTCCAAGATTCGGCGTATTGTGATGTAAAGATAAAAATGTAATCGCGTGAGGCAAGGTCTGCCGCTTTTAAAATAACGTAGTAATTAAACAGTCAATTAACTCTGTCCTTTGACGTGTACAATTATTAAAATAACACAATGCAGTGTTTTGCCTAATTCCACAAATTGACATAACGAACGTATGCACGAAGACACGTGTTATATTTTGCGTTAGACAGTCCCTCGTGTTCGTATGTGATATTTAATTTGATATTGCTCTGCGATAATTTATGTACAATTTTATTATTTATACGTATGTATGTACTTAGTGTCTCGCTGTATCAGTAACATGTAAATATTACGTGCGAGCTTGGACTTATATGGGCGAACGTAGATGGCCCGTAGAGTAACGCAAGTTCGAAAATGATTCCATTGTAAGAGGATTTTACGAGTGACTTTTTAAAGCCTGTCATTAGAGCGTCTGCGGTTGCGCACCGCGTGGATAGTTACCAAGGAATTTACAGTGATTTACTGCTCAATATTACGCATTTATATTCCATATGCCTGACGTATCTGTTTCACTTAGAGCGGAGAAGACTGAATTGCCTTAGGCTGGACCAATGTTCGACAGTGCTATTCTGCGAGCTGATGACAATATTATAATCGACCACGAACTTTATGAACGCGCATATATACAATATGTATGTATACCACACACAGAGTATTTGCCGGCTCTGATTACCCTTTAACAGGTACGCTCTCTGTGTCACCACTATTCCCACCGTACTTTGCTTTAGTTGGTTAATTAGTAGATAATGAACTCTCCCTTTTTGTGGCTGTTATGTCCACGTAGATAGATATGGAGTCTTTCTTTATGTCGGGTCATAACGCACGCGTTGCTCGTTAAAAATTTCGCTTCAATTCTGCCGAGTTTCAATATAATTAGTATTGACGAGTTCGTATTAATAATATTAGAGCATGATATTAATTGGCTCTCGTGTATGTATGAATGTATGTGGCTGCATTTTGAAAAGAGTTTACCATTTGGTGCATTCTCGCGGTGTTATAGTAGTCGAGATTCGGCATTCGGGCTTCCTTGACGCTGATCGGCGTGACACTAATTAAGATAACCTTTGAACCCCCGTTAAATTAGCTCCTGTTTCTTCTTTTTATTATTCTTCTGCCTTCCCGGTCTCTTATTGGCACGGTGCACTCACTCATCCACTTGAACACAGTCACTCACGCACAAGGTCTCTCCCGCTTTGTCTCTCTTGGTAGAAGGAGAAGTCGTTCCGAGTCGCGAACTGTCGTCGATCCACTTGTGAACGATCATTCAGTCATCGCGATCAGTTCGCACATGCGAACGCGGCTGCACTTATATTCCTATTTGGCATTCGATCCTGGACTACTCGGTGCACTTTGGAGTAACGAAGAGACCCGTCGATCACTCGTGTTGTTTTTGTGCGTTGATCTAATCCTTTTTAATCGAGGATCCGAGGTGCCTTTTTGATTGATCGCGGCTAAATATTGCACAGGATCGTTACGATGCACTTTAGCTTAATTGTTTTCAACGACGTGGTCCTGTTTTTGATGTTTTCTGACAAGTCGCGGATTTCACTTAGGGTCTAATTAAAAATAAATTTGTTTTCGTTACACTCGCGTTATTTAATTATTGTTAACGAGTGATTGTGATAACAATTGATTGATCGACACCACGTCGACGAGGATATATCATGGATGTGAAAACATTATGGAAATTCGCGAGGTGACTGATGACCTGGATCGATCTCAACGCCCCCGGATGATTCGCGACTTTCGACCCGGAATCTGTATCGATTTTACACCGGATCGATATTGTTCCCGATATCTGGACCTTTGTATAGGTACGTATGGGCTTAACCGTCGTACAGGAGGACTCGAGGGTTACTGCGCCCGCGGGGCCTTAGCTACCAGAAAGAAGTGGTCGTGGGTCCTGGTGGGAGTTACGCGCTGGGAGCGGTCCCGGGGCCTGACGATTTCTGCCTGTTGCTCATTGGTCAGCCACGGGAGAATGGGGACCAATTGGTTCTCGAAGAAGACGATTGCTCCGGGCCTTAGTCCCACCCAGACGCTACCATTGGCTCTTACAAGGGGCCCAGACAAGACTGGGAGACCAAGAGACGACGTGCTACGCGTTCTGCGACTCGCCTTCCGATCCCCAGATAAGCTCCTGCACAGATCCTTTTGTTCCTTGGATAAAGGATAAGGCCCCGCTTGAATTTACTTGCTATTCCCTTACTTATCAATTTTAGTAAGAGCCTATAAGATTTTGTCAAAATTTTTCAAAAAATTTATCAATGCTTTTTTAATATTCGCTCTGGTACCAACTTGTATCCTTTTTGAAAAAAGATTGACCCAAATTCTAACTTGCTAGATACTAGAGCGTTCACACAGTATTCCCTGAGAAATCATATAACGCATGTTACTTTGATAAGGCCCATTTCTGAAACGGAGTACATCAGAGTCTGTCGTAAACTATTCGTATCTGCCCTTTGAGAAATGTCTCTGTGAACATAATGAATGCGGGGCCATTGTCACCATACACCCTAGGACCCACTAAAGACCGCCCATGACCCAAGACCCTTCCTTTTGCAATGACCCCCTACGTCTCATCTGCAGCCTATGATTGGTTAACAACCTAATAGATGGATTCAGTGGGACTTGTTGAATGAAAGGGACCCATTCGGTAGCTATGAGAAATTAATCTTCCAAGTTCCAGGCTGACCCTTTTCGATCTAGTAGAAGAAGGAGTAAGGCCCATGATGGGTGAAGATTTCAATATCGCTGACAAGTATGCGGATGCACTCAGTCAGTTTTACACGACTCTACGTAATCAGTGACGCATCTAACAATAAGTTAATATTACTGTGAAATTAGTTTAGCGAATTGTCGGGATCGTGACTACCAAAGTTCAAACTATTCGATAGTGAATTTCGATTCGGTGCACTTCACAGCGTGGATCCAATAATTTCACACTCAAAGGCGTCAATTCAATTTTTTTTTGTGAAATAGGTAAAACGTGTCAGACTGATAAAATTCAAAGATCTATCACTTAATATACTACTTCTGTCAAATAAGCTTTGATTCGGGTTTGCTTCAAATCTCATATCTTATCAAAATGAAGTAGTGCATATGTACCTATTTACATACAACCTACGACCTTTGACCAGTGTGTACGCAGTGACTGGATGTTAAATATAATAGTAACTTATCCTGCAAATATCATATACTAATTTCCACGGAATTACTCAATGTCGATATGCACGATTAATTACAATATCCACCTACCCAATTACACTGACGTATTCGTGTAACGCAAGAGCTTTGACGGCGACTGTACAGACTACGAGTTATAACGTAAGTATATGTTTCGTGAAGAAAATTAAGCACGACCAAAGTTATCCCATAATAATGCAACATCAAAGAACTTATGTAAATTCGGCTCGGTTAGATTTCCTACTGCAATTTAATGTACGAACTTAGATGAATTTACACATAAATCTATACCAATCTATACGCGATTGATTTTTTTTGTAAAAATCCAAAAAATTCATTAATTCAACTAACCAGTTCAATTTTGACAAGCAGATAGCGTGCGCTACAGTGCGCATAAATACCGGCAGAATTATAAATAGGAATATACAGTTTCCATAAAAATATAATATAAACCAGTAGACATTTAGAATATGAACGTGACTCAGGGCGTAACCAAAGAGGTACGTTGGTGTAAGGTATCTTATTGATCTGGTACCCTGGGGCGTGTCATCCTGGGCTGTTTGGCCGCAGGGAGGACCACAGCTAACCCTAAAGCAAAGGGGACCAGGGCGACGGCGCATGCCCAGCATCCTCGTTTCTCTGCCTAGAGGGTTAACTTCCAATCACCGGGAGCTAGAAGCGCCTTTCGCTCGAGGGGTTGTCAAGACTTTCGTGGAGAAAGAGAAAAAAAGAAAGAGGAATCCCCACGCGCATGCGCACTAGCTGTTTCAATTCTTCCTCTTCTGTCCCAACCGATCCTAAGGGCTGGTCGTCAATCCACTCTGTTTTGATATTCTGCCTCTCTTATCACTGCCACAGCTTCACCCCTTACTTCGATCCACCTCTATTCCTGCTTAGGGTTATCTCTTGCACTGAATTTTTCTCGATTAGATACCTTAAAAAAAATATGAAAACCATTATTACCAAAAACGTAACCGACAATGACATCGCTTACAGGTATAACCATAAGTTGTTCTTACACCGTAACCAGAGACTCCAAGTAATTCACGACCTGCTTTTACGATTCCTTGAATTATTCGCATCCTCTAGAGAAACATTAAAACTCGACGATCGCCAGCATTAGGACTTCCAGTGAAAATCCCACTTCCGCCATTACTCCCGAGCACTTAATGTTATTGGCGTAGAAACCAAGGGCCCTTAAATTTCAGATAAAACAAACAATACTTATGTGAATAACGGAAAAAAAAAAAAAAAAAATTATCTGCCAACCTTTTAGAATGTATTCAGGGGAAAAAAGAAATTACATACCCTTGTCCAAGAGATCCGCCATCTTACCCCGTGCACGAGTCCTTCTACGTAGGCATGCTTGGCAATCGGACCAGGGTGCAGAACCCGCGGAGAATCGCGAAGGCAGAGAGGCGTAGAATAAAAAGAAAAAGATTAAGATAAAACAAGAACAAAACGTCGGTGCAATAATCGATGATCGGAGTTATAATAAATGAAGTATGTCTTGCTGGAAGTGGAGGTGGATGAAGTAGTGATGCCGTGGTGCGGGAAGGACTCCAAGATACCGGTAGGGTGGGTATGGTACCTGACGACGGCCTGGGGCATCCGTAGGGAGATCATCTTGACTGTAATCCAGTGTGCATCGCGGTATCGCGTATCGCATCGAAATCTTCTGGACTACGTCGAGGTAAAACGTAAAACGTAAAAGTAACTAATTATAATAAGGTGCCGGGGGTACCTCGTAGTATCCAGGTGCCTGCACGCTCTTTCGCGATTATCCACCATGTATTATATTTATTGCGCAAGCTTTCTCTAGCAACGTGAGAATTATAATGCATCGCAAGACGCTAATGGCGCGTACGTAAAGCACGCGACTGGTCGTCGAAAAGAAAAATTTCGTGACTGTTGGATTGAAAAAAAAAAGATTTTTTTCATCACAACAAAATTTTTTCGATAAGTACCATTGGATCGGCGTATAAAAATATCGTAATTTACTGTAGTCGCGTCTGGTGAGTCTCTTTACCCGTAAAATAGAAGCACGACAATTAAGTATGGTACAAGTTAATTAGAGCGAGGACTAATTAGATATATCGAACGTATAATCTTCTGTACACGAAGACGAACTTACGAGCCCTGCGAAATCTAATTGAGTTTCTCAAAGTGCGGAACGTTATTAATCATCCCCGGTACCCGTGGTATAAACTGGTACGCGGGGACAATGTTACCTTAAGTTTTCTCGCTGGAGACTGAAGATATTATAGAAAAGTTTCGTAACAATGTAAACGACCCCAAATAAAACTCTACGACAATACAGACCTAAGTTTCTTAAACAATAATTGGCACACAATGCGTAGGAGGAAATTTGAGAATTGGTACCAAAAAATCCAACCTGCTTATTACCATTGAAAAAAAAAAAAATACAAGATATTAAGTGCCGAGACGGGGTAGGACAAACGCAAAAAAATTACTAGAAATTCCCCCCCCCCCCCCAACCGACATTTTAGAGCATCCCCAAAACACGTACCTTATACCTATATATATACCCAACGTGAAGTAGTATAGCAAAAATACGTGTAAGGTCGCATTACAGGATAGGAAACCATAGTAGGTACCAACCAGACGTCTGCCATGTTAGGCTTTCCTATTGGTGGGAAAATGTGGGAGGTAGGTATATAACCATAGGTGATACCGTATACATATATATACTCAAGTACATATATGCTATAGGAAGGCGACGATGGTAGATTGGAGAAATAGAAGGTACCATATGACATAAGTATATACAGATATAGTCGAAGAAAAGCAGACGCATACCATACAAGCAGTAGGTACCAACCCTAAGAACTTACACCCTTACAGAAGGTTATAGGAGTCACCCACGATAGAATTGATCGGAGAAGGAAGGATTGTAGGTACGTAGGTAGGTATATATATATATATATAGAGAGAGAGAGAGAGAGAGGTCAGGGAGGAGGCAAAGGAGGAAACGTAGGAGGTTGAGCCTCCGGCGCAAGCGCCCCTCAGGCGACGTCACATCGATTCCTCGGAGCAAGAGCTTACAAAATGGCCGCCGGCGTTCCATTCCTTCCGCGCTATTCGTACAGGGTACGCTTCCGTCTATCTAGGTCCTCTTTGTCTGAGGTGTATGCGAGAATAGCGTCGGGGGCCTCCTGGAGTACGAGAAAATCGATGCACCTTAGGGATAAGGCCACGGAGTGACGAGAAACCGAGGGCGAACGGGGGATCCCCGTGCAGGTCGTAAGAAATTGAATTATTAACCGAGGCAGAAGGTGCAACCCACCGGATCTAAACTGTCTTCCTAACAAAATACCTAATCTCGTGAAAACTCAACTATCTTTGACGTTTTAATAGCCGCTACTTGTATAGACGTTCTACCGTCGTTTAGGTGCTCGCGTAACCAGCTGCTATTAAATAAATTAAAAAATTGTTATTTTATTGACACACCATATATATTTTTTAACGATCCCTCAGACGGATCCCTCAATGCAATCGGTATCACTTGCTATTGCACTGATAAGAATTGCAGAATAAATTGTTGAATAAAAAAAAAGTCGCAAGTCGATAGTAAACATTGTAAATACCTCATGGCGATTCCGCGCATGCGCACTCGCCACGTAAAGTGCATGCTTAACCCATAAATAACGATAAACGCCATAAACAAAGTCGAAAGATAAAACAAAACGAATAACAACGTCGTATATCAACCGCACATGACCCTTGAACTCGTTCTAGCCGTAAACTCAGCACTGAAATCGCAGTGCCAAACTAATTGGTCTTACCTATCACTTCGTGTCTGGATACAGAAAAGGTATCGAGAATTCGTATCGAATTTCCCAGCGATTTTCCGTCATCAGTTACCTTAGTTACCGAAAGCACAATATACGTGGTAATTAGATACAGATATACATCAGCGGAAAATAGTCGGTCGATCGACTTGAGAAAAGTACACCCCCTACGTAACGTATTATACACGGCATCCATTATGCCGTCTATAAATAGGTATTTTGACATAACGAAAAATACGTGTATTTATCAGTGATCAACGACCGCGGCCACCATACAATCTGGTATTAAATGCAACCGAGCTCCATTCTACGGTGACCATGAAATGACGCTTCGATATGCATGCACCCTACAGTCCCCCCTTTTCTACTGCACTGCCACGTATACCACAGTAGTCACTTCGTACAAACGCGTACTCACCCAACGATTTCCACCCGCGTTCTCTTCCACTGTATCTAACGCATGTACTCGTATGCTATACGCATGCACTCACGCACCCTACCCTATATATATATATATATATATATATATATATACCAGACACGTTACGGGGCACGTCCTAGCGACTGAGAGCAATCGTGATTTTCCATCCCGTTCGTACGGCCAATGTAAATCGAACGCTGCATGTGAACAGCCACATGTGACTACATTCCATTTTGTGTCCTGAGGCTTTTTCAAATTCTGGGTGAACTAACCCACGCGAGATTTTCCACGCTCGCGATAAAAATGAGGAATTTTATTGGTATTAATTATATGCTTCCTCGATACCGATATAATTTCGAACGTTGCATCATGGAATTTTTGTATGGGGGAGGTTACGTTATTTTTTATATACAATTTTGGAGTCGACCATGTTTTTCTTATGGATACAATCTTTGTAGTATAAAATTTTGTAACATACATATATATATATATCGAGGAGATCCTGGCCAGGTGCTTGTGGGTTTCTGGATGGGTTCGCATAATTTCCTGATCCTGAATCGAAAGGATTAGAATCGTCCCTCTTTTGCTACAACCCCGGGCGTTTCTCGGTAGCGCCATCTGTTTTCGGGTAAACAGAACGCCAGGCCCAGTTCCATTCCCGGTTTTGGCCTCGGGACAAAATTCAATTTAGCAGGATGAAGCGTAAACACGGCGGGAAAAATTGAGCGGGAAAAATACCATTCATCGAAGCTCGATTGGTGGACGTTACGTAAAAAACAATAATAACGGTGAAAGGTTTTTTTTTAATAGCTCAATATATATATATATATATATATATATATATATTTCCTTCGATGGAAAAGGTTACCTTTTTTTTTCTCGAAATTATACCTTCTCTTTTTATCGTATGTCCACCTCCGACGGGTATTTTGTATATGGTTCACTTCCCGTATGCCACAGTCAGCCTGTTCGGCATCGATGACGTATTTCACTGAATCAAAGATGGAAGCCACGGAGGCGGTTCAGGAAGGTTGACAGGAGGTTATCTTCCTGACCGAAATCCTTACAGCACTGGGTAGCACTGGACTTATGATTGATGCGCTTTGGTGTCAGCGTCATAATTGAATGAGTACGGCCGTGTGGCTACGTCGGCACTTGTGACGTCCGCCGCCGACGATCTTCTCTGTCCATCTGACCCCGTCCCTTGGGCTTCCACGCTTTTACGTTTCGCCGCCCGCTTCGACGGAGCCACGAAGCTTCGATTAATTACTGTTCACGAACACCTGGGACTTTAGGAATCTGCGCGCCAGACATTCCGGAACCAATTTCTCTTTCAGGGTATCGGCCATGTTTGTTGATCTAGATGTCGCCACTTGTATCCTATGGCATACCGGGCATTAACGTAACATTGGATGGAGTGAAATTTTACATGTGACAATTTTGACTTTTTTTTCTGTACATTTTTTCTTTAAACATAGTATACTCGCACAGTGTCAGTTATGCCGAAAGAGCATGTATATCTTTTATAAACATTTTCTATGCCCAACTTTACACTTCCTCTCTGGCGTTATTAGCGCGAAGTGACTATACACATACGTCAATGTACATAATGTTGGCTCTTTGATGCACCTCGTGACCTACAATCTCACTTGCGCAAGAGGAAGCTAGGAAGGTTATTTTTAGGTAGGATCCAAAAGAGTTTGCCCTGTCGAGGTAGGTCAGTACCATCCGCATTGATACAGGGCCTTTCAACGTTAACTCTGAAGATTTCAATTTCACCCGGATAGTTTACTTCTTCGCTATCGTATATTTAAAGAAAGCTACCTTATTGTCCAACCTCATCGTGACCTTATTCCACCTTCGCGTCAAGCTTCTTAAGGCATTTTTCATTTTCGTACGAAAGAAATTCTCGTCGGCTGGTATTATTACGCAGTTATTTTTTTTTAAACAGCTACGAAACGAATACGACTCTTACGTTTGGTTCTTGTTATACTAAAAATATAAAAAAAAGTTTGAAGTATTTTTTTTTTTCTTTCGAATTTACATACCAATTGACGATACCAATTGGTGGGCCATTTCCGACGAAAGTTAAAGAGACACCAAGTGTGGGAATCTCACGTACGCTACAATGGAATGCCCGGAATGGCGGGCACGCGAGGGCTAACCATCCATTAAAGGGAGCCCTAATCTCTAATTATTTAATAAAAATATGTTTACGACGTGGCGCACCGTACGCCCCTCTACATGCCTTATTCTACCTTTTGCTTCGACTCAACGTAGAAGGAGTTTAAAGGGTCGAAGGTCGATCTGACGGCGGGCCGATCGTTCGGCCGAACGAGCCAGGAACGTAAAGCAGGATGAACGTACATACGTCCAGCAATATATACCTATATTATATATTCATTACCCGATATACTTTCACCGTTTACCCGATTCACCCCAATTAACAACAATGATCTCGCCTATAGACGTCTCTCGCTAAAATCACTGGAAATACAAAAATCAAACGAGCCCATTCTTTCAACAGTATAAATAATAATAAGAATACAAGCCATGAACGTTAAAAAAAGCTCAACCAAAACCGTATCAACTCACGGACCGACGCTCTCCCCAAATTTCAATCCCACCATTCTTCTACCCAAACCTAGATAGGTGCCGTGTGTACACTAGGTCCATTCTACGTGAGCCACCCTATATATAGCCCGGTCCAAGCTCCAATATCGTACGTGGCTTTGTCGTGTCTATTTACCTTAGACCGTCGACGACGTCAGGCGTCGCCGAACTTACTGAAACGATCACGTGTCGTATGCGTCCTGGGTGACGAAGTTAAAAGACTAGAGGTTGGAAGAAAAGTGAAAATTTTCAACAACAAAAATCCAAAATCCTACATACGCACTCCTGAAAAATGCGAAAAAATTACAACCTCTATGGAGCCTCTCCCCAACTAACTCGCGAGCCGCCATTGCCTCGTCACGTATAACCCCTTTTTTTTTCTTCTCCCAGGATAAACCACCCACGCTAACCTCCAAAAGGAATATGTTCAAATGAATTAGGACAGACAGACAACCCAGGCCGAGACCATAGTCGGACTCGAAACCAAAATTAAAACTATGGTTATACCACAGTGGAACCACAAAATGAGCGCCTACCTGCCGGAACCATTGATTATACCGAAACGCTTCCCACACAATTTCTTCAGAGCGTGCAAGTCAAACTGAGCTAAAAAGCGCTAACGGAGTCCGCGCGCCTCTAACTATATCCTCGCGCCACTTAGAAACCACTGTAATTTCCATTAGGGACTTTCGCGTAATCGCTAAAACGCAAACCGATACTTTTGGGTATCCTAACAGTGAGCCCGGGGAGTGCCGGCTATAGAAATCTGTGTTATTGGCAATTTTTAAATGCCGTGTGACGTCATTTGTAAAGAAATAAATTACAAGGGATTCCTATGCCCCGGATATCGATACGATTTGAATTAACGATCAATATTATCGATATCAAGCTCGTTTATGAATATTACAAAAGGAATGTCTCTTTGGTCTTACTTGGAAGTTGAAAATATTTCTTATTCCTGTTAGAGAAGGCGCCAGGGCGTTCTGGCGGGGTCAACTAACCTTTTCATTAGCCTAACCCCGGGCCAGGCCGCGTCGCGGCCTATAAAGCCCTAAACATTGACGCAAGCAAGATACCCTTGCGAGAGCCGAACTACAAAGTATATAATTATTAGTCTTCCCGGTGAGTAAAGCCTTGTAATTTCGTTGGCGCCACAGAACAGTTACAGGGAAAACAGAAAGGAACTTGGAGACACGTAAATGGCTGTTATCGTTTAGAAAAACGATAGCACCCTCTATCCTTAATAAGTTTGATAAACACGCTACACCCTGAACATACTCCAATGACGAATTCTTAAATTTAAAAAAAAAAAACATATCCAACGCATAAACCATCCCCAAGGGACAATAGGCGAGATAAAAATATATATGTATATATATATATACACGTGCCCATCCACACCTAATGGCAGAGGGGGTAGCAATAATAACCGGTGTCCATAACAAATGTATCTGCAATCCTGACATTCTCCCAGTTGCATATATAACAGCCCCATATATACATTATTGAAAGATGCCAATGTAAATCCTTCCAAAGTATAAATAAACCCTAGGACATGCCATACCAAGGTACGATAAAAGTAAAACGAAAAAAAAGAAAGTATAAAAAATTAAGACTGAAAGTCCACCGGGACGTAGCCTGGGGTGAATGGCCCGCGGGGAGCAAGAAGTATTCGTAGACTCGATTTTAAACCGGTCGATCGACGTTAGTTACAGGTACTTACGTATGAAAGTATCGATCTAGCTATCGGTGCGACGCAACAAATAACTGCCAGGGCGTATCCGTACCTATGTAGGTACTTCGATACTGCATATAGATATATATGGCCAGGGTTAGTAGGCACTGCTAGACACGATCCAGAGAAGTACGAAGGCAGCCGGGGCAGCTAGGCAGCCGAGGCAACTAGGCAGCCGAGGCATTATACCAGGCGTGTACGTCCGTACACGCGTATACTATACTGAAAGAAAAAGACAGACATGCGGACCGACCGAGGGGCAGACGGGCAGGCAGGCAGACAGACAGACAGACAGATAGACAGACAGACAGACAAGCTTTATGGCCTCCAGCGATGCGACGAAGAGCAGCAGATTATCTACTAGATTCAACATGCCGTCTGTCCGTGAGGCTGGTACTGGTATTGCAATTCGATTTACATGAGGAACAGAAAATTTGTACCAGATATCTGGACACGGATCACGCGTTATGAAAATTTGATAATGGGGTTATGAAATTATTTTTCAAAAATTTCTTACTAACAGGGTTCAACCGGGGAATCGTAAGAATAACGAAATTGTCGGGGAGGAATTGAAAGAAGCTGAGGATGAGGAGAGCGTACAGGATATAGGTAAGGCATGTAAGTGCGTGGGCAGAACTCCGAGTTACATAGGTGAAGACGAAGCGCAAGGCAGCCTGGGGGTCTGGAAGACGAGAAGTGGTTTCGCAACTATACAGGGACCTACCACCGTTGTAGAAGCCATTGCCATGGTGGTAGGTAGAAAGGTTGGCGGATGGGTACGTACGTGGTGGATCATTGGGCCTTAAGGCCCATCGGATATATATTCGAGCTCGCGCGTCGTGCACACCTTGCGTATAATTAATATCAAGCACGAGAAAGCCATATCGAAAGCCTGTAAGTGTATTTTCGCCATATCGAAAGCCCTGTGAGTATATTTTTGCGAGAGACTGTCGCGGCGTGTGGGAAAATAAAAGATAAATAGTAATCTCTAAGAAGGTAACTTTTTGTATAGAATTTTTTTTCTTTTCCTCCAGTCGTTACTTCCGCCCTTTAAAATTTCAGTGATTTACCGTCCGAATGATTTATTGTATCTCTATAGGCGCGGGGCATCAAGGGGACCGGTCGGTGGATCGGTGGATAATGGATCCCAACAAAAGAGTTAAAGTGGAAGATTAGAGGCGATTATAGTGGATCAGGTGCTCTCGCGCGTTTTATCGTAATTCAAGCACGATCTGACGCGTGGGTGGTTTATCCCCTTTACTGCATTGAGATAATACAATGAAAATTTTTCTTGCGCGAACCCTGTCGTCTTGATTTTATATTTTGAGGAGAGTTCGAAATCGATCTGGTAGCTGCTGATTGCCCGTCTTTTGGAATGCTTGGAATTAATGAAAAATTGTATTCCACTTCTTATATAGGTATACACCACCGGTAGACACATTGGTTTCCAATGGTGGCGGCAGCGATCCGAATCTCTTTCGTAGGACTATCATTTCGAATGATTAGCATAATGACGGGGGATACCGATTGTTTGTTGGCTCCATATATATTTGTGTGCTGGTAGCAAACGCACAGCATCCGATAATGAATAGGATAGTTTCTGGTATTTCGATAATTATACGAATCCCAAAGGCAAATTATAGATTTGCGCTTTTGCCGAATCAAGTACTGAGAACTTCTGATCTGATCTCTCTCTTCGTATCTGTATTAGGTAACAGTGTAAGTGTTTATGTATATGGACTTCGTAAGTATCCTAGAAAAAAGAATTACCTGCCAAGACTATCTCGAGACCATCATACCGAACCCTTCAAGCTGTCCATAAGCAGCCATCCCTTTTATATTACCTGTTAATTATATTTTCCATAAACTTCTTCCATGCCATTCACCTTGTTTTATGCTCGCACCAACGTGCCGCCTGCCTGCAAATGGATTTATAGCGCAAACCCTCACGAGCTACAAGGAGTATAGGCTGACGCTTGCAAGAGGTCAGGACTTGTACCGAACGGACCTGAAACCAGACTTGAAAATTGGATAATCAAGCGATCGATCAATTGGTACAAGAGATCAATGCCTGAACTGATCAAACTTAAAATCGGAATTATAAGCTGGATGATCAAATAACCCTGTAATATTGTCTATTCTAGCAGCTGTGTATTTAGGCGGGAAATTTGAATTTGATTCAAGATGTTTTTTAGAACTGGCGTTAACCCCGTCACGCCTATATGGTTCAGGCTATAATTTGACAACAAAAAAGAAAAGTGTGTCGATCCTTAAATAATTGTGTCGAAATACACAGGTGATATTATAAAAGTTGGATGGTAATACTGAAAGTATACGTGGGACAGACTAAATTTGAAGAACGGTTGAACGTTATAAAAAGGAGTCAGAAATGACAAAATGAGGCAAGGATAAAAGAACGGACAGACATTAACCTCGGCTCCTCAGAAAATGAATGTTTATGGCGCTTACGCCGCAATTATTATCGAATAAAGAGTCGTTTATAAAGCCTGCCCGCAAATGACACACAATTTTTACAACCGCTAATTCTAGAGAGCAGCGCGTCGCGCCATCTACTAAGCAACCGAGATTTACTCTGAGAGCGACTCTCTCGGATCCGTATTCCCGTGATTCGAGGGAGCAGTTAAAAATAATGATGTCTCAACTGAAAGTAAAGTGGGACCTTCCACCACGAAAAGGTCGTCCTTGAAATTTTTTGCATGTATCACGAATCGCAGAAACCGTCCACGAAAATTTTCGCGAGTATAATCATTTGGCGTGTACGAAGATTCACACGTTCCTAAATACGAAAAACACGTTAAAATTGACTGTTCGAAAAATTCAAGGAATCCCATGCAATAGGTCCCGGCTACTCCGTGAACCTGTACATCAACCCCAACTTGACAGCTAAGGAGACGAGGGTGGCCCATTAGAGCATTATCTGTGGGCATAAAATTGGAAAATTAGAAACCACGAAGAATGGGACATTATTTCGTTAAAAGATGTCTGGGGTCTTTTTCTCATAATAGTACCGACGGGGTCCAATGGGGCCTGATCTGTATACCGAAAGCGGTACATTCGTTTATCCTTCTCAAACTATATATCCCTTGATGCGAATATAAAATTTACAGGCAAATTTTCTTCCACCTCTCCGTTACCCTCGCTAACTACACCCTGAACCTGCACTTATATGCACTTTCTTGTGCACCTCGCACGTTTACTTTGAAGAGTTTAATGCAGTCGTAATATTCATCGCGTACTTGCAGCACCTACAAGCTTAGCCTTACGACTGATTAACCAAAGAAATAAGAAGGTGGGCATGCAGGACTTACGTGTGTCGGTAAAACAATAGGAATGTCTCACGAGGGAAAAAGAGTTTGACTACGTGGCGTGTGCGTAGCTCCAAGCCACGTGGAATTGAGGCCCACAATACCTCGGGGCCTTATTTCATTAAGTGCGGGTGTCCATGATAGATTTTGATGGGTCACTTAATTGTCAACTTAAAAAAGAGAGTAATATCATCACATGAAAGCCATATAGCTTTAGCTACTATATACAATATTGACACTTGTCTAAAGGTCTCAATATGCAAAGTTCATCCATTCTCAGAAACGAGTCATGAGAGGTCATTAAAGTTTCATCACCAGTTGGGGTATGCTCGACGTTGCGGAAAGGTACTACGCTGCAAACCTCAAAGATTAGATTTGCAGACCGCGGTTTGGACCGTGTCGGTTATAGGTAGATCTTCTGAAGAAGCAAGAAAAGCTCTTTTTGCTGGCTGGAGCCTTCTACAATAGAAGTATAAGAATCTAATGCTGCTAATACTATGGTCTTAACAATTCTACCCTGTGTAATAGCTCGAAGATCTTTTTGGTCATATTGAGGTCTCATCGACTTAGCTACCTCGGGGTTCAGCATCGAAGCAGTAGGTCTACCCAGACTCTAGACGCGGGATGCATCATTTTGCGAATAAAGGGTCCGGTAGAATTCTGACGACAACAAAGAAGGCGAGAAAACACCGAGATAAAAAGTGGTCCAGAAGAAGCTGAAGCTGGGCACATATAATACTAGATACATATACATATATAGGTGTTAGGTAGGTAAGTATTTGCAGTGAGCATAGCGTTGGCCAGTGCTGAAGGCAGTGGGACTATGGCTTGTACGGCGTGTAGTACGCTCTACAGTAAAAGGGAGGGTGTTGGTCGAGTTGAAGGAGGCGTTGGAGGTAGTGAAGGTGGTAGAGGAAGGAAGGAGGGCGCCGCGAGCGTTCAGCGTTCGTGAGGACTGAGGAGAAGGATGAAGTAAGAGGGGCCTGACACGCGATGCCTGCCCCAGGGGCGTAATCACGTGGCGGGCGGCGGGGGCGGCCCAAGAGGACCAAGAAGAAGAAGAAGAAGAAGAAGAGGGCCCATGATGCCCAAGACCATCCTCGCGTACCCTTCTATCCCCTAACCACATCTCTCCCCCAGTGCCTTCTCTCTCGTGCAGACTCCGACTTGCACAACCTGCCACCCAGTGCACGCAGACCAACGATGGACTCTTTTCCTCCCTCCAGGTCAGCACCCACCCTTCCCCCCTTCGGCGGCGCTACTTCTTTGTCCCTCTTTGGGCCCTCTGAACCCTCTCCGAAGAAATTCAGCTTCCCTACTGCCAGCGCCCATCCCCATCGCAATGCCACGGGGCACTGTGATTACGCGGTGTACCGCCGACAAAACAAGACGCTCCAGCGATGGCCACATGTACTTGCTGCTCTTTCTGAACCTTGTAATGCGCAACTTATACATTCCAAAATGCTGGATTTCGCCGAAACACGTGGAATGCCGTAGAATGCGCGAAAATAGTATCGGTCTCCATGGAGCTACAGATCCCTTAGCAGAGAGGTAATATTGTCGCTAGTTCGATAATCGCGGTAGGAGAGGGGACCCGCCATCGAGTAGCACGACTGGCTGACTATGGAAATGAGAATGGTGAACGGCGAACAGAGAACGCCTCGGTTCAATAGACCTTCGACCCTTAGGTCTGGATAATTTGTTTACGAGGAACGCACGCGGCCGTAGCCCGATCGCCGGAGGGTGAGCATGGTCAGTCTCTCGGATTCTCTTCCCCGGCCATTTTCAGCCCGAAGAGCCGGTCGCTCGCGCGACCTGAACTCCAGATCTCCTATAAGATTTACATACGATTACCGTAGTAAAGTAGAGAAGCACACACACCCACGCCATCCAGTCGAACCAGAGAGAGAATGAGAGGGGAAGATGAGGATTGCTTCGAAGATGTGGTTCCCGAGGACTCGGTGGGCCCAACCAAAGGGTGTAGGTGGTTTTTAAGTGGGCAGGGATGCTGCTGGCCTCCGGTAGGCGCAGCACGAGTTGCGGATGGTACAACACGCTCGTAGTGGCTCTGACTCTTCTCGAGTCCTGGGGCTGTCGGGATGTCGATGAGCAGCAGTCCGCGTGGGCCGCTCAGTAGGACGCCAGCACCCTGAAGAAGCCGACACCCTTCGGGCGACTTATCTTCGAAACAATGCCTGCGCTCTACCTGGTACCGATCTTCTTCGACGTTTTGGACCCCATTTTCGTTTTAATGAAAAATCGACCCAGGTCGTAGGTACCAATCATCATCTTCAGATTTGCCTCCATATACCAGGGCTGCGACGCAGTGAGATACTTGGTGGTTCGTAGCTTTCGGGTAAACCGGTAAAATCGCACATAGAAAACTAGCATGGGGCATAATGAACTATGCACGATCATCAGCTATTAGAAACGTAGTCCGGGTTTCTATATACTTTCACTATAGATAATTTCACAAAGAGCAAAAACAAAGTAGGATAACATTTACATCCCATAGGTGGGGTCACTGTGTAATCTCTCTTCCAGTCTCTCTCTCTCTCTCTCTCTCTCTCTCTCTCTCTCTCTCTCTCTCTCTCTCTCTCTCTCTCTCTCTCTTGCTTCAGACCTTTCTCCATCATTCATTGCTCGGCATTGATTTCAGACGGTTTATCACAAGATTCTGATCCAGGAGAAAAGCTCCAGTCGTTCGAACGTCTCCGGGGCATCGAAAAACTTTTCCCACTCGCGTACTCGTCTAGATTCCAACACTACGGTAATCATCCATAGAAGTCCGAAGTGGACATCAAATGACGTCATAGGGTCCGATAACGTCGCTGTAACAGAGTGGGCGATAAAAGGGAAAAATGCCAAGGTGGCTCCCTGGGGATTCGATAAGGTGTCAAATGGATCAGAAGGATCCCAACCTCCTGGCCCCATAGTCACCCTAAAGCTCGATTAATAGTAATAGCCACTTACTATACCCCTTTGGAATACTTTGGACCCACATCAGTAATTCAAAAAAATCTCCTACCCCGAAAAACTTGTCGAAAGGAAATTTATCCGTAGCGAACGTTCAGCGAAGCGACCTGCGCCACGACTTTAGCCGGCCATCTACGCGCGTCCGCCATCTTGTAATTAGGGGATCAAGGAGGCATCGGTTTTTTGAGCCAGGGGCTACAAGAGCAACAAGAGCGGCCGCGTGCAAGAGCAAAACTCGTAATATAAAAGCAAAGCCAAGGGGGATACGGGAGCAAAAAGACACAAGAGAGCAAAATATTTCATGCGGGAGAGTGCAGTTGCGAGGAAGAGAAAGAGACGGTAGGAGGGTACAAACTCGTGTAAGAGAAAAAGAGAGAGAAAGAGAGGGATCAAGAGAAGCGTTCGCCTGATACAAAACTGCATGGCATTAAGGACGAAGAAGACTGCACCAGAAGATACAGCGTGACTCCGGTACCGGAGATGCTGTAAGAATACGTACAGTATCTCGATTTGCAAGAGGAAGAAAGAAAGGGAAGTCACAAATCCATATACACATACTGAGCTAAGAGAAAGAAATTTCACATAAGCGAGGTAGAGGGATGAGAGAGCAGTGAACAAGATGGAGGAAAGAGAGGGGCAGTACATATACACGTATATACAATAACAAAGTAGGAGGAGGAGGATTGGAGGAAATTCAATTGCAATAAAACCAGTAAGCGTGTAATCTTACAAGGAGAGGCGTATAGGTGAGCAAGAGAGATGGCGAGACTGGATAAAGGAGTAGGAGGAAAAGTTGAAGAGAGATCATCGTCGGGAGATGCTCGCTGATACGGAGGATGCTGAAAAGAGTAAGAGAATACGGTAGAGGTCTGGTAGGTCGAGCCACCGCACGAGTTACGTATCAAGAATCCGCCACGGGCGTGGCCACATCAGCGAGAGCCGCGCACCGCTTATCCCTGATTCTTTTTTTCCAAGACAATTCGAACACGGGAGTGGCTGGTATCCTCCGACAAATTACAAACGTACCGCAGCACACGTTACGGGCGGTAGATGGAAACGAACCAGGATGAAGAATGAACTTGGTGTTACTGCAAGTGGAAAACAAAAAAAATTATTAAAAATTCATCACAGCATAACCCGATACCAAAGCCAAATGAAGATAGCGTCTGTCAATTCTAAGGAGCTATTACAAATTTTGACGAGAGCTATACGCGTCCTTGTCTCGCTCGTTGGAGAGACAATCGCTCCGTCTCTCTCGCACTCGCGGGCGGTATAGGAAATACGAAAATTTTTAGGTCCAGCCCTTTAGCCATCCGTTGATCGAATCTGTGATGTGCCTGTGTATGCACATTTTTTTTACACGATTTTGAAAATTTTTTAATTCCATTAACCAAGCAATAATCTCTTTGAGAATCCAAGGCACTGCGAGTTTTCAATGGCGCACCGGGTACCGATCCGGATAGACGGCGATCGCGATCGACGTGCGCCCTTATCGTGGAGCGAGGATCGCTAGACGTGGATCCGCCCCACAAGAACGCCAGGTAAAACGGGTGAAACCGTCTTTGATGTCTGGACCTCTCGAACACGACTAAAAGTTTACACCGTTTACACCGTTTACACGGTTTCACCTCGTGAATCAGATATAGGTATCTGCAGTATAATATATCACACAAGAGCGCTTGGCCCTGGGCACCCTCGGGACATGCGGGTGTATAATCTTTGGCTGCTCGAGCGGAGCTAAGAGTTTGGGCCCAATTACAGGGCCAGTACCACCGAACGAACGCCTCCACGTTCGGGACTCATGGGTCTTCTCAGATCTACGCGAACCTATACGTATATTCGTGATGCGGTATTCAAGGTCGCGTCGAAATAATTCTTGCTTGTCCCAAGGCGTCGAGATTCGATCCTCGAAAAGCGACGGAAGCGCCATCATCTTTATATTCGTAAAAGGGATTTATATTGTGTTGATTATATACCTATACATATGTATGTATACCCTTAGACATGTCTTATGAACATGGATCGTTTACACGGATATAAGAACATTTGGCGGTATGACTTTACATCATATAACGGGGAGCTCGATTCGAAACGTCACTAATACGTAATTCGCGTGCACGAATCTTCAATTTCGTGAATTTTTAATATTTCGATAATTAGCACAGATTTGGGGAAGGCGTCACAGCCAAGTTTAAGAAAATGTCATGATATCGAAAATTGATCAGTTGTACATTAGTGCTTTCTGATGAATATATACATGTATATATATATATTATGTATATATATGCCAATGAGAATAAGGCAACGATACCTATATACTGACTACCGATATCTTGCTATTAAAATATTTCCCTGTATAATTTACTCCCATGCCATGGATGGGCTAGATAATGGATTCCGCGTAAACTAAAAGCTTAGCGAACTCATAGATTTTTGGCGAGAGAATGCCGGATGCTCTGGGTCCAGCCACACGCGATCTCCTACGTGCTGCTTTCGCGAGGGAGTTTGGACGCGGTTCGATTCGTGCCAATAATAATTATTGGTAGACCGTGTAAAAAAAAGATAGATAGACATTTCCTGGTATCGGATTATTATACGTTATAAACAATTTTACAAAAAAAATTTCTAATACTAATCACAGTCGTGTTACTGGGGATGAATTTTAGATTGTGAAAATTTCTACGTAATCGTGGTACTGTGAGAGAAAGAGAGGGGGAGAGAGAGAGAGAGAGAGAGAGAGAGAGAGAGAGAGAGAGAGAGAGAGAGAGAGAGAGAGTTAGGGGAGGAGGAGAAGGAAGGAGAGCCCTAGAGCAGATGAGAGAGATCTGAATTTGGCTTTAGGCTGGAAGTAAAAAGGCTGACTGGCGCTGCCACTCCAATAATTGACTACTAATATAAAACACAAACAACAGCCGCAAGTTGAAAATAGATCCAGCTGCGAACAAAGTGCTATCAGTAAAGGTGGGGCGAAGAGACGTGCTACTTATTTCATGAATTTCAGGCGTAATCGAGAACGTGAGAATTTTTCCAAAAAAACTGCCAATCCACAAGTCCCATAAATCTTATGGCAAATTGAGTATCTTTTATCAATGACGAAAATGAATAATCAATTATTAAACGGAATTCATCGGAAGAGTCCGATTAAAAATTTTCATTTTTAATCATACACCATTCATCGAACAATGCTTCTTGTACCCAATTAAATTTCCTATCCAATAATAATCGCAACTACCCGACCAGCCATTGCACAGCATCACTACCATCTCTCTAGCTGGACCATGTAATGGCCATTCGGACGGAACTGCTTCATCCTCTCTTCTCCATCAGAGCGGCAAGCGAGCAATTTTCTCGCAGCTCGACTCACCGAATTAAGAAACGGCATTGCTATTATATACTTGTGCAGCGACAGCAACATTGGCGTAGAAACAATACAAAATTCCATATCGCCATCTAAAACCCATAAAGCGGTCGTTAATAAAATTCATAATCATTAAATCGTCAGACACGCTTACACGAAGCCAACTGGTAGCGACATTATTATGAAATTTAGAAAAAAAAATTTTTTTTAATATTCCAATATTTTCAAAGATGTCAATGGATAGTCATATACAATATAATATATATATGCATATAATGCAAGTGACTATAAATGTATACACACTGAGGACAGGGAGAGTCAAGATGGAAGGGAAGGAAGGGCTGCTCTTCCTGACCAGTCGAGGCCAAGACTCGGCCACATAATTAGCCAACATCTATCAGCCCGAAGCTATCGGCTCAGTATCCAAGCTCGACCCACCCTCGAAGCGACGGTATCGTCTCTCACATAAAGGGTGCTTGCGGCCAACCACCACGTGTGCTTTCGATCTGCCATCTTGGCGGTTATGATCCCTCAAAGGATCATACATGCGAGAACAACATTTTTATGTTAAATAAAACACCTTAAATTCAATATAAAAATACTAACACCAGTTTAGTCAAATTATTGTGATAATTTTATCACATAATTAAACAATAGCACACAGCGCCTGAACACAATTTTAATATATCCTTAGGCTTGCCACGTTAATATTTTGACATTAGACTCAGTGTGGATGGGTCTGCCATAACCTCAAATTTCTCATTGACAATTCTAATATATATCGAATAAACAATAAAATTATAATACGCCTAAAATGATGTCTGTGGATTCCCAACTGACTCCCGTAGTCGTTATGAAATTTCCAGGTCGTGCGACACCGTGAAGACGCGTTCCTAATAAAAGTGTGGGGAAGAACGACGCGTTTACATGAGAACGTCGATGAGAGCGACGGTACGTTAAATCGTGTGCAAAAATGCTTCGTGAAATATTCGTGCCGCGGGCAATGAATATGAGGAGATAAAGAGGGAGAGAAAAAGAGTGAGCGAGCGAGCGAGACAGCGAGGGAGACAGGAGAGATGCGCGGGACTATGGAGGCTTTTTGGCCATTTCAAAAGCACTTAGCATATTTCAATGTTAAGCTATCCGCAGCACGCGCGCAGCTGTCCCAAATCCCACGTGTCGTGATTGCATTTGGCTTCGGGATAACAATTCCGAATAGTTCGCGCTCTGTACTTACTTCGGACACCGGGTATTACGGTTACTGTTTCGGTGGTAGCCGACGGTCCGGCACCTTTTACCTTGGGGCCGAAGACCGACTAAGATGATAAAGAAGAATGAGACCAATCGGGTACCAGTTATGAGAGTATCTGTGGATACTGACAATTCAAATGTCTGACTAGGTCGCCAAAGCTATAAACTCACGTACGTATATAAGAATAACATAATCAAACGGATATAGCAGTGAGTCTGATTTGAGTAACATAGTTAAATAATATCTATAGGGATATAAGAAAAAAATATACCAGCTGCCTGACTCTTTGTTTTTTTTTTTTGGTCATTACAAAAATTGAGTATGGTTTGTGAAATATAATAATTGTCAGTACAAAATAAGCCGAAAGCTATGGTAAAATTGTATGGTGGGTTTGAGTACAGTTTTTTTTAAATAAGATAAATTTGCAATAAAAAATAAAGGATTTATGTAATTATAGGTTTTTTGATACTTGAAGGAGAATGGACCAATTTGGATGTTCTTAATTTTACGTCTGAAGAGAAATTAACTTTTTCACTTGTAACTTTTGTGCATGTGCGCTTGAAATATTGAAATGGACATTATCGTTGCTTTCGTATATAACTTTTTCTTCAAGATCAATGACACTTCGTTTCTCTCTGTGGCAAATGGAGAAATAAACGTGCGTCTGGTATATTTAGAGACTTATGTAAAGACAGTTTGATTATTCTTGTCACGTGTGAAATGGTAACGCATATTCATACCTTAGAATGATCAGTCAATGCTGAACTGCTAAATGACGTCTTTAATCACTTAATCAGCTAGTCGATAATCTACGGCTCTTAGTCTATGCGTATGTCGAGTATAGAGTGTTGAAGTGTTGAGCATATAAAATCCAGCTAGCAGCCTTTTGCAAGTAACACCGACTATCAGCAACACTTCAAGTTGCTAGCGTCAGTTTCCTTTTTACAGAACCCCGTAGACACGTGCTGGCACGTGGCGGAAACTAAAAAGGGGCCCTTCGTGCTCCCTGTGTTCAAGTTCAGTCGCGGGCCAACCGTAATTACCCAGCAGTTTTAGGTTTCCGCCGAGAGACACGATACGCCATGATATCCATACCAACGCCATATAGAATATCCATAATTTCCATAATTATTCTCAAAACAATCAGTGTCATTCAAGGTAACACTAGAAAAAAGAAAAAAAAAAATCCTTAATAAAAATGATTCAACTACGAGTACGATGCTTTGAAAATAAATTCAATAATTGTGTCAGTCAAAGCGTTATCGTTGGAATTTAATTGAAACGACGATAATAAATATTAGCAATATTTTCTATACGTTAATTATTCCATGACGTAACTACTAAAACTGATAATCATTGACAGGCGTACAATGATAATGGGGACGGTTTCGCGTTCAATTTATCCAACGTATAGATATAAGAGGGAACGTAACTAATAGGTAGGAGCGACTAATAAAGAACAAGGCTATCGAGAGGCTCTTCGCTTAGCAAACAAAACAGCCACGTTGGCCACGTGCGATCCTAAAATCATGATACTGTAAAGGTTTGCCGTTATAGCCAACCCTCCTCACCAACCCTCTTGAGCATCACTAGAGCTGAAGTGTAGCTGCGCCATCGAGCCTGAAAACGAGACGGGGTTCGGTTTACTTGACGACAACGAGTAAACGGACCAGCGAATAGGACAAGGAGCCGCGTGCGTCGCATGCGTAAAGTGCGCGGTGTGAATGCGCGCGTGTCGCCTTCTTTCATAAATTACAGGCAAACTTTTTCCCTTGGTATTATTAATAAAATTCACTCTACAGCTACAGCGTCGCATAGACTTTGTCACCGTGAAAAACAAAGAATCACACCCGCACCTTCGTGATAAATTATACAGATGGAATGAAGGAAAAAAAAATGGCAAGCCAAATAAAATTTCACGAAGAATTTTAACAAGAAAAACGAACAACGTGGCATTATAAATAATTAATGAGATAAAAAGTGGTGAAAAAAAAAGAAATGAATAATTCAAAGGAGAGCCGAGAGATGAAACTTTTCAAATACGCAAGACCAAACGGAGCATGTTATTCGTATCCGGTGATTCGCTCCTGTACAACGAATTTAAATTATGGGAATTAATAGAGATTTTGTGGTTTGTAAATTCAAGGGTGCACCGCGCTCATTGATACCGGCACGCGGACGCCTTTCGTGTAACGGGGATTCGACGTTGCACTTCCGTTTTCCGGCAGCCAAAGGCGCCGTAGCCTCCGGGCACTCCCGACCAAAAATAACCAATAAGCGGCCAATAAAAGCAGACCGTTAAACGCTCCGAGTTGCTCTCTCGCGAGTAAAAGAGCTACCGGTTAATTACAGGGTTAACCCTACACCGTAGCCAAGAGCCAGGCCCTAATAGATCCGTCTTTCGGCGAGGTGAGCCTTCACCGAATTTTTTCTCCTGGATAATTAGCTTCCACTAATTCGGTATCTAACTTCATTACCAATTCCCATTCGACTGTATATATTTTTCAGGAAAAAAAAAAAACTTGATATTTCTACAAAACAATATCAAGTAGCACACACTGGTTCCACGCAGTGTCATGGAATTTTTCGCTCATACGAAACTCTAAGAATCTGAAATTTCACGTTGCGCACGCGCCTTATCGGACTGTGAAAAATCAATCAAATTCTATATTCGGTACGCTGTGCGGAATGAAGGACGGGAGTCGTTCTTATTACGTAACTGTTATGTTCTTTAAAAACGGAGGCTCTGACAGGAGTCGCGTGCTCGCCACGGGGGTCGCACCCCATGGAGCTTCACCTCCGACACCTTCTGATCTTTCTTCCTTCTTTTCTCTCATCCCTTCCTTGCCGGGGCAGGCTTCTTAGTCGTATGACGGATGTATGGCCGCCATAGTCAGGCTCCAAGGATTACCAGCGGGTATAATAAGTATCAAGGTCTTGATCATGGAGAATGGTACAGGCTCTGGTCACGTAGGTAAGAAGCGTTGCTTGAACTTTAAAGCATCCGTTGCTGGCACAATATCAGGTTAGCCATAGAGAAATGGTCGATAGTCTGAAAGCAGGTAGGTAGGCAGGTAGGTAGGTAGGTAGGTAGGTACAGCACGGATACAATAAGACGAAGAGAAGCGTGGCGTGAATAAATTGATTAAAAAAGATAATGAATCACGAGTGGTGAAACCCGCCACTAAAACTCATTAAGCGAAAGATTCGACGGGTGATTTATTGTGGATTAGCGTTGGTACTACTACCTGGTCTGTAGTACGTAAAGCACAAGAGAGTAACACAGAAAAATGGTCCAGATACTTTTGTGTCTCATGGTAAGATTTCACTTTCTTTCATTCACTGGCACTTTTGTGTATCCTGGACTCGAACGACAATCAAAGCTAATCCTGAGTTTCTTAAATAAAATGAGGACAATTAGACAGTGATAAGGCGCAATGAACTTTAGAAAAAAAAATACAAAAAAATAATACTCAACTATAAAGAGAAGACATCTAAGCCAATGGATGCCTACGACGCCTATATTGGCTAAAGGATTTTTCATTTGACCAGGTCCTTTGAGCTGGAAACCCAAGAAGGATGTGGCGACCTCTGCAGGATCCCGTTAAACGACTCGTTAATTGTATTTTTAGGGGCTTCTAGCGAGAGGTTCCAGCTCCTAATTTACCGACTCGACCGTTTGGTTTATAGCAGCCCGATATACCGTTTATAGTATAACCGACACTACACCTCGTTAAATCAAAAGGCCCGAGTGCGCTTATATCTTCGTCCCTGAAGAATTATAACCAAACGAGCGTGGCTGCCGAAGCCTTCTACGTATGGTACGAATTCTTCTTCAGAGCCAATCTCGAGCCACACACACAAAAATTAGTATAGGTACAATATATATATCCAAAAAAGAATTTTTATCCATTCGGTTCAGTACTAGAAAAATACGAAGAAAAATTTTTCTACGAGTAACCCATTCTTTCAATACACCCATGCAATTTTCCAAATCATCAAAAGTCACCCAGTATAACCGTCGCAGAAGTCCACGAGGGAAGGACAGACAAAGTGAAGTAAAAGAAAAAGTATGAAAAAAAAGAAAGAAAAAAAAAGGATGAAAGAAGAGAAGCAGAAGCATCAGCCATATGGACTTATCCAGCAACGTAGTCCGAAAATAATAAATCTCTGAGCGTGCTGCGGGATTATTAAAAGAGTCCCTAGCTCGTTCCCTTCTCAGAGCGGAGAAGAGAAACAAAACGCATTACCGTTTCTTAATGAAGCTGAGGGTTACGAAGGAACCGACCATCCGAGCGTTCCGTCCATCCGACCGATGAACGAAGGAATGAACGAACGAGTGAACGAATAAACAGCGTAGAACAACGGGATGGATGGACAGGACGGACGGTACCATTCGAAACTAATTGGAGCCACGAGATATTAGAGCAGCATCCAAAAAAAGGGACCACGGGTCCAGAGTGGGGGGAAAAAAATGCTCTTAGGACAGGAAGAGTCACGGTGGGTGTGTGAGGGTGGACCAGATAGATTAACAGCTAGTTTGTTCCTCTTGCCAGTTTGTTTAACGATATTTCATCACGTTCATCTTGTTTTGAAAGAGAAGAAAGAAAAAGAGAGAGACAGATAACGCCTTTAACGTCACATTGACAATACATATTGACGACTACTCCATTGAAGCTCGATTACCATAATTTATACAGTATCTAGATGGACAAAGCGAGTAGATAATTATATCTAGATATCAGATACTGGAAAGATGAATACGTTCTCTAGATACGTACAACGGGTGTCCTGGTAAATAATAATTATGAGATTTCTTTGCATGGATTCCATGGGGGAGGGGGGGGGGGGGGGAAGTTGGGGGAAAAGCTAAGTTCAAAAGTACACGAAAAAAGCGTTGAGGGAAGCCGTATGCAGAGAGTCCGATGACAAAATGGACGAAATTAATGCGAGGGCCCTTAAAAATGCAATACCTGGAAACATTCTGTGATGATACTTTAATACCTATACTCGAGCTATAGATTATAGTCATCCCGTTTTACGACTAACGCCGGATTAGCATCTATTTATAATAATATCCATGCATTCGTATCATTATCCAATTATGCGAGGTCGAAGATTATAATCTTTGCGAAATCTACTCTCTAGGAATTACGCCTACGCAAAAGCTACAAATTCGCAAGCGTCTTTCTTCCCATTCGTCTTGTAGGTAATAAGAGATCACGAGTCGTGAAATTATTCGTACGAGCAACGCCGGTGTCACCTGTCGACTAATTTCGGTACTTCGTTCCCGGCGTTCCTTGGGACTCGGTCAAGTGCAACGAAGGAGTCAATACGATGTTCGGAAGGACCAAAGGAGCTTCTCTAAAATCGTTAACGGGCTCGTCTTGGTCGTTATCGGTTGGCCGCTTTAAAGCGTGTATTCCTTCAATTTTCTAGTTGAGTAAGCGATGTTTGAAGGGCCCTTGTGCGCCTGGCAAAGCGTGCACTATCCTGTTACGCGATCTCTCCCAGGCCGCAATCAAAATTCAAATCACACTTTTACGCTTCAACATAAAATCAATATCTCTCGCTCTCTCTCTCTCTCTCTCTCTCTCTCTGGACGAATTACATTAAAATCCTTCAAGCATACAGGCGAGGATTCGCTGACCCTCGAACCTCTTCGTCTCTGTTAACAAGAGCCTCACGTCACTCATTGATAACGGTCTATGACAATGGGATTTTCTTAAAATAAAAATAAAAAAATTAACAATTTTCAAAATAGAGAATTATAAGTAAAAAATAAATAAAATAATACGTAACAACTTATCCAAAAATATAGTGGCTTATAAATGGATTTTCTATATTACCCTCGTGTCTGGCAGGCGTTGGACACCGACATGGGTTACTGGTTCATTTAAATAAGTTAAGGGTCTCGCTTAGTGCCTTAGCAGGTCCATTACAGCTGGCCAAGAGCGGCTAATTACCTGCCTGACGTGAGTTATAAACGTCCTCCTCAACATCCCTCTAAAAACTACCATTCAAACCGCAGCGTATCCCACTCCTTAAATTTCGAACTGGATTTCTATTTTTTTTTATTAGTAAAATTATGCAATAAGATGCCTTTCAGGGACCATTGAATATCTGCATATGAATAGCATGAAGCAATAAAGATACTTGTAAAATACAAAGCATACATGCTTTTTACAGTGCATAATGAGATGACGCATCAAAATAATCACCCATAAAGGGTACGTTCTGAAATTCCCTAGCACGGTCCTGTCTCGCACTACTGCATGTAGGTAAACAGAATCAACGAGTACTCAAAGCGCTAGCAGTTAATTTCCCGAGGTACCCAAAAAGTACCAGAGGAAGTACCGTAGCCGCAAGATTCTTAATTGAGAGAACTTCCGTTTCCATCAAGTTCCTCTCAGAGCCCGAATGATCCGCTTGTCTGACAGTTGTAATTTTCTAATAAACGATCGAAGAAGGCGGTCTTCTTTAAGAGATAAAATTAATCTAGTTTGTCATAAGGTGGGCGGGTTAGTTCAAAGTGCCGCTAATGAGAAAAAGGCCGGGCTCCGTCCTCCTATTTGTCAATGGGATCACCGGGTCCATGAATCACGAGATGCGATCCCGGCAAGGCTAGAGCGGCGAAATGCGCACGGAATTTGGCAGCTGTCAGTGCAGAATGTAGAGTGCATTTCAAGTGCATTGTCACAGAATAATATCCAGATGAAATCCATCAGACGGTATGTAAATCCAATCGACAGCTAAAATTGAAATATTATTTATCAGACACGAGGGCCTTTCTGTGTCCTTTAAGTTTTTGAATTTGCTACGCTCGCCACGAGTGCGAGAGAGACGGACACGTGGCTACTTACGTGAATAAGAGAGAGACAGACATAAGATTATTCTAAATCATGAGTAAATATCCTTTCTGAGAACTGGCAAGAAATACGATTAGCCCTCGGAAGTTGAAATTTCTTTTTTCTAAACCCATTAAAGATACAAGGGCGAACACTAAGAACTAAATGGAACTCCAAATATTTTACTCGTCTCATTGTGCACGCCGTGTGCGTAAGGACACATAAGAGAATCTACGCAGGCAATATTGAGACTAGTTTGAAGTAGCATAACGACGAGGTGAACATGGGAGCTTGACGAGATACACAGACACTGGGGCGGAGGGAGTCTATTTCATGGTTAATTTGGCTAACTCGATTTCACCACCACCAGGGCACCATCACCGTCGTCAGTACTGGTACTGGTATAGGAGCGACCACCACCGACCACCAGTAACCCCAGTACCACTGGCGGCATCAACCCCACTACCATTAACGGCGCCACCCCGCACAATCGGTACCACTAAACTGAGTATAGGGGTGAATTCACTGGGCAGCCTCACGATGCTCTCATCCCTGATGACAAATACGTCAACCTGGTGTCGTTTACAGTAAAGCGCAGGACTTTCCTCCTCCAGCTACTTCTTCGCCTAGTCAGTCCCTCAACCTCAGTTAGTTAATTAACTTTCTATTGAGTCTTACTACAATTTTCAGAATTAACATAAACGTACGTCTGTCGTAATTCTTCGCGCAATAATCTATATATACATTTGTTAATTACTGGGAATATAGAGAGAAACTCTACTACACGTGGAATTTTATACAAAAGATTGAAAATGGTATAGTCGATTAAAAAATCTAAAACTTTGTCACGTGTGTATTTATCAGGTGCCCGCAGTCACCAACGTGAATGTAAAAGAAGTGAAGAAGTTATCCAATATCCAAAAATCAGAGAAGGCAAGAGAAGAACCAGAAGAATACGATTCTGATCATTGTTTGGATGCGAGAAAACTGAATATTTTATTTTTCCTTTGTCCTCAACGGCTGCGAAGGCAAGACGTATACGTGACTCGACGTTTATCCCAACGTTCGTGCATTGCGACGTCCGAAGAAATTCAAAGTCTTCATGACAAAAGGCTGCCCAAGCATTCTCGTAGGATCTCCGTGAAATCTCAGAAAAGTCGGAGGCAAATATTAGTTGAACACTGGACTAGTCATTATTTCCTTTTGTGCCTGCTGCAAATGCTACTTCGCTCTACTCGCTACTCGCTCTGCTACTAGCTGCACCACCGGTCTCTCAAAAGGGCGGAACAAAAGGGGTAGTGTCATCCCTCTGTCTCTCTCTCTCTCTCTCTCTCTCTCTCTCTCCCTCTCTCTTTCTCTCTCTCTCTCTCGTTTTACACTCGAGTCTTAATTACTGGAAGCAGAACGGAATAGAGAGCAAAACACAAGCCGACGTCGCTTGACTGATCACAGTCCGTTGCAGGTGACGCGTCAGCGCCAACTGAATGGACAGACAAATTCACTAGCGACGACATTCTTGTTATTGGAAAACGTATATCCTGCAGAAAGATAAAAGTTACATGAGATTGAACCTGACGATAGAAGTTTTCAAATATTCAAAAATCTTTCACGATTTATGAGACATAATAGTTATTTTGTATCAAGGTACTTATCCATCCAATATACACACAACACATTATGTGTACTTGTTACAACAGAGGCGTCAGCAGCACTGAATTTGTATTGTGAATTAATGATGAATGTACTTGAAGCCCACCAAGCAAAGTACCTCCGCCATTGTATCGGCTCCAGCATTCAATGTGAATGGGACTCACGGCGAACCTGTCGCATTGTCATTGGGTTAAACAACGAGATCCAGTCGGGATACGTGAAGCCGACGAGTGTGCTCGGTCACCACGTTGTAATTTATTCAAAAGCGAGTAACCTCCCAGCTTTACCAAATGGCGCATACAAGGTTACAAGATGGACGGGACGTACAGTCCACCCCGTAGACAGACTGCGACAAGCCTGAGTGACTGACCTAATTTTCTAGAATAAAAAAAAAGAAAGATCTTCTCGTTAGTGTAAAGTCATTATCAACTGATCGACCAGAGATCATCTTTATGCACAGTCAGAGTCTAATCACATAGCTCTCTAGCCACCTTAATACGTCCTAACGGTTATTTCAAGCCAAAATGAAATTGAAATGCAATTTGTCGTCCCCTGCAATTTTCCGTCGGGGACCGCGCCGAGTATTTCCCTTGCAAACTATCACGCGATTACACTAATTCGGGTATCATTTATTTTTCGTTCACCCTTCCTCCCTCGACGTCCCTCTCGATTGCTCTCGTACCCCACCACGCTAGCATTATCTCTCTCTCTCTCTCTCTCTCTCTCTCTCTCGCTTCTGTCGCTACGACCCTTAACCCTATTGCGTGGCTCAGCGATCGCTGACTTTGAAGTACGGTAGGTTTTTGATGTTGCCACCAACTGTTCACAACTGTCTCCTATGCAAACTAGTGAATCACGTATTAGACTTAGGTAACGAGAAATTGCCATATATTCATAACTCCGATATATGATTCTGATAGTTTGATATTCTGCTATGTGTAAATATTCAATTTTAATAACTGTCTAGGTCTATGTTAATTCTCCCACGCTCTATAAGAACGTCGCACGCAATTTATTCCCAACAACAGAAACGCGTGCAACTTATAACAGCAAAGCAGTCTTCAGATTATTCACAAGTCTAGTACCACCACGTACGTTACTACAGGAAGGTATTAGTTTCGCGGTGTGTCCCCTTGTTATTACAAGGAAAGACACAACCCGGCACTCAACTTCGCCACGCGTCAGGATCATACTTTATTGGAAAGTCTGCAAATATCTCTTTCCATAGACCCCCAGAGGCACCAACAGTCACCCCGATTCGTTCCTGAGGACTATCGACCCCCTGGACAAAGGATCAGGATTCATAGACTGAACGAAGTGGTGCTTGACTCTCTCATTGGGAATCTCGAGGATTTGGAGAACGTGCAGACTTCCGATGGAAACATATTCTCCAGTGTGATCTGAAGTTATGAAAAATTTTCAAATTTATTAATAAACATTAGTAGTACCAAGATCCTACCACCTCGTCAGGATCACAGTTTATCTCAGGGACACGTAGTCAAGGTTTTAGAGAATATAGAATAAATTGCATACGACTCCGCAGGTGGATGCGGAGCAAAGCTTGAAATTTTGAGTGGCAATCCAATTGGGTAAGGGATAGCTAACTTCGTTTCCCCCATTTCGACAAGGTCGTGGTCTCACATTTCCGGTTACTGCGCGCGATTTCCGGCGATTTCCTGCAACTAGCCCAAGGCGTTCCTCAAAGCCACTCCTCCATCTATCCTGAGGACGTTGACTGGTCCTTGACTCTTACAAGTATTATGAAGTGCGTTTTATTCATATAAAAAATATAAAAGACGGATAACAAAACGTACCAATTCAGTAAGAAAATTGTGCAAGAAAAATGGCGAACGAACGAGATAATTTAACTCCGTCTTGTGCAAAGTTCGCCACGGGCATTAGGCTATCGATCCCTTCTTGGCAATGCTTCAGACTAAAGTTAATTCATTAAAGATACTCGGAAAGTCAAGCACAGATTCAGCATACGATAGAATATCCCTAATTTGTCTTCTGGTACCAGAACTACCAGAAACTACAATGCTCAGTCCCTACAAGCAGTTGTACATATAAAGTCTAAATATTGAAGCTTTAAAGAATATAGAATTAAAAAATGTCACCTATATATTACCTATATTCACTACGTAATTCAAAAAAATCGTTCTAAATAAACATACATGATCACACAGGACGAACACGATCCATATTAATTTTCTCTTCGCAATCAAGAATAATTATGTATCCTCGATGATTGGTATCGCGTATGTAAGCTTAAAATAGAAAATGAGTAACCGATGAAACAAGTAAAACTAACCAAGAGAACCAGACGAATCCTATAGTCAGATAATGAAACTGGCAACCAAGTGACTGGCGCAAACTCGACAAAGAGCCGTGGCAGCCATCTCGGCATGATATTCCACGCGAACGGAAATGGCTCTTATAAATATTCATGACACCAAGGAGCAAGTAATCAGGACGGTATGAGAATTCGCCATTTTCGGTTCCCGAGTACCCATCGTTCGAGGAAAGTAATCCATTTACTTGGAAGCCGTCAGGGAAGCCAGGACGCCACAACGTGCTAATCTCATAAGCCGTGACTGGCTTATTCGTCTTATTTATCTACTTCCTTTACTACTGACTGGTTAAAACATGGCAAGCTTCACTGTAACTGAACGTTTCAACGTCCTCGAACAATATTTTCCTAAAAGTTTTCTTTCTCTGCAAGTTAATGGTACATGGACAAAGTACATTTCTCATTATAAATATATATATTTAAATATTGTAATATAAATACCTGCCAAGCATTTGAATCCAGAGCAAGGTAAGACATGTTGCCGTTTTTCGTGTCCCCCGTCGCGATGTCTTCCAAAATATTGTCACTCACATCCCGAGAAGAGCTTGGCGCAATTTTCGAATGTTTTAACTCGTGGAATTTTTGCTCCGAGTATCTGAAACGATAATTAAATTTTTTTCAATCATGATGTAATGTGTGACGGAAGCTTATACAAGGGAACAAATAAAAGGACCGAGCGAAGTGCACGGACGCACGCCGCGGTGCTTGAAGGAATTGACGGAAAAAAAGATTGTAAAATAAATTATACTGCCGACGTTCTCAACTCCCGGGGGCCTTCCGTCAACGGATTGAGAACTTAGTTAAGCGAAGTTAAATATGGCTCCCAGAGGTGGCACAACCTCTTTTTAATTGTAAATGCCCGCGGAGAGAAAGGTTGCGGGCAGAACCCCTCGCGCAAAGGTACCCCGGTGTCTTCTTCTTTACTTTTATCGCATTTCTTTATTCTTCCTTTTGCATCCTTTCTCTTGCTTACTTTTCATCTATTTATATTTTTGCCCGCTCGCGTAACAATCACTCGCGTAATTTCGGCGGTTTCACCTGTGCTTCTTTTTTACTTCTTCGACTTCTTTTTTTTTCATTGTATAATAACGCCATTAACTTTTATACTGAAGATCAAGCAGGAAACGTAACAAAGGACAATTTGATTAATTTTTTGCTTTCAATTTATGCATTGAATATTTATTGAAATCAATTAATTTCTTTTAGTATCAACTCCTCAACCGAACATTATATTTTCAATTGGCGAGAATTGTAGTAAGTAGAAGAGCTCCGTGACATCTTTAAAATAAAAGAGAGTAACGCGTCGGATTCTGAAACTTAAGATTACTCAAGAAATGTCACACAGCGTTGAATGATCGACAGCATTAATTGCAATTGATAATTATTGACTGCTACGACTAAATATTAGTAACAACAATAAAAGAAAACACAGAAGCACAAAAATCCTCCGCTGCAACTTACCTTCAGTTACACGTCGATGAAGAGAACACCGCGAAAATCACCGATAACGCCACGATAAAAAGAAAAAAAGTTCAATAAAATTTTCCCTTAAAAACAAGACAGATTAGCACCAAAAGAACATTCAAGAGATTATCTCACAATTAAATAACATACAGAACATCGATAACAACACTATCCCAGTAACGTCAGTAAAAATCATCCAAATACACTCTTAGGGATAAAACTAAACAAAAACAAAATCCTAATCAGAAGAGTCGGACGGGCATATCCGCCCCCCGCAATTTCAATAACGATTGCAGCAAAATAAAAAAAAATCAAGGATTATCCTTGTTACAAAAAGTTACAAATATCAGCAGTAGCTAATCGTCCCGCAAATATCTTGGCAATTGGTATCAACAATGTCTCATAATGAAAACGAGATAAAAGAATCGGCACTGTCAACAAAATGGTGTCTCCCGGAGCGCGTCGGTAGAGCAGGATAATTTCAAATACAAAGCAGCGGACGAGTCTCGTTACACAGGAAGGAAGGGAAGAAACGATTTTAGATCTCAGCACTGCACGTGGCGCGTCGCGACGTCGCACTGCGCTCGAGGCGAAAGGCGCCGTGGCGCCTCCGCCGCCGGGGGTGTGGTACCGCCTCCAGTCACATGACGACGCTCCGAGGGTACGCGCGCACACACGCACACGTGCGCAATGTTAAATACATACGCACATTCAACCCGCACCTATACAATAATATCATAGGGAGCCAGCGCCGCAGCGTTTACGTTACGTTACGTTACGTTACGTTGCCACCCCCGTCTCATGGTACCAACGATGCCGAAGCGCGATGTCCCGCACCCTCCGACCTTCTGCGCATGTCCGATCGATGCCCCAACCCTGCCCTCAGCAACCCCCCATTCCCACTGTTATAACGCTGCCACCCTACAACCTACGGAGCAGCTATACCCAGTATACAGCCTTATTCCTCCCACGAAAACCTTTGCGATACCTACGACCTCCTACCCTACCATTTACCATTTTATATCCCCACGATGCTCGCCCCTCTCTTTCCCTCTCTACATACCGATTCATCGGACACGATCGTTGCAACTTTACTGGAACTACCATAGCCTTCTTTTCTTTCTGACTGCCTGCTTGCCTGACCCTACCACTCTCGTCTTATTTCCATTCTCACCGCTTTCCCCTCGAGATTTTGATAAGGTTTCACAGATTTCGTTACTAGGTATCTCTTTTTAATACTTAACCAAATGTACGAGTGTAGAGGTTTTTTTTATCCTTTATAAATTTTCGTGTTTTTCGTACTGCAGGTTATTGCGTATGAAAGAGGATCTATTTTGCCTTATACACACACTGGATTTTGTAGAATTAATAGCTGGCTCGTACGATGCAATATGGCTAACGTTTATGTTCAACAATTGTAACTTTTGCGACTGTTCCGTTGCGTATAACGATTTCTTTTTAGAGCTTCATTCTCGTTTAGATAACAGACATTCGTTGTATCTCCAGTTCTGGTAACGTGATGCAGACAATACTCGTAACCGTTCGGATGTAAACGGAACACGTTACTCAAGGAAAAATGGCGGAATACTCTCCCAGACGTTTTATGATTTGAAAACATTCCACTTTTATCCACTTCGGATTGTCTCCTTCTAGCACATCTGAAACATTATTATATATCAATTAAATAATAGCCAAATAAACTGTACTGTAAAGATGATATTCTTTACTCAAGATGGCCAAGTCTGAATATCTTCTAGTCGAATGCTAGCGTTAATCGTTAAGACGGGAGGTTAGGTTAGGTTAAGATCGTGGATTACCGAGATCAATTCTCTAGGAAGAAAATCGAGCTGCTCTCTACTAGAAGAGGTCAAATCGTCCATCTTCTTGGCAGAGTGTACCCGAGATACAGCACCGTACCACGCCTATGTTAAATCGTGACTCGATCGACAGGAGTAAACTTAACCGACGCCATGAAGAAATGCTCGAGAATCTGCATGAGGAACTTCGTTTATGAAAGAATTGCTTAAGCGCGAGATAGAATAAACAGAAATTTATAGTATACGATAACCAGTTATTATTAGTACCAAGAGCAATCTGAAAATATGATATTCCAAGTGTGGATCACTGTGTGAAAAAAAATTGAAAATCAAAAGGTACTAACTGCTTATAATTGGATTCCATTCAGGCGTTCAAGTGGCTCCCAGCCTCTGTTGAAACACTAGGCATATCGTAATGCTCGTATCACGTAAAGCGCAACTGAAACGACGAAATCCCTCGATACACGAAGCCACCACCCGATTGCATTCCGTAGTAACCGCCCTGGGCGTATCGTAGAGCCTATTGCCGTGGCCATTGCTGAGCCATACGATTGGTACAAGTGAAGCGAATTGAAACCGCCGCTAGAGGCGCTAGTGCTTTGTATACAATACCGAAAGTCAAATTCGATCTTTAAGTACAAGTATAATTGCAAAAATAATATCTTATCAATTTGGGTACACATAAAATGTCAATAAATAAAATGTAAATTCGGTTCCTGTTTGCGTCTGAATTTTTCCAAATCTTTTTATATTTCCCGGTAAAATCCATCTTCGTAATGTAAGGACCAACCTTGCGAACACCGGATTCATTTTAAACTTCCTGTATGACTGGAAAGAAGACAACCGAGGAGGCTTTCTGTTTTTGACAGTGCGTCGTAGGTTGAAGAGATAATTCATCTGGCCTCGCGCCGCCGGGCATCGCTTGGAAACAATAATCGAAAATCATAAATTCAATGCTCTTGGCCCTGGAGCTACGACAACCACAACCCTTCTATATCATGCATATATGCAATATACGTATTCATATGTACAAATTGATGACTTGTTATATCTTTTATGTACGGATAAATTTAACGCAGTTGCGAATTCTACATACAGTTTACATTATATAGGTTAATTAACGTTGAATTGTATGAAATCATGCGAAATGATATACCGTGAATAATATTTCATAAGAACTTACGAATTCTGCCGTGGTGGTTCGTTTGTCGCCATCTTAGATGCCGACGCCTCGACGCCTCGTATCTCTAAATATTTGTCCGACGCTGTCGGTACAGAGATACGTTGTTGTCATAATCGTCTCCGACACATTTTTTCCTTAAACCTCATGCGAAAGGAAAATCTAAACAGATTTTGATTTACTTTACTGATTGGAAAGAAAAACATTTAAAAAATTGAATACAAACATCTCAAAGATATGTGTTGCAAAACATTTTCTAGAAAATCATATAGCAGAAAAAATATGGAAATATCTCGCAACCTTATTGAAAAGTTTTTTAACTAAAAAAAAAACACTGATCTGAGTAAAGCAGTGAGCGACTTTTCGCTAAGGCAATTTTTTTCCTCGAGTATAAAAACTATATCAATGACGCTTCTGTTTTGTGAAAAGTGTATAAAATATACGAGCTTGCGGCTTGTTGTCCACAGATCAAAGGAAGTCAAATAGAACGAGCGGGAGGATACTTGAAACGAAGAGAACCAAATGGTGATGAAGAAACGTGGAGGAAGAATTGCCGCGACGGCGACGGAGTGAAAGAATCCAGAGAGAGACTAGAGAAGGGAGGACAGAAGAAAATTTATTATATCTCGTTTAATTAAAAAAATTAAAAACTATCGTAAATTCTCACACAGCTATAATATCAGGACCTTATACGTTACTCATAGTTAAGAGAAAATAACACTTCCCAGAATGATTAGAATATTATAAGCAGAGTACAATAACCTGATGTAGTTCCCGAATGCAAGAACACTGCATTAGGTATTGGACCGAAGAAATAAGTAGATAAAAAAAATCTTTGATATGCCTACAATCAAAGTAATCGCATTACATAAGCAAAATGCAATAAAACATTAGAGACAAATGCAACAAAGTTGAATCATCGTTTGTCACAGGCGACACCAGATAATAAAGAAGTACAAATAAAGATAAAATTTAAATAAAAACAGTTTAGCGTCCAGTAAAAATAACATGGAAAAGTAGAGCAGTCATTTCTGTCATGTAGCCCGGACGTTTAATGAAATAGTGATACGCTGTTTGCTGGTTCTTATATGTATATACAGAATAATCTACACATTACTTCACATCTAACAGCGTTTCAATAAAACATCGCAAATAAATGAACACGTCAAAAGCTTTTTATCTTGCACTTTATAACATGAAATATTTGTCTCTAAATAAACCACGCGTGATTGTAAAAATTTGAATTACACTCAGTTTACATTAACAACTTAATTACAATTTCTATATTTCTATGAGAACTAACAATATTATTATATCAAAGTAATGAATTAAACTATCAGTTTCTGACATAGCAGCGAGTAGTAATGATAAGCTTAATAAGAATAAAGTAATCATTCTCATTATGATAGGCGATGCTGGCGCCATAGTCAGTCGCGGCCTGCGGTCGAACTCCTGTAACTCTGTAACTCGCTTGTTTAATGCAATTTAACTACCGCGGCATTATCGCTGAAGTTTCGCCGATGTAAGGTGGAAATTACTAGTGAAATTGCTTACGTATATACGAGAGAGAGCCCAGAGCACTGCACAAGCTGCGTATGTGTTTATCTATTGGTGGTTAGATGAACATATACTAACTACCAGCGTACATATCTACCTGCACGGACTATCTACTCTCTGCATCAAGATAGCCACGAGGGCCATCTTACCCTAATTACCTAATTATCCGAAGCGATGACCTAACTTCTCCACGATCTACCTGCTGGAAACACCTTGCGGATTCGCATATGAGTCATGAGATAAGAGTGACGTACTCATAGCCATGTAATGACGTGCATACATGCTATTTAAATAACATGCTCCAATTACATATAACTCTATAATTACATTGCTTGTACTTTTATAAATCTATAAAATAGATAAGATAATTTATCTTGTCATCCGATGTCACGAACCTTGTGTACATTTTCATGGGTTACAGATATGTCCTTTGGCTTTCTTTAATGCAATGTAAGGCCCTTTTTTTATAAGGCCCAAAATACAGCCTTTCAGTGCATTAGGTAATCCCATCGATAGAAGAGCTATACTATTGTATGTCTATCTATTGAGGAAGGATCGGCCTTCGTGCGACTCTTATCCCTATTGATGTGAAGGACCGCAAATCCTTGCGATCTTTTTAAGGTCCTTTCAAGGCAATTGGAAAAGCCTAGGGCCGTCAGGTGCTGTAACCTTCCTCCCATGAAATTCGGATATTGCTAGTGATTTTTTTCTGAAAACATTTCGATCTCTCGTCACTCGATCCATTGAAAATCTCAATCTATCGCTCTCTCGTGTACTCATCTCAGTCGTTTAGGGAGGAGGAACTTGTTGACTTAAGCGCGTGGCGAATCCGCCTTTCAAAATATTTTCTGTCTATGCGCCTATTTATCAGTTTGCGATAGAATTACGCCTACAAAGACTTCAGGGTTACATGTCTTCCACTTTCAATCACTAGCACAAGTTGCCCTGCTTTTATGGAAAATTTTTTCTTGACGTACCCCTCTAGAATTCTCCGAATTCAGTATTTCTTTAACCCCAAAAGGAGGAAAAAAGGAGAGACTATTGAAGATGCGTTTCAAACCGATCGGTATCTTTTTCGTGGACATACTATTTTAAGGAATCTATGCTAAACGTATAAAATGTATCACTCAGTGATTATAGATGCAACAAGTGCATACAACGCATAATAAATACATAGTGGGCGCTTAATACAAACTGGTTTCCCAGTGCAGTTAGCATTGCGCATTAAATTCCTAAAAGAACCAAGGAGCACATGCTCCAATCCGTACTTGAAATTCCATCGTGCCGATTTTTCTCGGGGGCGTTTTTTCAAATAACCCTTTGAAAAGGAAGAGAATGCACGTAGGTATAATGCATTCTTGGCAGATACTTAGGGCCGCCGTCGAAACCGAAAGGCTTCGGCCATAATAAAATGCAAATTGCTAGTCGGGCCTAACGTGTTCTGGTCTCGCGGCCGTGAACCTCGGCGTGCAAACCTAATCTCTCGTTGCCTACTTGAAATCCGAACGATTTCACGATTCTTTGAAGTACAGAAGAGAATTCGAAGGGAGAGTAACGCACCCCTTATGGCGAATGGAATATCGATGGATTCACAGTGAAATTCACAAGGCGATTTCTCAAGCGTATTTCGTAGCTGCTTGGATACAGCTTGGAAAAACAAATCCTTTTCCTCAGATTCAACGGCCTTTCAGGTTTCTTTGCTTCCTTTTCTTCTTGCATCCTGTTGTTCTTTTTTTTTCTCCTCCCCTCTCGCTTCGCCTTGTCCTTCTCTTTCTGTCAAGCGGAGAAAAAAATATTTTTAATCAAAATGCATCATCCCCCAAAAGTTACTCGCATAGCGTGATCAAGTAACATTTTAAAAGCCATGTAAAACTCGTGTATAATCCTCCTCGTAAAAATACCACTCCATAAAGAAGCTCAGACTGTTATAACTTTATAGATACAGCTCTTAATTCGTGATAGAACATTAGTTCCGAACTTATCATGGATTCGAGTGGACACCCACAGTGCGAACATGCTTCGAAATCACCACCTCCCAAACCAGTACCATCTGACCCCGACATAGGACTCTACGAGTAGCCCCGTTTCATTTCATTCTTACATATAAATTTTTTTCCTCCTCTTATCCTCATAGTTGTTATACCTTCGCTACACTTGATTTATTCCAAGATTTACTTCGATAGAGCCATTTCCAAGCATTTCGTGCCTCCCCAGAAGTCATACGTCACTACCAACTATTTTTCACCTTGCGACCAGAAACCGACCGTCTCCCGCAGGGAGCCAATCGGTAAAATCGAAAAGCTCAGAGTATTTATGACTTTCCGTCAGTCGACCACGCCAGTAGCATATCTATCCAGTTAGATCTTAAATATTGAGAATCTAAAATTATTATTAAATTCTAATAAAAAAAATTACCCTATCAATTCCTATAAGATTCATCGAAAAATCTTTTACAGAGAATAGCAGAAAATATGAAAAAAAAAAAAACAGTTCGTAAAGAGCAGCTAAAAAGTTACTGATGTAAGTAAGAAGTATCAGGTAGATACTTCAGGACATGTAATTCGTACGTAGCTGGAAGATCGAACATTACCTAACCGGAGACTTTATCATCGCGCTCCCTCGCGTCTCTCATTAGTTGGCACGCCGCCCCGGGGCTGTGCGTGAGTTTAATTTGTGAAGGGTATGCGTGAATGTGCGTGTATATACGCGTAGAGTGCGTGCGTGCGTGTACACATGTGCGTGTACAGCGTGGGCGGCACGCACGCTACATTCCGTACCACCAGCACACGAGCACCATATAAGAGAAGCGCACGAGCACGAAACAGCGTAATATGGGAATGTACGCGGCGGTTCGAATTTAAGTGAAGAGAACAAATACCCCGCTCCGCGACTAGACCTCAATTATCAAAGAATCCGGAGACCGCGAGGCAAATTCCAGGTTAGACCGCGCGCCATACCACCTCCTTCGCTTCACTTGCCTAACTATAGTGAAGCCAACCTCGACCAACGATACGGTATAGTCACTACCTTTTCAATTTCATAACTTCACCCTTTACGAGGTGTCCGTGCACTTGTAGTAACGAGTAAGATTTAAAGATCAGACCACGTGTTTATAATGCTCATTAAAATATTTTTCATTATGTTATTTAGTGAAGTGGTGTCACTGTTTATATGGTTGAACTTGTGGAATTCAAGTCTACGAGTTCGACAAGGTGTTGGCACGTAACAGATGGTAATTATACTGCCGGTGTAAATTGTTACGTAGAATCGTTAGTGGTTTTTTTTAATATACTCTAATTGCTGGATCGATCGGTCTTATCGTTGGACCCCACTTCGCCACCCAATTCTCGTTCCTCAAACAATGCCAATATGTTGGTTCGTGGGTCACTGCCTTGGCACGGAACTCGTATACACACGACAAACCAAAAGGGGGATGGCTCTCTATGTGCGGTATAGGGTGAAATTTAGTGCGGAATAAGGGGTCCCTTCTAACTTAGCCTTAGGCAGGGTTTACAACCCTCCTTGTGAATCTGGCCGTGTGCGCATACATTTTCAAAATTCACTTCGATCCCACCAGGTTGGAATGGATCGTATTAGGTACAAGAGAGGCTGCTACACGCTCTGCGACCGTTACTTCTCTTTATACCGCCTTCATCTTCATTCGGCGCTTTCTTTGGCTTTTTGAAATTTCATCCTGCATTGGATTATTCAACTTTCCAGCACCCTCGTACAAGGAATTTATCGTCTGGAAAGTTTGGGATTTCAGCTTCAACTGTAATGAACTTGTTAGGTTGTGATGTCAAAAAAAGGAGACTTTTACACGAATAAACAAATTGATAGCTGATCGATTGTGGGATAAGATGAGCTATCGATTTTTCAAAAATTTGTATATAAAGTATAGATAAAAATGTTGGACTAGATTGTGATATGTAATATGTTCGTGATTTACCTAATACCGTATGTGTGCCTTAGCTAAGAAGCCAGCTCGTCCTCGACATCTTCGGCGTGCCGTTAAATAAATGGCGGACTTGGTCGACGCGAATCCGCCGACGGGCGGTCTCCGAAAGTTTGCGGATTTAAGAATCGAAGGGAGCATAAATTGAAAGTAATGGCCCTCGTACGTTCCACGTCGAATGTCGACTTATCTCTCGTTTGGCGACGCGAGCGTCGGCAAATGTCTTCGCAGCACGAAAGCCGCATTTTTCGAATAGCCTGCATTCAGCGCACAACCTTGACTCCGTTAAACGCGCCAATCGCTACACCATGAGTACACTTTCATCTGAAAAAAAAATCAAAATTTGTATTTTTCCCAACACAACAACATTCCTTACGCGTTTTCCAATAGAAAAGTAAGAATATGCAGTCCTAAATCACAGCTAGGGAACGAGCGGAAAAAGGAGCGGAATACGTATTATATATCAATTAAGCAAAACCCGATAATTATTCATATAAATATAAATAATTATTATGAGCGTAAACATCGCCAATGGAGAAAGAATCTAGAAGGGTAAAAGAAAGTGACGTTATAGCCGTTGGCACGGTAAGGTGTCTCGAGCCCCAGGTGGTAGCCAACCACCTACTGGGAGTTAAGAACTCTAAATTACACGTGGACGCGGCTTTATGTCTTCATCGCTTACAGCTCGCGACCGATCTGCAAGGGATCCTTAAACAGTGAAGACTCGGTTCTTGCGTGTACAGATATGGAACTAGGTATCTTAAGAGACCTACTTTGTAACTGTGTTCTAAAATCGTTCAAAAATGTAAAATTAAGGAAATTGCACATTAACACTATGACTTCAGATACGTTTGCTACTGTCATAACTATACAAAACGACAGGTGGATTCAGCTTAAACGACCTACAACACAAGCAGGACTTGGTCGACTCCTATCTTTCTTGAGGAACGCCTTGAGCTTAATGCAATATCCAAACGCGGTTCAGTCATTTCCTGGTGGCCATATAGTGGTCCCCAGCAGCAAATCCCTGGGGAGAGTTTTGTCAAAGGATCTTTATTCCACGAGGAAGTATAATACACTATTGCGCCTGCGGCTAGAGGGAAATGTCACACAGAGAGAAACTCAGGCCGCAAAAATTTTGGCTGTGAACTACATTTTATCGAATGGTCACGTAGTATCCTATACGCCATATTGGATATAGTAGATTTTGTATAGAGAGATATGAATTTGTAAAATAAATAAGATATTGTCATGCCGCTTAGAAAACCCTTTTTTAATACATTGAATTTTGAACATATATTCTTAAATGAATTTTCTTTTGGTTTGATATTTTTAAATATCTTACGCAAGTAGTGCTGGATTATTTTTTCTCGTCCCACTGGTTTTACGAAGAGAGATGGAATTTTACAAAGTTTATCTTGTATTGGAACTCCGACCGCACTGATCGATAGCACACAGTCGGATTTTAGTTTTAAATATTGAAAACGTCAAGCGTTTGAACTGATAGGCAGCTGACTGCGGCAGACAGGAGATCCTCGATTCGTTTCATGTGTGGAAATTTTTTTAAATTTCGACATTTTGCATTGATTGGAACTTCACTCCATATCGATAGGCAGTACGAGAGGAAAATAGAGGTATGACGTCACAAAAAATTTACTCGTTTTCATTTTTATTGTTAAAAAATACATTGCATTTTACTGGATTTAGAAAATTGATTAAAAAAAAAAATTGCATCGGTACTTCCAACGCAATGTTCCTGCTCCGTTATTCCCATTTCAAAGCAATATAAGAAAAATGTCTACCTCGCGAATGGAATGAGCTTTCAAATATAAGTTTCAATGAAAATTCATTTTAAAAAAATATGCACGGTAAAGAAAACACTGTCTTGGATATCGCAAAATCTTTTCCTAGGCCGCATATCGATCTCCCTCTCTAATAATTACAAGAAGGAAAAACAATGGCTCCAATCACGCGTTGGGACAATGGAGAAATACAACAATTGCGTGTAGGACCCCCCATGAAGATACGCGTCCAGCTGGTAATTGGACGTCGAGCCGGGGAGCCCTACGTGCCAAGTGGTAAAACCCCTTCGTTGCTAGATACTTGCATTGTTTATGCCTCTCGTTTCCCAGTCCAGGTTCCGCGTTCCCTGCACCCACCTTCATCTCAATTCTTATACTCCTTGCGTCAATGTACTCATGCACTTCAGCAGTTATCCACTTCAAAAAATCAATCTCTTGAAGCGTCACCTGCATTTCAGAATACTTCTAGAAGCACAACTAGATCCTGGTTCGATTCAACCATTGTCCTTTGCAACAGAGGATGACACTCTAGCACTTTTTTTTTTTCTTTTGCACGTATCCAATGCACTTACGCCCACTGCACCTTAAATATAAAACCACAAAATATTTCCTAAGTAAATCATACTGTATTACGTACTCACTCCCTTGTGACGCCAGATGGATGAAAACCTCATGCACCCCATACCAATCTTTTTCTCCAATTTTTTTTTCTTTTCGCAAATGCCCCAAGGCGTCAGGGCGTACCACTGCTACACTTCCGATAGTCCTAATAAATCATAGTAATAGTACATTAAAATAGGTGGTTTGGTTTGCCACATGGCACATCCGGTACGGATTGATAAGCGTGGCTGCTCTTGGTAAGTTAGGAAATTCGACACCGTTAAAATGCACTCTCCCTTCTGTACCGTATGTATATGTGTATATATGTATATATACACACATATATTATGTATGCATTTGAGTATAAAAAATATGTAAAAAAAGGCCTAGAGGAAAAATGGGTATCCTGCAGGATGCTTAGATAATATGAGTACGTAGCGCATTTATGATTTTACGCAAATTTTTGGAACCTCCTGGTCCTACCAGCAAAGGAGCTCACCGTCAGAAAAGCCCTACCGTTTCACTTTACATTATAAACCATAGACGCGGCTACCTCCTACCACGACGCTGGTAGGTAGATAGGTAGATAATACCGAAGAAAAACTTTATCTCATGAATTAATTATAACAAGCGCGAAAAAAACGGGGAAACATTTTTATTTAACGTCTAAATGGCGAGCTTACTTCAAAGCTGGTTATCCAGTCTTATTCCTGGATCTCCCTTCTGATTTTTTTTTATCTTCATTTTTTCCCCTCTCCTACGTCGCTCCTCCTTTCCCAGCTTCCTTTCAGTTTTCTTCTTTCTTCTCTGGTAGTGGAGCTGGGTAACAGGGAGAAACCGCGTTGGCGGTACTCGGGTGAGGGTGGCCAGGGCCGCATCAGAGAGTTGAAAGGGCACGGGGCTCAACGAGACTAAGACACAGGAAGAAAAACGTTATAAGAGAACAGGGAAAGAAATAAGTTTTGTGATGGGCTAAGGAACGTAAGAAAAATGTTTTATTTTAATTAGTGCTGGAGTACGTCAGAGAAACGAGAGAAGAAGTTCCCTCCTTACCGACGAGGTAATGAACCTGTAGGACATAACCGGTAATTGGATTCTTCCTTTATGCTTTAATTGGCAAAGTCCTTTGGGAGTCCCAGGATGTACTCAGAAATTTACTAGAACCACCACGTGCTTTGGTCGACTTTCAAACCTACGCGTATATATATTTATATATTAGACACAATATATAAATTTAAAAAAAAAACTGTATCAAAAACATCATTGTTGCCAAATCTAAGAGGAATCTCAGCATTGACGTAATATCGAATATCAGACATATTGACAACGTCGTTGTACTACAGGATTACAGGAACTTTGTGAAAATCTTGTCTATCTATAACAGTCCGTTAAGATGGGTTAATTAAGATTACCGATTAGGTATAACGAAACTCGTTAAACTGACCTTCGTGAATGTTCTTGAATATTCATAGCTATCCAAAATGGACGGAGGTTTCGTGCATTAACATACTTGCATGCATCATCGTGCCTCAGGACTCTATACAATATACATATATAATATACACACCTGTGTATATATATATATATATATATATATATATATGCGCAACACCGTAAGCTGGTTATCCTACTACTTGACTCGTTTCCCTTTCCTGGCCCTAACGAATTTGTAATTTTTCACGCAAACGGGATTCATTACACTCTCTCATGTGTCCACCCTATACCTATACGCGTTTATTGAAAACCAAACGAAACAAATATCAGTAATATATCACGATGAAATTTTTAATGCCCCGCCTTGCTAGTATAGCATAACGACCATCTTAATCACCAGCGCGTCCAGACGGACCCATCCGACTAATGAGCTCAGTGCAAAGCAAACACGCGTCCATCTAATACAAAAGACCAGTTAGAAATATAACTTGAGAATATAGTATATAAATAGAAAATGGCAATATATCCTCTCAAATAAAATGGTGACTGTATAACTATGTGCATAAATGCAAACAAACTACAGAAATTAAGGTAATGTTACACACATTTGTACATACCTTACGTGTAATACTATATCCCATAGTACATATGTACTCATGCGAGCGGCGGTGGGTTAAAAACGTTTTTCAAATTTTCCAGGATGTCCTGGATGAAAAAACAAAGCGAACCACTCCGAGTGCAACTTTTCCATTGGCACTTTAGCCAGAGGCTAAAAATCGTGAAGTTGGGAATCCCTCGTCGTCCGTGCATTTACGGCCCCAGGTCTGAGACTGATACCAGCTGTCGACAATCCTGATTTTACATCCTCCTCTAGTGCAAATAAATTGGGCTGAAAGTCGCGAGCATCGTCTACCTATATGTATGCAGATGTATGAAAATGAAAAAAAAAAAAATTATATGTGGAAAATATAGATAGCATATTGTAGATATATCCAGTAAGGTATACTATATCCATATATAGCCAGTATGCATATGAGTATATACAGTGGTTCTCTCTCTGGCACGCGTTCAGAGAAATATGGAGACTCGCCTGTTAAACGTGACGAATTAAGGATCACGCGCGTTTCGCCCTGGACAACCAAGAGAAAAGCAGTGCCTCTTCCGTATAAATAAGCATTAATCTCCGTCGTTTTAACATGGCGTGTATTTCATTTGGTACATAGAAGAGCTGCGAGAGCTCCAATAATCGTATGCATGGGCTTCGGCGTTCACTGACAAATTGCTTCGGCCGAAAAGCCAGCAGTATTCGAATTCTCTGACAGTGTCGCTTTATTTTTCTCTTTTGCGTACTTTCTCTCTTTTTTATGCTACCTTCTCAAATACTCTTGGATGTGCACCGTCGAGTCAGGTAGCTCAGGCATCCTGCAGTACAGTGTTATTGCCGGTGTATATTATGAATGCAGGGCTGAACTTTCATAGAGACGCTTAGTTATAATTTCAATATGGCGTCAATTAGACTGAAGAAAGTTAGGCCTATGCTCTTGCTAAGTGCAACAACTTTAGCTTTGCTCGGCGATGTGTATGACATCCCTGAAACCAGCGAGACTCGTTTGGTACATACCGAACTTCGCTAATCACACGGGTCACTGCATCACAAAGCGAATTCTCGAGCGCCAGTCTCCAGAACAGCTAAGACATTATTATTATCCTCAGATTGCGAGATCAAAAAGCCTCGATTAACGGGATCATCGTGTAGAATCTTGAGGCTGAGGATCTTTATATCCAACAATGCCTATGGCTACTCTGTCTCTTTTGTGTAATTACGTAAGAGAGAGATACTATCAAGTTGTACTAGGTAAGATAAATTTCACGCGATCGACAACAAAGCATATGGACAACTTGTGATGCACTATGGTTAGAATAGGATGGATTTAAAATATTATCGATTATCTTATACATACACCCATAAGCTGGCCATGGAGGAAAAAAGAAAGGGGTTTCTCATAGGACGTATGAGCGCTCTAAGTGAAAAGGACATTCTGAGTGATTGTGGTTGCCGCAATCTTGACATTCTCCTGAAATCCTTACAGCACGACATACGCTACTGTGTTTAGGCGCCGGAGATCATTCTATATAAAATGGCCGCCGTGTACAATACGTATTGTGTAATCGTAGAAAAGCCCCTCGTGAATATGTCTATTAGCGTTTAATGACAGGGTATTTTAATTAAGGATCTCAATTGCTCGGAACATAATAGACGAGTGAATATAGTAAAAACGAATATGCATAATGGCAGTTAGAAAGGTAGGTAGGTAAGAAGGAAGGAAGGAAGGAAAGAAAGAAGGAAGAAAGGAAGCAATGAAAAGGAATCGGTGTTGCGTCACGTCCAGGTTATGTTATGTAGACAGGTTATTAACATAAAACAGAGTGAAATACTAGAGGTACGGGCATACCTGGTATTCAAAACGACGTAATTCCATAGAGAGAAGACATGAGCATGTTGAGCTTTGATCTTTGTGCCAGAATATTGAAAGTCCAATGCAGGGATATTATACTGTCTAATTGCTGTCGCTGAACAAAGCCCAGTTTTGGCGCACAACATCCTCATTTCTGGGTGTAAAGAATAAACAGGTAAACTGTACATCGCACATCATCAGACACACGTCACATTGTAATATTTAACAAGGTATCAAAATGAAGCAAGAGTTATAGAATATGAAACTGAAATGTAAAAGGTTTCGGCAGCGTGAAAGAGAGGGCGTTGAATGTTGGCGTTTGAACTTTTTGACTTTAAGGCGAGTCTTTAACTCGATCGGTAACGAGCGTCGATAAGAAAATACCCCGACGAAATTCTAGGTTTAGTTCCTCTACGGGTCCACCCTCGCATCCAACCACATGAGCTATGTAACCTGGTATTTTATACGTAAGATCTATAGAGCCTAGGCACTAACGTTTAGCGATAATTCTAGGGTTCTTCGCGGGATCCCTCCGGCTCTGCGGATGACTTATGTTTCGGCCACAGGCTTCGCAGCATTAAGCGGAATCATCATCATTATCATCGTCCTCCTTGTCGTCCTCAACGTCCTCGTCGTCCCCTTGAGTTTCATCAAAACGTTACTGCGTGTCGCCATTTTTACCCTCTGACCTCTATCGTCGGTACGGAATAATTAAGATATTGCCAGTGATCAGATGAAGTTTAATAAGACTTATGTAGAAATTGCGTAATGGTTGGTTATATTTGAGGTAATCATAATACTTGCTTTAGAAATGGCGGACAATTAATCTCTACAACACGAACGGATAAGGATTACAATGGCGGTTCGTGGAAGGGTCAGGATTGGTAGAACCTACAGGTCTGCAATAAAGATAATTGGAATATGATCCAAAGTTTCAACGAATAATAGCAAAGGGAGCAAAGTGCTGAGATTGTATGGTATCTCTTCAAAATACGTACAACCATGGCGTTTTGATCAAAACTGCAGACAGCGTTACACAGCTTCAACCATCCAGGCATCCCAACGCAATCCCGCCGGATGACAAGGAGCGGGGTTAGAGGACAGGTGCTACTGACGCCTTTGATCTCGCCCGAGTTACACGCTTTGGAGCATCGCGCACGAAAAAGGGAATTATCGAAATACTCCGACTGCTCCCTCGCTCTCCAACCTCCTAACGGGAGGTTCCCTATCCCTCCGGTTTTCAACCTCTATTCCTCCCTCCTCAACATCGCGCAATCATCATCCTCTCTATTCCCTTCTGTCCTTCTTTCTCTCTTACCTCCCTGCATATTCTTCATCCAATGCAACGACCAAACACCTCAGGCATTGCTTTTTTTTTTCAAATGAGTATTTTTTTTCAGGAAAAATTCACTCAAATTGTGGCTATCTCATCCCATATGCTGCCCAAGATATACATTTATACTTCTGGCAATAAATATCCCTTAACTAAATATCACTGAATTGGCACGGATATTTAAATAGAGTAACTAAAAGAGCATTGCTAAAGCGTATGGACTACTCAGGCTGATTACTCTCTGGTTCCAGTATGGCTAATAGACACAGATAGTCTCTAAGACTATATCAAGGGAAATACTAAACGCAGACTCCCAATGGACCTGAAAGCTGTTGACGACAAATCGAGGGTTAAAATACTATCGGTAAATAGTCGAGTAAAGTGTAGGGTGATGTCTATCATAGGATAGGGACTCACTCAGGGATTATAACCCTAATTTGAACCGTGTCCACGTACCATAGAGACAACCTCGGGGTAGCTCCAGTTCAATCTTTCAAATCTGCCTACGAAAGACAGTTAGTATCTAACAGAACATAAATATCTGTCTGATTGTTCTTCTCGTGCAAAGAGCCAGAGTAATTTTTACCAAGTCAAAAATTGACAGGAACAGGAAGTGAATGCGAAAAACGGATTTACGATTAGAAATTTCACAGGAACGAAGATTCACGATGATTCATGAACTCAAAAAATACCTCGTTGTAAACTTAATGGGCACTCTCCTCGGTTATTAACGAAAAAAGACTACGGACAAGGAATCCTTCTTTTCAAACGTTCATAAATCATACTTCGCAGCCAGATAAATGCCTCTTAATTTCGTCAGTGCTTTGGAGAACGATCATAGAATGGAGGCCTTTACGAAGACTACACAAAAGCAGTGTCCATTATGCTGTGAGATTTATCTTATCGCCATATATGTTATAGTGATAATTTAATGACGCCACATTATTTTATTTAGGATTCTCTCATCCAAACCTAAATCATAGTAGAGGCAATCCGCCAATAGATGGATTGACTTTGAGACGTGAACATCCTGAGACCTCGAGATGCCGAGATGCTGAGACGTCTCTGAAATTCCTGGACACGCTCCTTTCCCGATACCAAACTCTCAGCCAAAGGTGAGCCACGCCAAAGTGAAGGGTTCAACTCACAGGGAGAAAGAGAAAGAGAAAGAGAGAGGTTAGCAGTTAGCAGGACTAGACTTTCGTGCTTCTCGGCTCCTAAAACTGTAGGGCACGATAATTGTGAGAACAATGCTTCTTCAGACAATTTCGGGCTAAACTATTTCTCGGTTCGCCGTACCTCCGAATTCCTTCATCACATGTCGCGTGCATCAATGCGTGAGAATAGCGTGTCCCACTCGACACGAACCTGATATCTATAGGTACCAAAGTGCATAGTTGGATGCACTACCGTTACGTCATTAAGCCAGTGGAGCATAGAAGTGAGCTTTGTGATTGTGGACAGACGCTTGTTAGAGTTTTTTAAAATTCCATTGATTCTTATTAGTTTTCTTTCTTTCTTTAAGATGTACCATGGGACTTTGCAGAATCTTTCTTCAGAGAATTTGACAATTTTTAGCTTGACCTCGGCGAATATCGGTAATGAAAGGAGAGCGATCGACGTCCGTGAGAGAAATTCGCACAAAAGTCAAAGGAAAAATTCGACCGGCTCTAAATGCAACCCTAAAACTTTGAACTGACGGCCAAAAGAATGTATAATTAGGAGGCATAAAAGTAACCATCGCCCACTCAAAGCACTTGCTGTGTTATACCGTTGTGGGTCGTCGCACCCACAACTGCAGGTTCCCGTCGATCTCTGAAAGTTCGAGATGTTCGGCAATTTTTCTTTATTCTTTTTTCTTTTACTTTCGTTTCTTTTCTTCTCTTCTGAGACAATTACGATGAGTGCCAGGTTCGCTGCCATTAAAGTATCGCTAATCGTTCCGGGTTGTACTCCATCGACATTTGCAAAAATCATTGTAAAAGACTCAAATGAAATCATTATAATAGATCCATATATAATGTCGTTGATTAAACTTGAAATATTCTTTTGAATCTTATCATTCGAGTATCAGTAATCGTTAATGTATTCTAGGTTCAATCCAATTTTCACTTTTTCCCTAAACTTCTCATTGCCAATCAAAATATCATTGGTATCAAGATCCAAATGAACATTCATACGCAATTGCATAGCTAACGATAGCAAAACTGATCCTCCTACCCACCATCTGTCATTTCTGATCGTTAACTTGGTTAGCACACGCATATCAAATCGAGCAGGGCGAAGCTTAGCGCGGAACAGCCAGTCGGCTAATGCGATTTGGATATATGGAGAGTCCTGTGGGATATTTCGGGTGTACGATGCCCCCATTGCGTCCTGAGACGCGATAAATACTATGCATATGTAAATATTACAACGAGCATATCAAATTGGCTACAAAAACGTTCTACCGTATCAGGCATAGAATCTAAGATATTCAAATAAAAGGTATAAAATGCATACAAGTCAAATAAGTTTCATTTTATTCTTGGTGACTCTACAAATTATATAAAACTTCTTCTGCCTTTCAGTTTTAATCACGAGGGAAGTCTGTACAAAAGTTGGAAAGAATGCTGCTTTGTAATTATTTGAGAAAATTCAGTAAACAAGACGAATCACTTAGACGAACACAAACGCGTGAAACCTTTTCTCACGCTCAGGATTCTACGCATTAGTGGTGGCAGTCTAGTCCTGTTAACAGGATCAGGACTTGCGGGAAACGAAGGGTTCTCTACTCGTTATATTGGCAAACCGTCTATTCAGGCTCGATCCTCGGGGACGGGATTTCAGTTACTTAGGAAAAATTGCCACAAAGAGACGAACCTATTGTGAGCATTGTTGTTGCGACGGATTCTACTATGATCCAGTAAGGTTGTTTATCCTTACAGACCCAATAAGCCAGAGGCGTATAAATGTGTACCACTCATTTATGGGTATGTACTCTTGAAATTCCATAAATGAGCAATACAAATTTTGTACTATCGTAATTCATAAATTGTACTTTTTACAAGAAGCAACAGTCTTCAGTAGAAGCTGCTTTGTTGTGAATTTTCTTTATTACTTTGATGAAACAAGAGAAGAGAATTTGGATAAACCAAGACGGTACAAGAATGAATTATTTTGAAGAATCGTCCTTAAAGCCAGATTCTAATTACAGAATACATTTTCAAATTTACCTTCTACTTGTAAATAAAATGCGATGGTCGAGACGTTTTCTCCCTTTAGCTTCGCAGCGCGCTTTTGCCGTCAGGCTAATGATTTGCAAACATCACCCCTCCGCTCGTTTCGCTCATTACAAAGTTTTTGCCGGGCGTGTTATGCGTGAACAAGGCAGACATCTTGAGAAAACTTAAGGGAGGAAACGCAAGGTTTGTTGAAACTTCCATTATCGTAACTTCATATATACATATAGATTTACCTGTCCTCATATATCATATAATTCATGTTATTACTGGTATTATAAGTGAGACTATTTTCACTAAATAATCTTACAGTACTACTATATATCTTCAATTTATGAAAGTACATAAGAAAGTTCTCAACACATTATGTACCTTCAAGAATATCCTGTAACTATATGACATTACCAATTTAATAGAGCAGTTATACTAATGTGGTAGAGTGAATTTCTATAAGGACTATATTTATAAGTCAATAGCGCTATTAGACTTGATTATTAGTAAATATTAACACAGCTGTAAAGCTGATAGCATGAGTAAATCCTCCACTAACTAAATATCCAAGTATAAAATTCATTTTTTAATAGTCTCCACAAAAACAAAAGTCGAAATAGAGTATAGATACTATCTAGCTGCAATTCCATCAGGGTTTGGACAAGATTGGAATTGTATCACCTAAGAATGGGGTCATTCTCTTCTAGGAGCTTCAGGGTACACGCCGATGTGCGGGATAAGGATACTTCACTTTCTATAGACGCCTTCGGGCCAGCTAACATGCAGTGGTTCTAGAAAATGTTGTCTTCTAAATCGAACCACGTCGGTGGTAAAAGTTCCTACCGGTTACCAATAAATGGAAGAGCAGATAAAATCCTGCTGATAAAGTAATCAAAGAGTGATTTTGTCACTGGTGATCAACGGAAAAACTATTTTATCCGCTGAGCTTTAGCGTCAATATCTGTAATATCGACCACAGAAGCACAGATTATTTGAGAAATGCACTACGAGACTCCTAGTGGACATTTACAGAAAATTGATGTGATTCGTCAGTATACTGATTACTGACAGTTTCTAATCTGCGCAGCGCATGTCTCTGTGGAACTGTGATACCAACATGGACGTTGATACAGCGAGTGACAATACGTCTATAGACGATAAAACGGAAGATTTTTGTGAAAATCCAACAAGAGATGCGCTCACCGAAGGTCTTATGGGACTTCTTAAACCCACAGTGGATCAACTTGATGAAAGAATTCGTGCTACTAGGTAATTTTAATAAATTTCATGTATTTAGCTGTTTTGGAGTAATTTTTTATAATATTTTAATTTGAGTATTTATTTTTGTTAATGGCATAATAAGATACATTAGCTGGAATGAATTACCTTATTCAATGGGGTTACTTATTTTTATTCAGAATTAGCCAGATCGAGTTGAAACAACAGATTGAATCATTAACCGATGAACTGCTGAAGATATCAGAAGTCCTTCAATGTCCTTTGGAATTGGAGTCTTATGTTAAGAAGCTTGTAAATGCCAAACACAAAGTTACCATAGTTAGTAATATCTTGCAAACAACACAGGATTGCCTTAATAAAATTCACCAAGCTGTCGAAAGAGATACGGTTAAGCGAAAAGCCTTGTTGGATCATAGCTTGTCATACAGCACTACAGTTACTAGCAGAGAAGTGAAACAAGATGCTGACAGTGAGAGTGTTCCATCTACAGAAAATTCCAGCACTGATATTGCTGTTAAATAATTTCTTATTAGTTTGATTAAAATGTGCTACCTGTTAATGGACTGTTTCATAGGGATTTTATAAAAAGAATTATATCAAAGATGGAAACACCAATAGTTAAACTATCAAATAAAGATTTGGATACTGTTTATGAACCTTCAGAAGACTCGTTTCTTCTTATAGATGCCTTAGAATCTGATTTAGAAACATTTAAATCACAAAAGTCACAACTTTGCTTAGAAATTGGAAGTGGATCAGGTATCGTTATTACTGCTCTGGCAGCAGCATTAAAAAAGTATGATGGTGCATACTTCTGTGCAATTGACTTGAATCCTAATGCTTGCAAAGTCACAAAAGCAACTAGCATAGCCAACTCTACCAATATTGATGTTATTCAAATGGATTTGACTAACAATATTTATGCTAGAGGCATATTTGATATAATTTTATTTAATCCACCTTATGTTGTTACCGAATCGTTAGAAGTTCTTGACGAAAGATTAATTTCCAAAACATGGGCTGGAGGGAAAAAAGGTAGAGAAGTGATGGAGAGACTATTTGAAAATATTCCAAAACTATTATCCGATAACGGATATTTTTACTTAGTCGTTATCAAAGAAAATGATCCAGAGTATATAATACAAATTTTCGAAAATTTAAATATGAAAGGTAAAGTTGTAATGGACAGAAAAGTAAGAGGAGAACACTTACATATTTTGCGATTTAATAAAAAGGGATAAAACTGAATAATCTATAATAGAAAAGAATTGCAAAACTTTCTTAATCATATGATTAGAATAGTTTAATATGTTAAATATCCTACCTCTAAATACATGAAGACACCAGACTCAGCAAAAATTTTAGTGTGAAATATAAGAAAATTTATGAAAATATTTCTTACGTGTACAAAGGAATCTAATTAATTATTTCCTCTACACTACACAATCTCTTAAGAATCAATTCTGATGTTGATCGCGATGAGTAGCTTTATTAGATCACTCCACATGAATGTCTGCGATGGAACAAAGAATTGTTATAATTTTTGTCAATTGTATGGCAATGATATACGTTTTACATTTCTATGAAACGTGTAAATTATATTCAGCATAGATTCTGTATATACATGTAACATTATGCACTAGATTGTATTAGATATACAAGTACCTTATTAATATATGTAATTGTACTCAAAATAAAATAACTGGCTATCGAAAAATAACTGCTCGTATTTGAATTTGAAGTTATCCATCCTAATGATTTTAGATATTCCTACATCCAGGTATATCCTGATATTTATACAACGTTGGCATGTACAGTAAATGGCACGAGGCATGTAAATTCAAAAAAGAAGATAAGAATGCAAAACCTATTTCCAAAATTGAGAAAAACAATTTATTACAGCGTAAGTTTAACAGTGAAATCTGTACTTTACAAAAACAAAGAAATTCCAAGTTGCTCTTATTACTATTAAGCTGAGTCTTGAGTATAATTGCAAATTGTCAACGAATATACCATCGATTTGTCAATTCCTATTTCGTCAGTCGAGGAATATTAATAAATGATTTTTCGTTTCAACAGTGACGATTAAGTGTCCTAGGTTATGAAGGTGTCAAGTAGAATGACAGTTCTACATTTAAAAATATCCTTAGTGTCCTTTGGGCAGATCAGAACCTTTTGCCGTCCGGATTTTTTGTAATTTCAAATATAATATAGCGGTACTTATCGTGGTAACAACAAGGAAACTGAGTAAAAGAGAAAACGTTGCATAAAATCCTCCGTGACTCATGCACACGTTCCTGATTTGACTGATTTCATCAATGGTCATTTCCATCTTCTCCAAAGCCTGTACGGAAGCTTGACTCAAGTCATCAGGCATGATGACCTTGAAGCCACGGCTAACGCGAACCGGATCTGATAAAGCTCCTCCAGTAATATTGGAAGCGGCATAAGTGACGTCACGCCTTCTACGTGGTTCAATTTGCTATAAAAAAAATCATAAATATTTAACTCATTCATTTTTATAATTATTACTAATAGACACTACTGTACCTGATTCGGATCTGGACACGCATCGCAGTCAGTCTTACATAATTCAACATTGCACTCAATAAACAAATCCATAACGTCTGGGAATTTAAATGCCTGGAAGAATGCATAGGCGATGATGGATGCACCAGTGTTACCAGTATCCCTGGTTTTTTGGAAAGCACCAAACAGTTTTGGTTTCAAAATACAGCCTCGTTCATCCGTCAACTGGACAGTATTGGTTGATGATTCATCACGAGCAATACAGTCGCGCACCTATTAAAAAAAGAATATTCTATAACAAGTGAGACACTTTTTAAGTACCTAAACTCTATGTGTTTATTTGAGAAACATACTTGTAAATCAAAACCAGGATCACCCTCGACAGATACAACTAGGGTCATGATTTCACCTATCTTGACTAGGCCATCGGCAGCTGGTGCAAATGGTCCACGTCCGGTTTGAATATCTAATCTGGCTGACGCAGTGTCACCACTAAATGTGACGATTTCTTGATTTAACATGTCGACTGACAAACTTACAGAAAGAGCCTTGTTAATATTTCCTTCCCACAAACAACGTACTCTGCGCACTGTGTCCCAAACTTCTTGAATGCCTGGTTCGTTCTAAAATAGAATCATTGAAATATTCAAATAAAATGTACAGATATTGATTCATGAAAATCTTGTTACAAAAAAAAACTTACTTGTAGTACCAAAACATTTTCCAAGTACGCCTGACCAGCCTCTCCTTCGAAATCATTGATGAACTGAGTACCACAAGAATCTAGACTGACAGTGAAAGAATATTCTTTTTGACCAGAATTCTGTGATACATAACGACAGTCTGGATTTGTGTAGTACCCCTGTAAAATGAAAACGAAAATATTTGTGTACTCTTGATAAATGAGCAGGAAATATTGAACAGTTTTGAAGCGTGTTTTACCTTCGAATAGATGACACCGTCGAATTCTCGATTAAATTCAATGTTAATAGTCATCATAGTTTTACTACATTCCACATCAATATTATGAATATGTGGAGGATGCTTCAGATCATCATCACCACCATCGGTATTACCTTCAACAGAGGTTCCTACTCCTGAAGTTGCTGAACCATCTTCACCATTAGCCCCTGTATCTATATAAATCACATATAATGCATTATTGAAAAAATTTTTTTTTAAATTAAGCATGCGGTTTTCACGGATTTATGAATTCTTACAGGTACGGACTGTCTTACCTCCTGGAACAGGAGATGGGAGTGAAGGTGAAGGTGCCACAGAGGAGGGATAACCTTCAGATTCAGATGTACTTCCGGGCGTCGGGAAACCAGGTGACGGACTAGATGACAATGGGTACCCATAGGTCGTAGAAGGAAAGGAAACCACAGGTGTAGCTGATTTTGAGGTTTGCTTATTGATCGACGGATAACCTGTGTTAGTCGGTGGCAGATAAGTCGATGAAGCTGATGGGTAGCCAACGTTTACAGGAGGTTGAAGTGTCGTTGATGCAGGTGCTGATGATGAATATCCGGACGAAGGTGAAGATGGGTATCCAGAAGCTACTGAAGAGGAAAATCCTACAGATCCTAAGGACGAGAACCCTGCAGTCGACGGACCACTTCCTGAGTAAGACGGAGGTGCTGAAGTTGGAATCGGTTGAGGACTGTAACCTGCTGAGGAACTGAAGCCAACCGAAGCACCAAAACCCGATGACGCTGACTGCTGGTTACTTGTAGGTGGTATATAAGTTGGTCTTGAAGTTGGTGATGACGACGCTCCATAATTCGCCTGTGACGATGGTTTCTGATACTGAACGTCTGGGGGGGAGTAAGTCTGTTGTGGAGGCGTTGAAGCTGGCTGGAACGGTCTTGGTCTTTCTATTGGTCTTTGTGTACCGTATGGCGGTAGGTAAGCATTCGGTTCAGACTGCTGCCGAACTGAAAATAAAAAATACATCTCCACTAATAACAGATCATCTCTCTGCACACTTCCGTTGATGAAATGGCTTGAATTTAAATGAATTGGTATTAAAAACAAAATGTAAAACATATTATTAGTCTTTTACAGGAAAATTAATCTCTGATGAATCTGTGTTATAAAATGAAATTATCTTGAACTTGATGAAATATTAAATTTTTCTATGGTCTTTCTTTTTCATCTTTTCTCCACCTATGAGAACATGCCTAGAAGCTGTATGAAGAAATTCTAATGTGCTTCTTATTGAATATTCTTATTACACGAAGTACGAGTGTTACTTCGGGGTCTGTAAAACCTACTTTTCCGTGCACCCTGACGGTAGATGCCTTGAATCCACTCTAGGATATTTCGAGCCATCACGTCTGCTGGCGAATCCGGAGCAGCTCGCACGGCTCTCGAATGGCCTGAATGGGTAAACGTTTAACAATCAAATAATTTACTGTCAAAATAATATTACATAAAGGTGTAACTCACCCGCAGACGTTCTCACGAAGAGGGCATGTCGCTCCTGAGTAGCTACTGCGCTGACAAGCACTGCCACTAAGGTTGCGGTAATTAATCTCATCCTGCAGCTGTATTAGGATAAAGTAAAAATGATTCAATCAAATCATAATAATAGTATAACTAAAATATAATTTCTCACAGTGCAGATCATACAGGCTAATTATTCAATTGAAAGAGCAAACTGATTCAAATTGAAAATGAATCTTATGCCAAGGGTGAAAGTCAGCTCTAACAGACAGTTAACATGTAAATATGGCTTAAGAGTGAAAACGCGGTATTGCCTTGGCGTAATCTTAAGAAAATATAGAGTTAACGTAAAAGCTCCGAATCCTTACTGAGAAAGAAATGTAAAAAGGAAAGAAAGGCTTATGTTGAACTGCGCGCCTCTATACATAAGTATATCATTGTATAATATATACTATAGGTTTATTGTCCGGCGCGAATGATGTTATTTAGAAGTATATGCAAGTATATACCGAGTATAGTCATTTTAAATAGGTAGAAAGTTCACGCATCTGTCTGAAGCGTATGTGGGAATATACCACAAGACTTCGCAACGTACATAAGTCATATGTATCTCGTTGACTGACGATTCATTATTACATTGCTAAATCGCACTTAATCATTTTCCAATAAATCATCTTAGCCAATTCTGTAATTAATAATAAAAAATATATATCCAAGATTTGTCATGGTATTACATAATAATAATATTTTAATGAAGAAATCAATTACGTATTACGAAATCTCTCAACATCTTCAATATTCTATCCACGAAACAATGACTGTCGAATATCCTTAAGTATTTTAGTCAAAAAACTATCGAGCAATCATTGCAATCCATCTTGGGTCAAGGCAATCAACTTTGCTATAACGCAACTGCCTGTTGATGATTATCGAGAATATCAACTCTCCCGTCATTTTCTATAAAGATCAGTGACCTTCTGAATAAAGTATGAGCCCTCAGGACCATCAACGCGTTTTCTTCAGAAGTGCAACTTCACCAACCTGGTGCTCACTTATGGAAAGTAGAAAGTAGTCATTATGAAGTCACACGTTTTGGTAGAATGACGTCACTCGGAAATCTTGAGGACTGGTCCATCCTCAGTAGACTTTGCCTACGTCAGACTGTCAATGATCCTTATTTTCATCTGTTCCTCCGACTGACTTCCAGTTGCCAGTTGGTAGTAGGCGTTATTGAATTTACAAAAGAATTAAATAGACTACACAGTGACTCGACGTCGCTTGATCGATGATTTTTTTGGACATACCTTGTCACCATTATTCTGATATATGAATGCTACAAATTTCACCTAGCGACACAAATTCTTACAACACAAATGAGAATAAATTGTTTTATAACCAAAATAGATTAATAAATTCCATAATTATATCAGTGTCCAAATTCACTACACTCATGACAATCTTACTACACCTATGTTAAAAAAAAAACATCATTAGGCCTTGTACAGAAATACAATTCTTTCTAATGAATATAATCACCGACTTGAATTCTCTAATAGAGTTTCTATTTGGTAATTGAAGTTTTGTAATTCGATGATCTTCAAATACTGACGTGTAGTCCCGCCATTATCATCCCCACTGACGGACCAATTGAGTGTCAGTGAAACCAATCGAGTGAGCAATCGCGACCAAAGATCCTATAGGTACTTTTACTGTCTGACCAAGTATTTACGAGTCCCAGAGGGAGAGCTCGTAGTGCTTGTCTACGGAATCGTGCACGGTAAAAGGTGAAAGGTGAAAGTCGCATCAGGCGAAATCATCTCCGCTTAAATCTTAAGGTACCATCTTCTATCTCTATATAACCTATGTGACACAAAGTTCCCTAGTCGAATCGTTATAACCTCTTCTGAAACACGATCAACAGTCACAAGCAAATGATCATATAGTCACTACGATTTAAATAAATCGAGGCATCACATTGCCAGTGTTTTTTTTCGATCCTTTTATACGATATGCGACAATCGAATCTTTTCGAATTGTCTTACTTATCGATGTACTTCGAGTTGTTTTCACGCAACGAGATTTCAGGCTGTTTTATTCTTTCTACGTACGGTAAATACATAGTGAATGTTCATTCTAAATTGCGAACAGTTTATATCGGATTATATGCTCGTAATTGATACTCTCATTTAAATGCATTATTTAACACACGAATTTTCTCTCAGTGACCGTATTTCATAATGCCTATGGCTACATCATTTGACTTTAATGACAGTTGCTAGGTATGCATCCACTCGTCATTTTAATAATTGTCGTGCGAATTCGCCAGTCGGGATGCTGTTTGCGGTTTGTGGATGAGGAAAGTGCAACCTGCACTTGAGATTTTGTAGTTGCATCTTAAGCCTTGCGGTAAGATATTTATAATGCTTTTAATAGTCGTTTATTAAGTGAGAATAAAATTAGGCTTGCGCAACGCGTGTCCTAAATTGAAGAATGATCGACGTCCTTATATGTACGTGACAAATGGTACAATTCCACCGTACATCTTTTCTTATTTAATCTTACTTTCTTCTTTTACTTCAATGCCAAATCTTTCCAAGGTAACAGTAGCTAATCGCGCGAATATAAAGAAATGAGAAAAGAATTAACAAAGCTCGTTACGTAGAAATATCTTCACTTTCTAACTGCACAATTTACAAATCCCTTCCGGCATTACTTTTAGTACGCATGTCGTTCGCACGTTTTCGAAATCCCAAGAGCAAATTTGTCTCGTTGTTCAATGAAAATAGACTCAGGAAAAATAAAATTTCGTAAAATCAGTCTAAAGTGTCTTTACGTGTTCCGAAAGTGAGGTTAATTATCCTAACACGTCTGCAACTGCTTTTCGTTAAATTAGATCATTCGTATGTAGTACACACAAGTATTTTTAACGTAAGCTCACGCAATATACCCGATATTTTTCTAAAATAAATTTCGAAATCGATGCGTCACAATGCTTTCTGGTATTAATGTTGTGCGAAATTATACAATGTTATTTCTGGTAACACACGTAAAATTGTGCAATCTTTATTTTTTGGGAATCGTATAAACAAAAATTTCGCATAAAATTTCGACGGTCATACCGCATTCGTGAGACGATACGATTTTTAATTAATTCGAAGAACGAATAATAATGTGAAAATTTTAATGGTGTGTATATTATATAAAAAATACATACAATAAAACTGTGTCACCGTTGTGTGGCACAACAAGCTCATTTACGAGATCAAATGCTCGTATACGTTACGTCACAAATGACTTTCTTCGGTTGTTTTATTGTTTTCCATTCTAATGTCGCGAACTTTGCCTTGTAAGAAGAAAATCGTTAGCGCACTTAGCCACACGATGTCCCTATACAGGGTAGACCAAGTTTCACCTTAGAAACTGTTACATCCAATAGGTCTGGGTTACCGGGACATCGATTTTCTTATATAGGCATTTGCAAAGTAACATCAAAGATGATCATGATGATTTTCTATTTCCACGCGACACGAATACAAAATTAATTTTTGTCTCTGAGAAAATGTACTTTCTTCTTATGATCCATAGATAAAAAAAAGTCTAAATCAAAGTCAGTGTCATTTTTATTATAACGTATTACTCAATCTTAGCTACGCCAATCGGGTCATAAAAGTTTGCATAATTATGCAAATTTTCTATTTTACTACATATAAATGTAAGGTCATGATAAATTAAGGTCTTTCATATTTTAAATAATTATAATGTGGAATTCATTCAATGAATAAAAAACAAAAGTTGATTAATCAACTAGAGTCGTCATTTTAGTAATTATATATAAGTGCTACTAGAGTGCATATTCTGTACTTAAACTGAAGGTACTAAGCATATAATGATCTGAATTAATTAACCTCTCTGCGGGATCATCTGTCTAGTAAGGTAACTGTACTATATTTTCTTCTAATGCTTCTCCAGTACCCTAATGCTTGTAACTGTTAGCTATCACCAAGTGTAGATTATTGTGGCCATGTTAAAAAATGTGCAATTACTAAGTCACTATGTATATTTACATGTTACACCATGAGCAAATGTACTTTGCTACTGTTAATTGAAAACAATATATATTTTATCTGCGTGTGTCTATACGATTACCACAGTGTATTCTCTATACACTTATAATCATCAGCACCGTATTCATATTTACATATACTACATGACCAGCCATTACTTTCTTCAGGACTCAATGATCTGAACACTCGATAAATTTTCGTTTAGAGACTCTCATTTCGTCGAGTACTTACAATTTCGAGTACAGATATAAGATAAAAGTTGGCTTTCCCCAAGGCATCGAATTTTTTGGGAAAAAAAAAAATTAAGTCTCTTTTAATCCTATAGAAAGACTCGTATTTCCAACGTCTAATGAATTTGTACAACGATTAATGGATTTTAAATCTTGTTTTCTTCGTCGACATACATTATTCATCGTAGATTAGAAATATTTGATATTCTTCAAACTCCTCTACGTTGCTTAAGAATAAACAATTGTTACGAAACATACACTGTGATGGCTTCTAATTAATTTCTTTTTACAGATCTTAAGACAGATATCCCAATTTGATAGGGTGAAACATTTTGAAAATATATATTTTTAAATTCAAGTTAATTTAACTCACCGATATGATACACGATTCACGCGTTTACGTATCCTTTACAGGGTGAGTGGATGCTGACTAAAATCCAAAGGAGATTGGTGCACGCGCTTATATGAGAAAGGTGAGAGTGAATACCTGGGAGCATCTTCATTCAAGCTTTATATAGGTAATATATACCCCCGTACTCGGCACTCTTTAGAAAGAGAATTGCCTCCACCAGTACTACTGCAATTTAACTATACCTTTCGTATGTACCATGGTGTTATCGATCAAATCTGTATTGACGAAATTTGCATTTTCATACCGACCTCTGAATTAATTTCAAATCCAAAATTCAAAATTCTTGAAGATCAGTAAAAAAAATATTGACCATAGAAAATGTATAGTTGGGATCAAGAGATAATATACTGTATGCTAATGCACCGTGGGCACATTGCTACTCATTATCCTTTGAACACGGAACACCATGCATATGTCACGTATTGTACTGATGACAATAATTTTATTACTTTTATTACTTATTATTCGTCCAATGCATTCTAATCCTTTGCCATATTTGAAACAACGACAGGCCTTACTTCTGTTCATCTCCAAATATGGTGTACAGGATTAAAATTAATTGTTGTATAATTCAACAATTAAATAGCCTCATAAAATGTCATGTACAGGAAGTCAGTAATGTGTATATTGTATAGGCAATAATTCTTTTCCTATGAAATTCATTTTTTATAACAAAAACATTGACAATTGCTTGTTTTAGTTTAAATTTGTATAGTGAAATACTATCGGCCTTCAGAACAGAATCTATAAACATCTCTAGAATAGAATCTATAAACACATTTGTAATCAATGACTCTCACAGGAAAGTTCAAACATTTAGTTGCTAATGTGTAAGCCCATTAGTGTTCAGGACTGTATAAGATCTATAAATATTTCACAGCGCCGTATTAGGAGGAATCAAAAGCCTGTACAAAACTTGGCCAATATTACGAATTATCATTAGACACGTATTAACACTTTGTTGATCGATGTACATTACTTCGTTATTAATAACCGAAGTTAAATTTATTATTTATAAATAAAATAATTATTAAGCGTAAAAATCATCCAGGTTCAAGCACATCCATATTCATATGTTTCTAATAGCGTGTCAACCTAACCGCAGTAGAAGTATGGCTGGACCAATCAACAGTGGCAGTACATTATTAATAGTTAATTACACCGAGTACCGTCCTTCAAAAAATGTCAAGATTGTTTAAAACCTTTCTATTCATAAGAGTTTCAATGTTATCGACTTTTTTGATTAGAGAGGATACAGCATCGCGGTTGCAGGTCCATTCAGGCATTGCCAACAGATGCTGACTTGGCACAATAAGCCACTTGAAACTGACAATGAAATTTTCGTTACTGACAATTACTTTTATTCGCAACAGCGTCGTTATGATTATAACCGTAATGTGCAATCGGTAATCAGTAAAAGGATATACCGTTTAAAGAACGTAAAGAGTAGAGTATGTTTTTGTATTAAAAATCGTCCTTTCTATTCTTTTATTTGATTTCCCGATATAAGTATTGGCCACGTAACGTTTAATTATTTTTATAATATTTTATGGCTGTATCAATCACGTACTATCTGTGTTTCACAGCTTTCTCGAAGATATTTGAAGAATCGATCTTTCGTCGTTACTCGCGGGACATGAATAGCTACAGGCACGTACACACAATAGTTCGCATTATATGCATCAGCGCATAGAAAGTACAAAGGCACGCAAACAGAAGAGAACAGGAGTTTTACCTTACGTAGTCCCTTCCTAGTTTTCAATCCCAAAATGGATAAGTAAATTGGTGATTTTAATATTAATTAGTTTTATGTAAATGACAGGAAATAAATGATAGAGTCTTCATTCAAGTATCTTTATGAAAATACAAACCGAACAGTGAATATTGCGTGATGTTTTTCACCCTCGTAATAAAAGAATCATCAGTTGTTAAATAGTTACAGTTTATTCTTCCTTAACCATCCTTCACGTATTCGAAGAACATATCTTCGTCTCTTCGCTTCATACGACTCTCGAGACATTGAGCAATGCTGAAATTTCTAGAGTCAAACACAACAGTAAGAAATAATGTGCACTAGTGTACTTACGAATTTGGATGAAGTCGGTTTCTCTAATACCGAACTTTGAAGTGAATTGTCAATAGTTTACGTGAATCGTGGGATCTTCCTCAAATAATTTCCTCATACGTAAATACAGTTTGATCGTTACCTGCATAGTTACGCAAATCTTTTAGTTGGACGTCGACACGGAATTCGAACATAAACCAGTGAAAACGTTGTGATTGGCACGAGAACTTTTTTTACTTCGTTTTCCTTTTAAGTTGTAATGGTATAGTTAAGACGATTGTTATCTGGGATTAGATCACAAATATTATGTTGGTTAACTAATAGACGGTTTACCGGACTGGGATTAGATCACAAATATTATGTTGGTTAACTAATAGACGGTTTACCATATTAAAGACAAGAAATATTCTCTTCTCCTAAGTGGCCACGAATAGACAAAACTCATGACGCAATATGACTTCGAATACATTAAGGCACGAGTGTTTTTTAAAGATTTTCAAAAACTGGATAACAGAGAAATGTTCTCTTTCAATCTTAAAGATTCTCATTATCAACTTCATGTATTAATTACACAATAATTTACACAATTCTTAGAAGTTAGGAATTGTTTAATTTTTTAATATTTTTGTGATCAATTTTCTTTTTTTCTGGTCATAAATGAAGAGAACGCTAAACACGATACATTAATTTACATTGACATAACTTGTGGGTATTTGTATTGTGATGAACAAATATAGTGGATATGTATGTATATACGTATTGCACTAAAATTGCAACTTTGAGGTAGGAAAATCCATTTGTGTTTATAGCGCGGATCTCTCCAAAGCAAATAAATATTTGCCTCCCAAATAAAACGTCTGGCACTTGCTGCAAATCGTGTTAAATTCTTGGTGAAGCTGTCGCATATACATGACATAGACAGATAATGTGAAGTTACCTACGATTACGTAAATCTTCATGTCGAGCAAATATAGGTACATTTGTACATGACTGAGCGAGTAGTAGCGAATAAGATACCTCGCATAACAAATAGTCACACAGTTTCACTTTTCACAGTGTACCATACTATATAACATGTATAAAAATATTGTATGATTTAAATATGAACCAAGAACTATGAATGGTCATGGATATTCATACATTGTCTAGTTTATATTTGTCAAAATGCAATGGCAACGTGAATTTCAAGGAATAAGCAATGGCTCATACATATTGAACTCATGCTTATGAACAATTGCATACATAATAAGACAGCTTATGAAAGTCTCAGAAATATTGTGAAAAATTATATTTATTTTATAATATGTCTTATTCTAGAATTATGACATATTTAATTATACTCTAACGAAATATGAAATAAGTTCAGCATATTTTTCATTTCGCAGTCATAGTATAAATGTAAACAAATAAATGCATCATTATGTATTTTTATGCGTGTTTGACTCTAGACAGTGCAATGTATGACTTTTTAGTTTTTAAATCATGCCAACCGATGGGACCTCTTTCACAGTCTGCACATGCTAGATATTTTACATTTTCGACAGTATTTGACACACCAATATTTTCAAATGTATACATGTCTTCTACTAGCCAATATTCAGAAATTGATTCTCGTTCATCTGCTTCTCCATCTCCTTTTCGTTGCATATATGGCAAAGAAAACTGAAAGTACATTTCTAATTTAAATATAAAGTAAATTAAGGTCTTATTATTATCACACATAAATTGCTCTTTATAATGGCCTTCATGATATAGCTTTTTAGATTTTAACACATGTGAATGACAATCCGTGAAAATTGTACTACCGATAAAACTTAACCAATATTATTTATGATTTATACTATGCAGCTGAACCATCCGGAATAATATAAGAAACTGTTAATTCTCCACAAATTTTGAATATAACATAAAAAGACCATATCTAACTCTATAAAATGATATCATACATCCATTATTAATGTTAAAAGAGGTAGAAGCTAACCTGAATGTTTATAAATGTGGCAGCTCCTTGATTCAGCACTTTCGATGGACAAAACGTACAGAATACCTTATCCTTATTTTTTCCAGCATCATTCTTTAGTAAACATTCCGAATTTCCTTCTGCCATGTTTACTTCAAGCCAAAATAATAATCTTATATTTATAAATGCACAGTCCACAAATACAGGAAGGTATGTATAACTAAACATGTCATATAACGATAGTGATACCACATGCCGGTATGGCTGAAAGTGACATTTTTATACGATGCAAAATGATTAAAAATACAGTAGAAATTGGTGCTTTTTATCAATTGATATACTTATTGTTTTATATGACTGAGACGTAAAACCTAATGGAAGATTAATAGGAATATTATACTCACGTTTAATTTATACAAAGTCATTCATTCTTATTAAAAAAACAGTAACCCCAGTGGTGTATTATTTTTTGTGCTTTTTAAATATTATTCCATATACATCGATCAAACGATGCGTGAAAAACCAATCTTACGATTTAAAATAATTTACTTGTAATTTCAAATATTTAAGATTATAATTGAGTACTATTTGTTATTTTTAAAAGATGATTGATAAATATGGTTTCAGGATTATGTACATACAATACATCTGATTCAATGTCACAATTATGATTCACTTTCAAGACATAATTCTTTACAATCCTTGGTTACTCTTTATTTGCAAATAGCCAATACTATCAATTGATATTGATTAATTTAATTTTGTTGCATCACATGTGGTATATCTGAAACTAGATTATTAAAAAAAAATTTTAGCAGTCCGATTATACGCACTAGTTGAGTAACTTATATAGTTTTATATAGGCTAAATCGTGTCATCTAACTCTTATAGTTAATAATTAATTTTCATTTTAACATAGCTTTTTAAAAGATGTACAATTTGTATGCAATTACAATACATTTAAATACAAATAGGTGTTTATTTCATCGTATTTGCCCATCCTTTTGTACGTCTTTAAAAGAATATTTAAATTTTAACTTTTTTCCTTATCCTTTGGGCATTCAATCTTTCGACCTAAAAGATCATACTTGCTTTGATTTGGTTCAGGTTCTTGATCTGTATCAGAGCTGCAGTCACTGTCACTGGAATCTTGATAAGAACCAAGCCCTGGTAATATTCCTATACACTTCATTCCTCCGGTGTGTCTTTGATTATTAACGTTTGAAATTTCATCAATTTTTCTTTTTGTACCACCTGGTGTTTCATCCTCAATATTTCCTCCGGATCCTTTGTTCAAAGAAGAACAGTCTGGAGACTTGATATGAGAGTCCTCACTATTTTCTTCAGTCTCTGATAGCTTCCGTTTAGTTCCTCTTACATCGTTTCCTGTACATGATTTTCTTTTATTATAACATCAAGGATTATTTGATTTTCTTTATATACTGACCAGCCTTTTTAACTACAGCACCAGCTAGTAACCTTAGTTGCGAAGTCCTTCCACTACATGAAAACAATAATGGTTAATGCAATATATTTTCTGTATTAGTAGCATAAATCTTGGTATACCTTCCACTAGACACATTTTTATTAACAATTTGAGTGTTTTTAAGCTCTTGCTTTAATCTTGTATCTAAAGTTTTTTCTTGCAAAGAGGCAACGGCAGCCTTAAAATCCCTCATTTCTTTTTCTTCTTCAAGATTTTTTTTGCGTTCCTCCTCCAATTTAGTTCTATCCACCAAATCAAGGAATTCGACTTCATCATCATCCAAACCCTTTATCATGTTTTCTGCAAAAAAAGTCACAATTATCAATTATGAAGTGTCAAAAAAGTTTTTTAATTTTTATAATATAATTATTGTCTTACTCAGCTTATGAGCCTCTTCATATTCAATGTCACGCTTATTTTTTTGCTCCTGTAATCGCTCAAACAATGATCTAGGGTCATATTGTTCTTCAGGTGCCTCTGAAAATAAAGAATACTAAGGAATCAGTAATTTGCAACAGCATATATTAAAAAATTGAGATTTTAAAAGCTTAGTTAATTCAAATTGGAGCATAATGTTACATCCTTCAGCTAACCTGTTGGTTGCTCTGCTGTTCTCACGCGTTCCCATTCTTCCTGACGCAACTTTCGCTGCTCTGCCAATTCAGCCTCTGATATGAATCCTGAACTCATTTTTCTTACGAAGGATAAATCTAAAAAAAATATATGCCTATGACAAAATGAAACTCAGACATTTGTAATTTCCAACAACAATACTGTCCAAAATCTCAAAAATACTATGAACAATCTTCATACCATTTACCTAAATCTTGCTGATTTCCACTTCACAGTTATATTAATATAAATGAAAAAAGGTTATTTGATTACCGTACCTGATTTCCTAAAATTTTAAAGTCTACATACACTTGTATTTGACACATATATTGTCCATTATCCCAGGCAACACTGAACATCAAAATCGTACTAGATAGACAACTTTCTTTAGAAAATAAACGTAAAGCCATCTAGCGTATACATCATATCTCTGTTAAAAACAACGAAATTCTCTGTCGCGCTTCTAACATAGATCCTTGTATACCTTATTAAATTTACTAATTATATAATCTAAATATATGATTGTAGTCCGGACTACAAATTTGCATTAAAATTGCTAAATAAAAATTTACAACATTCAAAACGCATTTCATTCTCACTGCCTTAGGAACATTGTATATACTTTTTAATTAAATATTGCAAGCTTAAGTTATACTTGAAATTTATATTAATCACTCAAAAGCCAAAAAAAGAAGAAATACTGAAACTAATCTGAAAATTGTCCTATTCGAATTTCTATTAGATTTTTATCCAGTAAAAGATGGCGCTGCAAAACACCAGGCAGATTCGACAATTCTGATTTACCGAATAACGTCCTCTTCTTTCGTGCCGTTGTCTGTCCATCCATAATCATTTGATTGTCTTCTTTGTTGTTCGTTTGGTTGTTGCAGTTTGTGAGACGATTTGTGTAGGGTGACGAGTGCGTGCTTTGTCATTTTTCTAGTTATTTATCGAGCGAAGTGCGTGTTGTGCGTCTCCCACGGTGTTGAACATCGTTTTCGTTATTGGCTAAACATTTAGTAAGTATACCTATACCCAGATGTATCAGGATTAAATTTATCCTAACATTTTCTAGACGTATCTTCACTGTCGCGCTGCAATACGAAAAAAAACGGGCGCTATTTATATATTTATACTATTTTGGTTAATGAAAATGGAGAAAAAATTATAACACTCAACGCAGCACAATCCTATAATCGTAAATTTAGCCCTGTCTGAAGAACCTCCGGGTTCTTACGGTATGCCACGGATTATATATTCATCATCGTATCTTCTTCATTAAATTTCGTATTTATCTACTGTATTTAGTTACGGTTAACACACCAATCACAGTTTATTAAACCGTGACGGGAGAAATTACGATTTTAAACCGAAATCCTTGTTTGCTATCTATAACCGCAGTAGAGACATCGATGACTATGATTTGATAGTAATTATTAACGTAAGATAAAATTTGTGATATGAATATGAGGAAGAAAAATTTTTAATGGTCAGATTTAATCGACGTTGAATTTTTATTGATTGCTTTCTGTACATGGGGATTAATGAGAAAATATATTTTTTAATGGTAATATATTGAAATAAAATTCATTGTAATGATAAAACATAACGGTATATGTTTAGTAGAAGACAGTAAAACATAATAGGGATTTATAAAAAGGATATACATTATTTCTTGATATTTCATATATATACGATTTTAATCTAAAATGTGCTATGTATACAAAATATATACAAAAAGTGTAGTGCTCAATTAATATATCTTTTGATTACTATGTGTATTTGCATTATTATATTAAATAATCTATATGTAGAATTTGTGTAATTGTTTTATGGAACTTTGTATGATATTACTTTCAGTTATATTAGGCAATTTAACAATGGAGGGTGGAGGTGTGCTAACAGCTGAACGTAGTCCAGCTCGTGCTAATTTGCACGTTGCATTCACTGAAAAAGGGGAAGTGAAAGAACGTAGAGAGAAGTTCCTCACAGCTAAATATGGATCACATCAAATGTCTCTCATTCGTAAGAGACTCGCTGTTGAAATGTGGCTTTTTGACGAATTACAGAAACTATATGAGTCTGTAGTAAGTAGTCCTTGTATACATCAATTAGCTTTGGTATACAAAATGTTTGTGTCTCTATTACACATTAGTACTGTGCATTAAGTTGGTATCAGGCCCTATAATAAATAATATATTTTATTTCACCTTGCTTATTAAAAAACTTATCAACTCAATCAGTTTAAGTAAACAAAAAATTTGAATTCATATATAGAATGAAACTGGGAAAAGCAGGGAAGTTGAGGTTGACATAGATGAATTACTCGACATGGATAGCGATGATCACAGACGAAGTTATCTACAAGTATGTAAAATTTTCAACAACGTACTATGTCACATAAAATTCATTTCATATGTAAATCTGTGACTTTGATCAATACTTTAATTTTTATTTTTAGGAGCTACTGGTAGATGCAAAAAAACCACCCCATGATGTGAAAGTAAGTAAATGTAATAAAGTTGAAGAAAAAATAAGCGATGCTCAATATATTCGTTTTCCAATTATATTAAAAATTGAATGATCCGTGTCTACAGAATGAGAATATCTGTTTCAGAAATTCATTAACGATTTGCTTGAGAAGGCTAAAACACTCTGAAGAGTGTACCACATCTGCCATGGGCCTGGTGAACTTCTATAACGAGTCACAAAATTTGCTCACTTCCAGAACGTGACATAGAGACATGTGACAAATCAGACCTAGTGAGTTGTGACCATAGAAATTTGAAGCCAATGCAACGCGAGTATGTTGGCTAAAATTCGCTGTGGCAAGAATCAATGACTACCAGAAACTAAGTATTAGCATTTGACTCGACATATTTTTATTCGCGTAAATGTTTCATATTGAAGACAACAAAAAAACTGAACAAAGAAAAACAAGAAAACAATTTTTAGAGCCACCACTGAGGCAATGTAGAGGACAATTTTTTATTCTGATTTTGGGTGCTCGTAGCATGCAAAGCTAAAGAGCTACTAGTTTAGGGTGTGACCATTTTGGAAAATTGTTTTGAAGTAGCGTGGAACCTCGTTCACAAATTATCCAGAACCAGTGTCCTTCCGTAACAGCGAAAGAAATGAGGTTTGCATAAAGAAAAGGAAAAAAAGATGCGCAACAAAAAAAGTTTTGAAAAATGCACGCGCCTTAAGATTACGGAAATTACATGTTATTCTTCTAATGAACTATGATGCAGGCATGCCAATTATTAGGGAACCATTCTTAAAAAATTAAGGTACAAAGATATAAAGAGCAATAGGAAACCGGTTTTAACGTAAATTCAATGTTTTAGAATGTTCGAAAAAAATGCCCAAAAGTCAAAACTAGTTCGGCAGGGATGATTATACATACATGCATACCCTCAGCTAAAATCGCGACTAGTGGCGCGTTAATCACGATTTAACATTAACATCAACAATTATCTCATCGCGATAGCAAACCTCGTGCGAAGTATAAAAAAGTATATTAATGAAATTAACAATCATTGTCGATTCAGTTTGACGTAATATCGGTTTAAAGTGCCAAATAGGTAATAATATACATGAAAACGTATCGTACGCTATATAAAAAATCTTTTTCGTATTTTATTTTTCCTGAAACACGTGCATAAAATATAGGAAAAGATTTAAAAAAAGAAAAAGCCTGCCCCAGCAGTTAGACATACATAACAAAACGTACGATCTATGGAAACTGGTATAAAACGTAGTATTGAACTTTATCATTTGTCAAGGGTCGAAGGTCAGGAACGATTCCGTATGAAGAACTCGCATGATTTATGCGAACTCACATTCTGCACTCTTAAAATCATTACTAATTTTCCGCAAACCTAAAATAAGTGCAAAAAAGAAACATCATGGGAAAAAGTGACTCTGTCTATGGAATATAACCAAATAATGGTTACGTTCCTCTGATACCACAATCCGTTATCTAACAGATCTTGCACTATAGGCAGGAAACAAATAATCTTTTTTATAAATCATTCAGTATCCAAGTTAAATCCTTATTTCGCGAAATATTCGTTTATGCCTATCTTGCATGTTTTTATAACGGAACTGTTCTTTTTTAATTTAACGCTATCTTGCACCAGTTTCCATCATCTCGTATCTGCGTAGAAAACTTTGTTTTATTGGCAAGGCGGTATAACTTAGTTTAAAATCCCTAAGATAGATATTTAAATTTGTATATCAACTGTTTGCTTTATTAGATACATATCTCTCAGTTTATGTCACTTGACATATCTCGTATAATCAGCGAGTATATGGATGATAAACACTGAGACGACGTTGATGTTATATCACATTTGCTATTTAAGATAAAATAGCAAAAAGGAAAAAGGAAAAAAAAAAGCGTTCGGAATGAACCAAGTAGTAGCTTACGAGAAATGTATTAGATGGAGTTGATAAGTAATTATATACAAGCAACGTTTTCGATTACATTAGCACGTCCTTAGAGCTTCCTGCATTGTGACTAAAAAAAATAACTTCTGTGGACTCTGTTGTGTAAAATAACCGGAATCTCTTTTACATTAATAAAAATTAAACTTTAAGTGACTGTATTTGGAAATGCTCTAATTCATGACGACGCGTCACTTGAATGTTGTCGTCGTTTATATACATATTGCCAAAGACTTTATTTCTTTTGCTTACTTTAAATAACGAAGCTCTTCCTTTGCGATTGATCTCGTGAATTTTTCAATCAAGAAAATCTCAGTACTTCTAATTGTAGTACACAATGTTGTACGGTTTAAAGATATTTGTTGCGATGGAAAGCTGTGATAACTCATACCAAACGGTAAAATGGTGCTTGAAAGGGAAATCGGTTTGAAAAATGGTAGTAACGTCTTTTGGAGTTTACTGATATGAAAATTTTTCGTTTCGTTCAGTGAAAAGATAAGAAGGAAAAAACAAATTGACAATTCAAACGAGATACGATCGTGACAATTCTAACAGCATAATTTGCAGTTGTCATTATGCTAAAGTTATGACATTAATGTAATTTAAAAAATTGCACTGTATTTAATGAAATCCAAAAAATTCCGAAAAATTAATCACAAATCAAGACATACCCATATTTATTTTTCTTATTGCAACATAAAAAAACTCAAACGTTCAATTTATTGCTGCTTCTTAAAATACCAAGTGGTATGACCTCGTTATTCGCATTAACGAAGCAAGTGAATATACTGAAACACAAGACGTTCCTCCTTTCTAACTAATTTCACAATTATGAATAAATTCATAAGTTAATTAAGATTCTTTCGTTTGAAGATCTTCACTTATTTGCATGCCTGTTATTTGTGTATGGCACACACAATATTTTCTAATTTCTTTTTCAAACCCTATTAAGAATGAATTTCCGGCACCTTAGAAGTCTGGATGTAACGAAAATTATAACGTATGTAGGAGGCACTCATTTATTTAGTGTTTTCAGGTATTATAGCTTCTTTCGATTTTCTTGTCACAATGGAGCAACGATGTCGTTAACTTATACTCTGATACTTAAGAATTAGGTATATCAGCGTTTACGTATATATTTGAACAGTGTTAACGAGTTATTTACAATGAGCTTTCTTTATGCGAAACGTTTAGCACGAAGACGACAGAAATGATCCAGGATGATCTGTAACGAAAAACAATTATTCTATATAACTTTTAAACAAGTCTGGTTTATACTCTATCCTTTTCTACGAAGGCACACATATTACTTTTATTATCAATTAAATAAGTATACTATATATTTTAATGTATATTCGTCGAAAATAACGAGCCAATGAGTTCAAAAAAAAAAAATTGTGTTCTCACACCTTGATGTGTTTTGTCACAATGTATACAGGGAAGGCCCAGCAAAGACTAGTATAATGCGATTATGAAATTATAAAGTGAATTGTATAAAATTACAAAACACTTAATATTAATTACAATCAGCCGTACTGCGCACGAATAAATACTGTTCATAACAATCGATACGATTGTTCATCCTTTCTAGGAACTTCATCCTTTCATGAACTTCTGTTCATGAAGTTTCATTGCCAGAAAACAAGAAGTATGGTTACTCTGCACAATTTTGAAAAACTTTATTTGATACTTTGTGTTCTATTAATTCGATAAAAAAGATCATAATCAGTGTCCATTAATTACGCGATAACCATGACTGCTGTAATATTATGACTGCACAAAAATTATTGTATTACGTCGCAAAATACGAATTAGAAAATAATCAAGCTTAACGCAACAAATCTTTCTGTAAATGTAACGTGCATACCGAACCAGATATGTCATGTTTCATTAATATAATTTTTTGAATAAGATTTTCCTTTTTTTCTATTGCAATAAGTTATGTAATATCACCGTCTTAATCAACAATGAAAAGACTATTTTCGTGACTCGTTACAGAATTTTTTTCGGGATTCTTTGTATCTCGACAGTCGCACAAATATTAATTTCGCCTTTTAGTTGATAATTTTTAGACTTAGACTGTAATGAAGTAAGATATTCAATTTTTCTTTGCAATAAATCTAATAAAATTCGCTCGACTGCTACTACACGTATTAAAAAAAAAGTGCAGCCTCTCTATCGAAAGGATGAGCTAGGTTAAAGACATTGGTTTAAAAAAAAAAGTAATCTCCCACATTTCCACTATTGCAAGGCACACATACAGCGTGACAAGATACTTAATCATCGGATGCAAAAATAATGTCTGATACTAAGAAAGCAAAAAACAAAATTAATGGAAAACGTGATACTCCGATTCATTATACTGTGATATGTTTTTCTTGCCGTTCAGCTACAGTACATTTAGAAAGTGGCGAAATGTAACGACCAAAGAGTACCCCGATAAAGCTATTTATAGGGATCAAAGAAAACAATTTTTAGAAAATAGATATTTCAATCATCACGACATTTGATTGAAGAATTATCGATGCTACTTGGCGCTATGAGATCATTACTGTAACGGCTATTTTAATAGATGTTTTTTTAAAACGTCTCGATTCGATACAGATTAATTTTTGAAAATTTACCCGCGCCAATACTCACAATGATTTATGAAAGTCATTACCTCAGTAACGAATCGTTCAAATGGCTCATCGAAGTGTCTTTTTTTGCACAAAAACTGAAATAAATCTCGCTGATTTCACGCAGCGACGTACCTCTGCAATCATGAAGTATAATAGGACGTTTAATCAAGGAAATACGTAACAAGATAAAGACCCACTTGTAGGGTTTTACAGTAAAGAATTTTCTATTCTAGATAAAAAAAAAAACACGCATTTAGAGTCCCATTGGGATAAACGCAACATTATTAGATTTAATTATTTAATTCTAATTTTTTATTGTAATCGTATAATTTCTTTTCTTAAATGTAAGAAATAATCACTGTTCTCAGCAGAATGTATTCCGTAGTTTTTTTTTTCCTCAAATGATACTTTACTTAGCTACAAGTTACAACCCCAACGTGCACGTGTCTAATGTATTTTATATGCTTAAAGCTAAATCTCGCGCGTTATCACCAGACGTTATTTAAATTGTGTCAAAAGTCACTCATTGGAATATTCAAATAAGGTCAATGTGACACAAAGGAAATCGATTGTCTCCAAACACTTCCTGTTAATCAAAATCAGCGACATTACATATATGTATTGGCAGACGGGTAAAGTGTGAACACGAAAATAACGTGATGCCTGTATTCCATATCATCTACGATATGTTTTTCGTTGCATAGCTTTAAGTATATAATTGTAATTTGTATGTTGTATGGAAATATATGAAGTGGTCGAGTAAAAGCCTAATAAGCCAATTAAAAGAATTTCCCTTAAAAAATGTTATTCCTTTGTTTATATATGAGGATGAAACTCAAATCATTTTTTCTCTGTTCTTAATCGTCGCAATGTTTATTAAATACATTGCAGCCATATGTATAAGCAATTATTATGAAGATGAATTCACCATCGTCGGGAAGTTAGCGTCAGAAGATAAAAATTTATGTTTTTAATGCCTAAAAAATATTTCTGTGCAACTGATGTTTTCCTTCTACGAATCTACGAATCTTCTTCTCCTACGAATTGCCTATATAGTGGTATTTTCATTTAAAAAGACTGACAGTTTTGTAGTACAGAAGAAAATGTTGCCTACGAGGTAACATTTGCAATAAGCATTATTTATTCGATCGTAATAAATGTCAAAAAAAATTGTAAGAACAACTAGAATTTACTCTTTTTACCATTAACGTCTCACCCGCATCCTTGAGCTTCTGCAGTCCCTGGTATTTTCTTGGTGATAATTTATAAATTATTTTTTTTTTCTGGAACGATTTGGGTTAACTCAAAAATCCAAGAAATTTATTCCGTGCAATATTGACACAAATATTGTACCGTACATTGAAGTGTGATGCGATAAAATTTTATTTCAATGATACCGAGAAGATTACTGACAACTTTATGAAAATACGACATCAGGTGTTAACAGAAACAGACACTCACATGATAAGTTTTGAATCTTGAATTTGAAAAAAGCCGTCTAGCTTCAAAAAGCCCTTTAATATATTTATAATGGTATTTTATAGTATAGTATATATACAACTTCATTGTTGAAATACATGGCGGCTTCAGTGCTTCGTCTTCGATATATTAGCGCTGAAAGAAAATAAATATATTTTACATGAAAGCACAATTTTAATAATCACGGAAATTTAATCGGCCATCAATAATGTACTTACGTTTGCATTTGTTTACTGCCACTTAAAACAATGTAAGGTGATTGGGTTTCTTTCTGCTTTGCCTGAAGTAGATTTAGAGTACCCAAAGGTGTATCCGTCGAAGACATTCGCTTCATCAGGACTTCCTGTTCCGCCTTCTTCATTCGCTTCTCCACTTTGTTCTTTCCTGGACCCTTTCCATGGAATTTGTGAGACAGATACCTGAATGCTTCTTTGGCACTCAAAACATGCCCATCGTCATCAATATATTCCAGTTTGACATTTGGTTTGAAGCCATCTTTTTCCTTGAAGTCTGAAGTTGGTCCATTAAATCTATCTCTTCTACCAAACTTGTCATCATCCCTGTATAAAAGTACATAATTTAAATTGAAAGTTTTTAGGAATCATGAAATAGCTGTGAAAGTAATTCGCTTTATAGAAATACACGTACCCATAAGTCTTGTCTTCGATAGAATAATTTTGAGCCTGTAAATGAGCAAAACGAGAAGCGGATGGCCGATTTGAATCCTCTATTTGTAAATAGCCTTTGCTCATTGCGAGTCTCAGTGCTCCACCCACACCTTGACCTAGAGATGGTTCCGCATCAAGAATAGCAACCTCCAAAGCTGCAGGTTCAGGTATGGCTTCATCTAGAATGAAATTGCGTAACTGAAGATTTGCTAAATATTCAAACTTGTAATTCTGAGATAAACAAAAATGTAATTATTTCACATTACATACCTAATTGTACGGTGTTCCAAGCTCCACGCCCATCGCCTTCTTCTCCTTCCGGTACTACTTCGTCCTTCACGCCATCTACTTCATAATCCTGTAAATACAAGGTTGCATATAATTAGCATTGGCATTGTTGAATGTAATCGCTTGTTTAATAAAGTTATGAGTTCTTTGAGGAAAAGTACCATAAGCTCTTGGTCATTCTCTTCTCGATTACCCGCAAGCCCGTACGTAGGAATGTCTCCCAAAGTCCTGCAAAATTCAGCAGTAGCATTCAGGACGATATTCCCAGGCTGATTATCTTCGGAATTATCAACTTCTTGCTTTATACTTTGGGCCACTTCTTCTATGCTTGAGAAATTTGGCTGCTTTAGACGCTGCGCCTTCTTTAATGCCAACTGCAGATCCAATTCTTTGTCATCCTCTTCGATTTTTACTCCAGTTAAATCTTCCGTAGGGGCTACCGATTAAATGAAAAATTACCTTTAAGAATCAAACTTTGTTAAGCAACTTCATAAATAAATTTTAAAATGTATTAAGTAGTTTACCTTCGAAATCATCAACGTCCATCATGTTATCAGTATCATCCTTTTCCTGAGTGGCATCATTTCGACGACTTCTTCTGCTACCGAGATCTCTAAGATAATCGGTATTATCAGGAACGATATCATCCGCTTTCAGCATTTTCTTTTGCCTAATTTTTCTTACCTAAAGTTAAACACATTATCAAGCGTCTTGCATGAGTGTGAAAATAGAAGAATATATTTATTGGAATCTTTAAGAGCACTTACTTTTTTCTTTGTCTTCTTGAATTTTGCTAGTTCTTCTTCATTATAATATTCACTGGCTAATTTTGGCTCGGATAACTTTAGACTTTCTAGCCTTTTACTAGCCAGACGATTCTTAACCATTTCGGCTTGCCGCTGTTTTCGTTCCTTCGCATCATCTATTCCCAGTGCAAAACTTTCCTTCTTTTGACCTTCAATCTCCTCATCGTACTTTTCTAAAACTTTATTTTTTGGGAAGCCGTATTCATCAAAATTGTCATCATCGTAAGCGTCATAGCCTGGCTTTTTGGTCTTATTTAAGTTACTGCGTTTATAACGCTCTTCATCTATCATGTTAACATTCACAAGGACATCATCCTCCTCTTCCAAAACACCCTTATCTTTTAATGTTAAGACGACAGTTTTACCCTCTTCAAAATTATCCTAAAAGTAAATAAAATATAATTTCTTTTCTCATTCCAGAAGTAGAACCTCACATATTACATATGCTCAAAATATATTTTTTATATTCACCATATTGTGCTCGACTTTCAGTCCTTTCAAGTCTCTCTTTGTATACGCTGCACGACGTTCACTGCGTACTTCTTCTTCAACTAAATTTCCAATACCAAATTCCTCATCAAGTTGATCCAACATTTTTGCCTAGAGCATGTAAGTTTGAGTATACAATTATAGCATGAAATAAATATTCAATACATAAAATTACAAATCAAAATAATTCGTTACCCTCTCTTCAGCTTTCTTTTTTTCTTTTTGTAAACGCCTATTTTTCTCAACCCATCCCTTTGCGTCATCATCCGAATCACTTTCACCTAATGGCTTTACTTTTGCTAAATTGGTTTCAATTTGCCTCTTCTCCTTTTGCAATGTTAGTTTTTCCTTAATTTTTTGAGTTTTAACTTTCTCATTAGCATTTGGTGCAGGTTTATGATAAAACTCTCCCAGATCATCTTTAATCTTATTTGGATCATCTTTTCCAGCACTACTTTCAACCTCTAAAGGTTTCAAACCCAATTTGGCACGAAGCTTATTAGTTTCATCGATTGATAAAGATAGCTGTGATGAACCACCCATTGGAGGGGAAGGTGTTCTTTGACCAGATATTTCTGGTGGTGGAGGTGTCGCCGGATGAGAAGTCTTTGATATCTTTGGCGGTGGTGGTGCACTGACGACTTCGACTGATAAATGATAATTTATACTTATTACTCTATAACTTATTTAAAAAATATTGAAACTATTGAAGACTATATAAATTATATGTATTATATAAAATAATACTTACCATCGCTATCATAGTCCTTGCGTTCTTTCCTCTTATGCTTCTTATGATGCCTGTGTTTGTCAGCTTTTTCTCGTTCAGGGGTATGGGATCGTGACCGGCTGCGATGTCGTTTCTTCTTAGTCTCACGAACTTTTTCTGTTTTATGTCGTTTATTCGAACCCATATTCAGTTTGGTCGTAATACACTGGTTTCAGAATAGAAAAACTTAACTAAATCAGGATAACGTTTGTCAACACCTAACCTCAAGGCTGCTCACAGTCAAAAGTTCCAAAGAGTTCCGTAACCCGTAAATAACAAGCTAATCCACTTACGGCAGTTCATCCATAAGTCTGTTCGTTTTAGCGACTTTGTATGCTCGGAGTGCTATAGGCTTGTTCAAAAATGAACCGAGAACGCTAAAAGAATCGTTCCGTCTCGATCAAATGCATTCAAAAATAATGCTACATAATAAGCAATAAACATTCCCACCGTTGGTGGGATGATTACGTGAATCCCCCTTGACATGGCAAACTAGTCCTAATAGTATTAAGTATTTTAAGAATAGTTCTGCTATGCAACATCGATAAAATATCAATTAAAGATACTGGTGGCACCATACGCTTCAATGCAGGCAGATATGAGGTGCTGACTTTTGTCATATTAAATCTTATCGAGCTTAACTGTGCGCTCGAACTTAAGATTGCAAAAAAAAATATATTTAGGCAATATCTGATGAGCGGTCTCGTTCTAATGGTTGCTTCGTGATCACGTTTAGTTAGGCTACGACGGGATATACATTATCGACGGAGGCGATGATCACGAAATCCTACTTTCGGACTCGTCGCTACGATTTAGCGCCATACTTTTGGTATCGCCTAAAGCCGTAGCGTTGTGCATCTCCCTACTCATCTCTGCATTTATCTTCTTCTTTCTGTGTTCCCCTTTGGAAACATTATGGGCATACCCTTTTTTCTTTCCACTATACCTTCAGTGAATGTAACGCACTATAAGTTATACATTTCAAAATAGATAGCAATACTATTTGAGAATCAAAAAATTTTGTAAATCCTAAACGTCATTGGAATAATTTCGATACTTATCCTCAAGCCATTGTGCGTAATACGAATAAGATTTCTCTCTCCTTTATCAATGTTAATATTATTTCCATTATAAACAAATACCAAAGATATTGAGTGTGTAACAATGTATTCATAATAAAATCATCACTTATTGCGTTGACAGAAGTGTAAAATACGTACAGGCTAAAATTCAAAGAATTGACAAAACATTATGTATCAGGCCTATATAATGAAAAATAATTGAAATTTGAAGAATAATAAATTTGATCCGTATATCAGAAAATATCGCATGACTAAAAGGAAAAGAGCGTAGCTTTTTGAAAATCCTAGATTTACACCCTTTTGCATTTAGTGACGCGACATATCAAAAAGAATTATTTGCAAAAACTTATCTGCACTTTAAAGATTTCTAGAAAACTATTTCGGGCCGCATCCGCACGAAATCTGTGAAATTCCATTGACAATAGGTAAGAGGTTAAATAGGATCTAGAAAGTGAAAAAGATCAAATCGGATGAGTGACTAACGAGTTGGAAAGTGGAAGGCCCAAAGGAGAACCCGACACTAAAGCCAAAGCGGAAGAAGAAGAAAGATCGACGAGAGTGTAACAGAAGTATGGGAATGGATGTCGGCTCGAGATGACGAAGTAAAGTGAAAGAGCGAGAAAAGGAAGAAAGAAAATGAAGGTAAAGAATACCGACAAGATACGTAGCTGACAGTGACCCGTTAAGTTTCGTAGAATGGCAATTTCGATTACTCAGCCCTAAGATGAAAATTCTGTTACGACATCAGCCGAAACAAATTAAAGCGAGCCAAAACATGTCCAGTGCACTCTCAAGTACCAAAGAATTTCGTTAAAGGAAATTTTCGGTTTCCACTCACTACCTGAAATTGTCATTAAGGGAGCTCGCAGAGGGACCGTAGGATGGGCAAAGGGGGGCCGCCCCCGTCAGTGAGTAGTATATTGCCTGGAAGATGATGCTCGACTAGAGCTAGGGAGCGAGTTTATCTGTTGGAATAAAGCCATTACCTGGATAGTACATGGTCATCCTGGGTCCTGGGAAGGACGCCGGTGGAATTGGCCGTGGGCAGACCCGGGGAGTCTAAGGGGGATGTCTCCCTCACGGACCCAAGAAGAGAAGAATGAGCAACCAGTAGTGGGGGATACTGAAGATGCTGGAGATGCTCTCTTGGTAGATGATGGGACCTGAACGTGAGACAGGTTGGACCCATGTTACTACGTGTGCCTGGGGAACTGAACTCTCCAGGAGGATAGAGAAGCCACACAGGAACAGAAAGATAGAAGGAGAGAAAAGTCAAGAGATGGCAATAGGACTCTTCTCTCTTGACTATAGCATGAGAGCAGAAAGCATAAGAGTATGGGAGTACCACCGTGGGCCGCATTCTCTACCTGTGTGGTAAAACGCTCACTCAGGACCCCAAGGGGGATTCTAAAACAAAGACTACTCGACGACGGGCGCGTTGTTCTAACATCACCCTCATTACGAAACAATTTCCACATCCCTTTTCGATACTTAAAAAACACCGCCGACCGTTCACTATCATCGGCTCAGTCCCATTAACCAATTGTCATGCGGTTATTAGTAGCTATAGTTCCTTCAATAATAGCGTGGGAGAGAGCCATCACGATATTCTCTTCGCCACGTCAATCGACCTTTTTTTCGACGCGTCCACTTTAGATACCGGCACTCTCCTCTTCTATGTGATTCAGCCAAATAAATACTTCGGCATTCACATAACCTACAATTCTATTCCATCCTTACTATTTTCCCGATCCTTTAAAATCCACTCTCATTTTTCTCTCCTTAGTTATCTCGTAAACCTGTAAAGAGTTATGGTGGATCATTAGTGAAACTATGTGGAATTCTGGGCATTACATCTATATACCTAGAATACATCATTTTATCTTTAGAATTTTATTTTACATAAATACCTGACAAGAAGTTTAATAATATATAGTTATACTGACCTTCGTCTACAACGAAGAATATTTTCGATATCGTTTCTCTGGATACATCTGCTCAAAAAGCTGACTGTTCGACATTCTTGCTAGTCAGGTGATATAATGACGACAAAACAAAATGCTAGCGACTACTCGAAAAAAAATGAAAGGAGTTTCAACAAACCGAATGAGTTTGCTTTATTCTAAGTAAATACATATAGAGCTCTTCTGCGAACAGGTGAGAGGGTATACAGCCTCGAGGAGAAATCCGATAAAGGTAGAACAGATGTATAACAAATTCTCAGTAACCCTAATGACATACTATATAACGTAGTAGAAGAATTCGTTAATGTATACCGCGACGTTCTTCAGCCAATCGTTCGTAAATTTATAATTCGAGAATCAACGACTCATTTACTGTACAATAAAAATGGCAATGTGCTCGAGCTATGGCAATAAATATTAACCAAGTGACGGAAGTACGATCACACCCAAGTAGCAAGCCATTCAAATTTCTAACAGCTTCTCAGTTCGAAAATTAGCACGCGTTCGGTCCTAACCAAGCCAAACCCAACCTAACCTAACATAATATAGTGTCCATTTAAATTTAAGCCCACCGAATAGATACGATCTTTACTTGCCGTTTAAAGTCCAAAGCACATAAGATTCCATAAGCAGAATGCAGAATCCATAGCGCATATGCTCTCCAAAATGTTAAGTTAGCAGTGCGCGTGCGCTATAGATTCTGCATTCTGCTTATGGAATATTATGTGCTTCGGCCTTTAGCATGATTCGAAATATAACGGACCAGCTGTTAAAAATCAGGCCCCTGTTCTAGATAAGACGGGCATGAACCATCTTAACTCTAGACGAGCGTAGGATAACGAAATAAAAGCTTCTGACGTTATTTCCGATAGAGCCCGTTCCGACTTCATAGCCTCGTTTCATCCATGAGATTTGAAACTTATTCCTTATGCAAATTAGTGAGTTGGTAACATTGTGACAGTTCCATATTGTAAGGTATTGAAATATATATTGTGAAAATTATTGCCATGTTCGTATTATTTGACAGAATAATCAAAATTGGATCAAACGAAGTGGAAAGAGCATCCATGTGGTACAAAGTGAGATTACTAGTATGAACTTATTCATTATTTACACAAGTTACCTGTATATATGGGGGGGGGGGGGGGGCAAGGAAGGACTATTTAGAATAATGGTAAATATAAAAACTTTAAAATATACATATAAATTGGTATATTACAAAGGTATTATTTAAAAAGTTTACATAACTATCTATTCACACATTTTACATCAGGGATACGCTATTATAAAAAAAACTTTTGTACAAATATACACACGCGCATTAATTCTGTCTGCAAAAATAAATAGTAATCCTTAAGCAGGTACGTTTTATGTTTAATATTTATTCGTGGTGTGTGTCTGTGTGTGTGTGTGTGTGTGTGTGTAAAGGGGAATTGGGGGAATCACATAAATACATTAATCGTCTCTATGACTGGGTCATGTCAAATAAAAGGGGACAACTCTCTGCCGCCCCAGAACTAAACTATCCCTAAACACAGTCTAAACTGGTTCGCTGCCGTATTATCTATTAAATCAATTCGAAAATTGACAATCCATCAATTTTCTTGTCTGTCATCATCATCACTCTCATTCCCCATCGTCATATCCACTGTCATTACATCTATCTATCTTTGCCTTTTCTCCTCCTCCTGTACACGCACATGCATCTTCACCTCCTCAACGGCCAACGCACGCACGCACATTACATCAAGTCCCACCTTCTCGTGCATGAGCTTCTCCTCTTGACGCCCATCGCCATTACCACCATCACGATTACTATCACCAACAGCAACAGGAGCAGGAACAACCACCACCAACTTCTCAATGATACGTTCTCTTTTTCTCAATATACCTCCACCGATTGCAGAGCCATGCGTCGTGATCAAGAACGGCGCAGTGGAATCGGAAAATTACCGATTTACCGCTTATACACATATACCCAGTTGTTGTCGAGACTGTTAGTGACGCAAGAGGAACGCGTTCTTACTGCGACGACTTGGTAGAATAATTTTTCCTTGTGCAGATTGTCATTCGAGTCGACGAGAGTTGCGACGAAGGGCTGAGAAGTTCGACGATCCTTTTGCATTAGTTCATCATTGAGCCCAGGTGCCATTGCATATCCGAGGTCCTGGAATTGCGATGGTTGACTCATTTTTCTGGGGTGCGAGCGGGACAGCAGACACGATACCAAGGGGCTAGGGCTAGTTTACACAGCAAGAGGTAGACTTAGGCAAGTTTTCGTCCGACGGCAGGACGAAGATCTGTCGAACTCTCTGGATGTGTCTTCTACGTCGCCATGAACAAATAGCACCTGTGGACGCTGCTACATAAATTTATACCGGTTTCTCTCTACAACCTTCTTCTTCTTCTTCTTCTTCGTCTTCTTCTTCTTCTTCTTCTTCTTCTTACATCCTTCTCTGATGCTTCTCTCCTCTACAACCTTATTAATAAATTATACGCATCCAAGGAGGTTTGGCTTGCCTATCACGCACACGCAGCGCTCTTAGTTCACAGGCTGCCGAGTTTGTTGATTACTGAAACTGTAGAGAATGCGGCAGCGTCGCAGACTCGCTCGCTCTCTGGCTTGCTTTAACGAGTCAGAGAGGATAGAGTGATGAAGTGGGTAGGGATAGCTGCTAGCACGTACTTATTCCAATCCATTCCAATCTATTTCAACACGCCACAGCACAACTCTGCTTGCTTGCTTGTCAGCTTGTCTGCCTTCTTGGTTGCTGCTCGACTGGATAGCTTGTATGGCTGTTCGTTCAATCAGCATGGCTGTTTCAGGAAATGGATTTGTTGCCGTTCTCTTTCAAATGATACACTCGAATTTCTATTTCAACGACAACCGCATCCAAGGACGGCCATGTCCTGATAATTCTTAAGCACTACCTTGTTTTCCTCGTCAAGGTAGAGCATCGATATGGAGCTCAGTGCCGTCGGTACGCAACACGCTTTCGGTACCATGCCCGGATTCGTAGAGTAAACGAGATTCTGGACGATCGCATGATTCGTCGAATTTAAATGATCCGCCAGAGGAAACGGACAATCTCCGTGGCAATAGAAGGCGTCGTATCCGGGCGGGGCCACTATCCAGTCGTTCCACCCGACGTCCGCAAAGTCTACGTAGAGCGGATGCCGTCTGCAATTCTCCCGTCCATCCTTCCGACGATTTTTTCTGAGTGCGGCTCTCCTCGCGCGCCGTTCCATTATTTCCTTCGCGGAAGCCATCTTGTTCCTACCGTCGTCTGTGTAGGTGAAGAGCATCGGCCGATTCATCGCCCAGGAGTCGCTAGATTCCTCCACGTTTCTTCTTAATCTCACGTGACCACTCTCGAGCGTTCTCGACTTTCCTGCCTCGAGACTCTCCTTATCCTTCTTGTGCTGCTTCTTCGTCCTCTCACCGTCTACGACGTGCACCAGGAGCCCATGATTATTCGTCCTATCCTGGATCCACCTCTCCACCGCTGGATGCACGTCCAGACTTATGGATGAATTCTTTCTGATCTCAACGACTTTACTGTCGATTAGCCGCAGGATGGGTTTGTGTCGTCCCTTGACACCAGGACGCACGATGTCATGCACCAGGATGCGTAGTTGTCTCACCTCGTCGTCTCCTGCCAACTTCGATTTCTGCGACAGGCTCAATTGCGCTGCCTGCAAGGTCTCCCCGCTGGGTATACTGCTCAAGTCGAATGACAGACGAAATCGATGTGGTGACTGGAACTTTTCGTCCAGTATGCTCTCTGAAAAATAAATAATTGACAAGCATGAATAATAACCTGTCAAATGAATCTTTGGTCATTAGGTCGTTACATGGTTAACTGAACCATACGACCGATTATAATGACAGTCTAATAACCCAGCGATAACAAAATATAAGGAAACTACTGTAATAAAACACGCAGAATAAACGCATTACGTGAAGAACCTTTAAGTCTTCATTGATTGATCATTAATAATCAGGAATTTTGCCTACATCGCCATTAGGATTCATCGAATCCTTTAAATATCTTCTTCTTCATCTAAATCTCTAAATTATATTTATGTAAAATCCATTAAAAAATTTTTTCGATAGCGTTAACGCACACGTATAAAAAATCTCAAGGTAATTACAATAACGTTAATCAATCCGCAATTAATCTATCGATATCATCTAGTCGTGAATTACAGTCGAATTAGTCATGCGATGGATTGCCCATGTGATCTGGTCTTTTAAATTTTCATAATACAAGCAATACCGTAGAATCCATATAAAGTATAAACGTAACTTCCTCTATATCTACGATTAGATATGCTTTAACACAGCCACGGGATAGCGTTTGCGCGTAACAGCAACTCATATACTTCGAGATATTTCCGAGTTATAAATAGACTCGCTGAGGCTGTTTACTAGTTTTGTGCATTAATAATCGAGCGAACGTTTATGAATCCAAGCGGAGAGCTCATATCAAGGCGCGCAGGAACCCCGCAATACGTGAAAACAATCAGCAACACCTTTCATCTGGTATCTCGTGACAATATTATCTTTTAAAGGCGTATCCGTTACGCTCGTCTAACCCCAACGACGTAAATCTTAAAAGGCTAGTGAAACGAATTTTTCGTTGGGGTCACTTCTCTATCTCTCTCCTTCTTTATGTCGTTGGTGGGAACGCAGTTGCCTCGGCGAAAGCCAGAAAATAAGAAAATAAGAAACGAAACTGAGAGGCGAATTCCATGGCTGACCGAAGCAGGCTAAAAGTGTTTTTAATTCTTGAGAGGTACCATATTTCACGATAACGTTGTCTAACGGTCGAAACACAAAGAGGGACGCTGGAAAAAAATGCCGCTTAGTGACTCACGCTCCTTTTTTCTTTTTCTGCTTGCTTAACGGCTAAACGAAACAATCACATACCTCCACGCTACCGAAGGATATTATATTGCTCTAGTTAAAATTTTTCCCTAAGACGAACAAGAACCTGGACTGGACCTGAGCTCGATAAAATCGGAGTTCACCATTCAAAGTTTACTATACGTAACCGTCACTATTGATTACTGTTTCATAATATTCCATAGGAGGAATGCAACGATTCGTAATAATTTAATCGTACATAAAATCATTAAGGTATATAAACAACCAAACAGCAATAATTCTATAGCCAATAATTAAAGCTGAAGCTATGAACAAAGTATGTAATAGTCGTACGGCTGGGAACAATGGCTTCGAGGGTGGTCCCATAGGGATAATGTCCGGATCGGATAATGGATCCTGGTTACCGTACAATTTAGTTGTAACTTATGGGTCTCCTACACCTGGGCGATTCCCATTCGCTTCTTGGGCCTGTAAAAGCCCTTACGGCATCCCTTACAGTGAGATTCCACGGTATCGACACTGGGGAACGCGCTACGAGCGGTAGAAGGAGGAGTAAGATGATGATGATGATGATGATGATGATGATGATAATGACGATGCTGATGGTGATGAGGAGTTGGTAGAAGGAGGATGCTTTCGTAGCAAGCGAATTCAGGCCAGCGATCGTAAGATCTTTTTTAATCCATTTATTTCGTACGTCGCCAAACAGTTTAAATCGACAAATCCGAAATTGAGTCTCGCACATCGACATAAGCTTTGTATTCCTACGAAGAAGCACGTTTTATTGAAAGTTTGGTACATCGTACTCTTTCGAAAATTTGCACTAAAAATATCGTCATTCTCAAAGATACTCAATCAACTTAATTTTCATTGGAATACGCCTCAATGAAGTACAATCAGTAAACACAGCGGTGAAAGAACACCGCAACGTCCAATGCTAGATTACTATTAATAGTTTAGTAAGGAAAAAAAAATGAATGAGAACGAAAGTAAAGCAATAAATCGTAACACGAGTAACGTACCATACAAAATTGCAAGAGCAGCAACGTCATGCACCGATGCACATCGATACTCCTGTCTTTGTGTCACCTTGAAGGCTCGACTATCAGTGAACTGCGGTCTTGAGCAAACCTTCCCGCACCCATCTTAATATAAGACACATAACCCCAATAATAAAAGTAATAATTAATTCAAGAAAATTTGCTAACCCACCGAAGCATATTCACAGAATAAGTCAATCCAAGGACGCGCCGTCGTGTATACACAGACTATCTATATTTATTACCCAAGTAGCAGATCTTCAAATAGAGGTGGGTTAAGTAACGCCCAGCCAACGAACTTCACGATTATGTGCCTCGATACCTGCCACATTTACGTTCCCCTTCTGCGTGTTTCGTTACGCCACTTTATCAGTAGTCAGTGCCCACTCGCACAGGGCGACACCCATCTGCGAAGTCAGTCCCACTTCCTTATCAATTCCTGACCAATGGTACGAGAGGGCAAAGATCGAGCGATAAATTATAATGTGATACAACGAATATTAGGCTGTCATTAAATAAAAGAATTTCTATCAAGCAAACATAATCAACAAAAAACTGATACTAACCAACATGAGTAAAAGAGCGAACCGTATTTGCCGACCTGGCATGTATACCCGGTCTTGCGATGTCGGCCATGCCAATGGTGTTCTGTCTTACGTAGAGCTTCTTCAGAGAGTCCGGAATGTAAGACGGGCCCTGAGGTCTAGGCCTTTTAGCAAATCCAAGCAGGGAGAGAAGACTAGCCTCCACACCAGCGATAGCCTGTTCGCGATCCTCGAGCCCGAGGCGTTTTACCGCGTTCCCGTTCACGTTTACACTTCCGTTTGAATTTGCGTTTCCGCCTGCGTTTCCGTTAACGTGTATCCTTGCGTTTGCCTTTGCGCTCGCCAGCAGCACACCCGCTGCCGCTAACACCAATCTCAGCAGCAGCAACATGCGCATCGTGACGTCAGTCACTGGCACTGCCTCTCCTGCAACAGAACATTCATGTGTCATGTATTAGATTTTTAATCTCCTTATCCCTTAATGGAATCTAAGGTGCTTAATTTAGGACTGTACCGGAATGCACCGAAACGTAGCGCGGCTTTTAATATTTAATACGCGCTGTTGCAGATGAATAAGACATTGAGTTCGATGACGACGTATTTAATCTGACAAACATTTATTGTCGGATAATAATAATGCAGGATATGTGGAAAAAAATTTATGAAGGATTTTAATATGCAATTTTTGTCTCGATTCACTTTTTCATAAAGTTCCCTGAATAGATATTATTCTTCTAGTAAATCGAAGCCTAGTCGACATTTCGTCCGAGACATTAGTCTATAATACTATAACGACGGTCGGTGCATGACGTCTCTTTTTATATGCAGTTTTTTTTAATGAAAGCCACAAGATCGCCGAATATATAATTGAAAACGACATTCTTATATTGACAGGCAGTTGAAAGACGGGCCTAAGGCGCCGCTTGGACGCTGCAACTTTACAGAATCGAAAATAAATGTGCGACTGTAACCAGTTTTAACAATAATGTCATCGACTAGAATGCGAAACATTGCACTCAAAATATGTTTACATTTACCGCTATGCGGTTGAGCTAGACGGACTCATCGAGGCCGAAACTTCAGCCGGTCGTAAGTATTTTCATGTCTAATGAATTCTCAGGACCTTTCATGCCTACAATTACAACGTACAACTTCAATGTCGCATCAATTAGGTCCGAGATCATTTGCGAGTCATACGCTCTCGTGGTATACAAATTACAGCAATTAAGATCGAATCGCCTTAGTTATCCTTATTGAGTAAAATAAAATGAGACGTTAGCAACACTATCTCAATAAGCAAATACAAAGTGAATAAATATCCTTTATAAATAATTCAATACATTTGTACAGCACCGACCCGCCTTAGGCGATGCTTGAAATAGGCATTAATGCAACTGCGACAGTCTGACGTGTCGGCTCAATGAAAAATTACAGATTCAAAATTTCCAATTGAATTACAAAGAAAACGTACGACTCCATTCGTATTTACAGTCTGGCCATTCTTTCGTGATGGCACAACTCTCTAGCGGCCATATTGCTGCGAAGAGTAAGCAGGCCCCACCGCAGAGAAGCTGGCGACGGAGGAGAGAACAAGCATAAGGAAGGATAGAGAGGGATCAGTGGGTGGCGGAGAGGGCCGAGGAGACTATAGACAGTGAGGAGCGTCATACTTTCTAGCTTTCTCTGTGCTGCCGTAAGTGTCTTTTGATTTTTCGTAAAGAACCACTCGAGAGCATGTGACTGCAAGGCGCTTGAAGTCCTCCGATGTAAAGCAGTCATTAAAGAGAATTACCAATAACACGGTATTACAGCACGAGTCAATATTCTGAAGTATTGACAAAGAAGGGAAAAAAGTATGTTGAAAAAAAAAGAGGAAAATCAGGGTCCAACGATTCTATGGATGACTGTGTAGCACGGATATCGCCAGGAACACGAACACGCATACGAATACCATGCGAAGACGGATACGACGTTCGAAGTGGAATTCGTGTCGGAGTCAGAAAGGCTGAGACGAAGAGGCGGCGCTGGCTAGAGCCAAGCTGTCTGCTGTCGACCATTGTAATCTGCTCGGCGGATCTCGAGCCGCCAGTGAAGCTGGCCTCTGACCAAGACGCACAATACCGGAGGATATGTTCATTCAGTGGCCCTCATCAGTTTCGTGACCTATATGACAGACATGCGTTCCTAGTGCTTAACAATGACTAGATGAATAACATGAAAGGAAAATTCACATTATTATTCGATTGATGAATGAATACAATGGAACAACGGGCCTGAAAAAGGCCTAAAACCTTGTAATGGTTTTTAAGGCGTAATAAGAAACCATGTTTTACTGCCTCTGATGATCAAGATGATGATACCTAGTAGCACCGATGCTCTAGTAGTCGAGAAAGGGAGACTGGAAGGAAAGGCTGTTAAAAATCCTAGTAGGTAGGTAGGTAGACCAAGGGACAAGGGTAGACGGATAACACCTTGGTATTTATATAGGTAGTCCACTATGTTCAGCTAGGACAGTAGAATTCACCTGACATCTTGGATGGAATCCTCGAGGAGGAGACCGCCCACGTATGATCGTGATCCGCATACTCCGTTTCACCCACTTAAATATCAATCGTTTCCGGATTAAGAAGTTGTCGCTTGTCAATCTTTGAGATTCCGTTAGTATGGTATCGTGAAAGGCAGTTATCAAACGTTACTTGGGATTCAAGTTACTGCAGAGCCACCCTTATCAGAACATCAATTGCTTATGACATGATTTATGGTCAAAGTCAGCGTTCTAGATAAAGATTGCTAGACAACAATGTTCCTTTCCAACGTAAATGTTGGTCGGTAATGAAACTGAAGATGCGTCAACTTTAATTTGCATGGGTGCAATGTTAGAGACAGGAATGCAGTGCAAAAACACAAGGATAAGGTCGTCGGAATCTGTGGTCGTACGAGGTACATAGAGGAGGGACGTCATCATCGAAAATAATCGGACCAGCTAAGATAAGAGACAAGCAGACAGGCAGACAGAGAACCATACAGGCATCCAGGAAAGCAGAGCCAGGATGTGTTGGTTACAGGTTGGGAGGCAAGGTAAGTTGAGTTGAGTTGAACCGAGTCGAGTCGAGTCGAGGCGAGTCGAGAGCTGCGGAGATACACGAGACATGCAGAGACCCGTAGAGGGTCCGCCCGATGTAGCTGGAAGAGGTGGTAGTATCGTAGGATGAGGTGGGAGATGGAATCCCGTGCTTTGCACCGCCGTCGATTCGTAGCTAATGTAAGCGCAAGAGAAGGCATAAGATTCAAGTTCTAGCTCACCTAGCTAGCCGAGAGTCCGAAGATTGAACAGCCACGGCATCTCAACGAGTCCATGCACTACGGAATCTCACTGTTACCACTTGGCACCACCACTCACCATTCACAACGCAAAACGGGATGGCACTTGTGTAAAATAAAGAGAAAAAAAGGAGTCAGAATTCCTCAGCTTCCACGGTCCTCTCTTTCTCTCGCAACCCGACTCACTCTTCTTCGCTACTCTCTGTGTTGTTCTCACTCACTCGTTTTTCAACCTTCTCTCTATCCATATATGTTGTCTCTCCACTCTTTAACTAACTGCTCTTATTCTTTCTTTAATTTTTGTTGAACAACCTTCTTTATATATGCTTTTCCTGAATATCTTCCGATCAGGACTCCGGAACCCGGATAAAACTTGAAAAAAACCAGTAGAGTTCTTCTCTACGAACGCATCGCATACACTAAAGTACTTTAGTATCGTATAAAAGCACTTTGAATTTGCATTTGCGTCTCCACTTTAGTTGTATATCCGACTATCCACTCGCGTTTATATAAATAGACCGGTAAGCCGATCCGATACGGAATCCGGCCTGGCCAGGTTTCACACCGATACGCACCGTATGTGACAGACAGCACTTGGCTCACTCGTGATGATGAGATCGAAGCGTCGTGCTCAATGGTTTGACCGTCACTGCGCTCCGCGAGCAGACGAATCTACGAACGCACAAACCAACGGACGTTTATCCCTAAGCCGGGCTCGAGTACGACTGAGTGCGACTACCGACTGCACAGCGAACGAGCGAGAGAACAAGTTCCTTGTGTATAACCAGGACCGATTCCAGCGATCCTCCCCACCGACAGCCAGCCGATCCGCACGATCCACAATCCAGTCGTAGATGTTTGGGCAGGGCCGCTTCGAACATGGCTCGGGCCCCGGGCCACAAACCCATTTTGCAGACTACCCTAAAACTATCTCTGCATGTTCCTCCACTTTTCTGGCTTACTTTTTTTTTGCTATTACGGTTCTTTGCTAATTCCTTCTTCTTTTTCTATTTATTCTTTGCATACATTACTACGATACTCTTTTTTTCTTCCATTTTACACCCGTCAGCTCTATCTTTCATCTTGCACTCTTCCAACCTTACGTTAGAATTACTTAAGAATCTATCCATAGATCTATAGGATAATACTGTAGATCCTATGAGATGCTATGAAATTCATAGATGGATCTAGAATGATTTTTCAACTTATTACCTAATCTTAAAACTTGCAAGTGTCATTACTTGTTATTACTTGAATCTCCCTTGCATACTTCGCATTCACGTGTCGTAATTGTAAATACACCTGTGACAAGGCTCGAGGCTTCCTTGTGCAGATGGCGCTGCCTGCTAAATTGGACAAGAATCCTTGCATGGCCACCAGACAATCATTTGTAAGATTTAAGACGTTTTATAGAATCTCACTCAGGATGGACTTCATTGCCAATCATCTTTGGAATACAGGAGACTGTAGGAACTTCAAAGTCATTTTATAATTGACAAAAGAATATCCCTAAGTATATCTATGTACATACATACCACACACTTTATATTCTCATTATACTAATTCTTAATGACATCCAAATCTAATGAATCCTCATTCTAATGATTATTGCCGCGATCTACGAATACTTAGTCTGAAAGCTTTAGCTCAAGCAGAGATCAAGATCTCAAATGCTGAAATTTCCTTGACAGTAGAATGGCGTAGGTCTTCCTTATCTGTTGAATCCCGCTGCGAAGTTCAGTGAAAGAATACCGCGAGGATGCCGAACCTTTACCGGTTTCGACATGAAGGACTCGGCCTACCGCGAAGCTCAAAGTGGAGGATGAATTTTAGAAATGCGGCAGCCTTATCATTTTGCCGGTCCCGAGAAGTTTCTCTTTGGGGCACAAAGGCACTCCCGAAGATTATAGACGGGCACGAAAAGAGCCGCAAAAATCCGTATGCGTTTCTGAGTTGACTCTCGGCAGAAAGAGTGCCGCTCCGGAATATTTATGGGGTTCCGAAGTGGACCACCCGGTAATTAAAACGACCCTGAAGTTAGGGCGGGGCACCAACTGGCACGATATCCTCACGGTCATTTCTTCCAATCCCTTTCTGCCCTCTCGACACTCCTTACCAACCTTTACGCCACACCGGTCCTACGGAACCTCCTCTCAACTTGATGAAATCCTTATGACGTCCCCCACAGAGTTAACAGAATTATCCGAATTCGATTTTTGGTAAATCGTATAAATTCACCAATGACGCAATGCCGATGGATATTTTCAACTGCGTATAATGCAGTCTAAGAATCAAGATTTTCTGCGAATCTCATACCGATATATATAAATCAGTGCCTGAAAAATAGCAAATGTTAGCTCAATATTTGAATAATGTGCAGGAGTGCACACAATTCACACCTTCACGGCGACTCTTATGCCATGTTATGCTAGAGGAATTTATTGTGAAATTCGTATTTGCACAGCAGGATCCTAAGAAATCGCTGAGAAATGGCCCAGCACGTTGTTTCCATTTAGCAGCAGAAAATCCAAGAAATCGTTACGGTCACAGGAGACAAATGTATTCGCGGATTTTAAAGTCTCTCAGATAGAGTTCCTGGTAGAATCGAAAGCCCAGAGAAACTGGACAGTTCGATACTGTCCGTATCGTATTTATATAGCCGGTTTCGCCACGTAAATATATTATTTTACGAGGACGACAATGCGTTTCTCCGTTTGCAATGCTATCCACTATCGAAATGCGAATCTTCATCCTTTTTCTTTACACCACCAACGGACCTCTATTATTTCTTGAACGCGATATCCGGTCACGTAGGCATGCCTTGTCGTGCCACTTTATAAGAGGCGCGTAAGCAATATATAAAACCATGTGTATATGATATTCAGTGCTTTACATATAATCTGCTTAAATACAAACAATTCCTCTAGGAGAGAATTTCAGTTCTAGAAACCAAATCATCATAAAGTTCCTCTTACGTTGCGTGGTAGGCATTACGTAAGTCTTCGCGAGAAAAAAAAATAAATCACTTGACTTGCGATCTATGAAAAAAAAATATATATATACTTTTTACAATAATTCACCTACTCTCCAAATACACAGAAATTGTCATTCGCTTAACCAAATGTCGAAAGTCTAGAATTCGACGTCCCAGTATGCGTGACGCCAGTAATAGTTACGGAAATAGATATTCACGAATTTCACGAAGAGTCAGCGTCACGTTGAGAAAGAAGCGATAAATGTCAGAACCTGAGGTATACACTGTGCTCTATAGTAAAGCACATATAAGCCTTGGCGTGGGTATATTATAATGTATTCTCACTTTTATACGTCATAACCAGATGTGATAATTCATGAAGTAGAAACGCGAGAATACCATCGCAATGTCTTGGGCGTCAATGCCGAAATTCAAATGATCACTGTTTAAGCGGTTATACATACATTAAAGTCAATATGGTCGTCCATCTTTGTTCATACCGAAGGTCATTCCATTAAGACTTACGTAGGTTTTTCCAAGAAATCTCTAGTCCGATTAAGCAGCCTTACAGGCCGGAAATGGTTTAAACGTTGAATTAGCAAGTGGGAAGTGGGAATTGGGCAGACAGCATGGCGCGCACTGTTCCTAACGGGCAGCTGGCATGCCTAAAGCTGATCTCATAGAGATCTCGCTTCTTCGTCTCATCATCCCCCTGCTACTAAAAGTACAATAATATATCAAGACGCCATTGATTTCTCAAACGATACCACGGCAGCAACAATTTCACGGTCACGATCCAACAGATTCTGATCGGTATCCATGGAATTCTCTGAGGAATTTTTCATGGGTCTTCCCAGGGATGTTGAACGTGCTGCGGTGCTTATATATATATGGCGTTGCTTCCCTCACTACGTTGCATTGGGCAGACTCATCGCAAATCACAGTTAGAAAGCATCTTTTCTCATATGTATGCTGGACGTACAACGAGACGATCGTAAGGAGGCAATGCAGCTGCGGACACGCGTTCCTTGGCATTCTAGCATCTGGTGAGAAAAGCCAGAAAGCCACCTGTTCGCCGTCTCGTCAGGCAGCTGGGCTGCGAACCAGGCTTTCGAGTAAACAGGTAGATATGTGGGGATCCGCCGCTCACCGTCTTTCGGTGTGAACACACCCTTCTGCTCCACAGATGCTTATCGATGATATTTCTTACTGGCGAACGAACTGATCGATTAGCCTTTGAAAACTTCCCACGTGGATATACGTAATACCTTTTCATTTTGATCCTTATGTCAGAACTTTGATTGGGCAATACTTCTTCATCGTTGAAACTCGTATCAAATGGGGTGAACTTTCTGTCCAGTTTCTAATAACACATTCCGACGTTTTTCATACTTCTCCACTGTAAAATATTGTCAAGTGATATGTAAAGAGCGGAAGGTACGACAGCTGTCAAAATTAACTATCGTAGTTCAATACTATATAGTCTATAAAACAACCAATCCCAAAATTCCTATTACTAAATCTTAACGAGCCAATTAACATCTCTTGGTACAAACAACCACAGTAATAAAAGTTCCTTAAGTAATTACTTCACCAGAAATACCATTGTTATGTGACTCCTTTAAAGAATTCTCCATTGGCGTCTAACGTTCCCTCAATAAACCCTATATTATTACCATCTGCCTAAGGGATACCAGTACATATTATTACTATTGTGCTAACAAAAGATACAACTGTATACTTACGTATGCATAAGCACGTACAACATAAAATAAGACACGTATCGTGGAATGGATTTTTCTTGCTGGGATGCGTGGTCTCCGCTTGTAAGCGTTGACCTAAAAGTATTCCAGCTGGTCGTTGGGAGGTATGTATATGGCCGCAGGGAATGTATTATCGCAAGAGAAGGCAGCCAAGGCAGTCAGGCAGCTAAGTAAACGGACAAACAAGTAAGCAACAGAGCAGTAACCAAGCAAGCACAGCTACCATCCAAGCGAGTTGCATTCAGTGTTGGTGCACTGGCTGCTGCTGGTGCTGCTGGTTGGCTCTATTCTTTCGTTCAGCTTGGCAGACAGCGCGACGCCCGTTCTCTGCCTTCTGTGTCTCCAACCAGCCATGCCGTATGTGGATGATTGCTTCGAGTACTTACGAACTTGCTGTTTCTTCTACACGCATCGTTATGTCTGGCAATACGACGATGTCGGTCAGTCAAGAGAGTATTTAATTTGTGGGAATTTATTATGATGTAATATTTAAAAAATATGAATGTTGCATTTTTGGAAATTATTAATACGATAAATTATGTCGAAATTTTGTTAATAAAATGAAATACTTTATGTTTTGTGGAATAGTAGTATAACCGACAGAGGTATAATTACTGTAAGAGGATTTCCTGTAATCGGATTTGGCCTTTTCTTCTGTAATGGATTAGTAAGTGAGTTTGCTAATTAGTGAGGATCGATGAAATAGATAGGGAGTAAATGTTGAAATTATTTTATGGTCTTTGCCTTTATTTTATCATTAACAGCGTGAGAATACATAAATTTAGACCATAGTTTCTGGGAATACGGTATCGAGAAGGTTTGGTTTGTTGACTTTTCCCATGTTATTTTTGGGAATTTTATCCACTATCTTCAACACGGTGGGATTGGCATAGTCGGGTAAAGATTTTTTTGAATATTCCCGCAACTGGGATAATATCAATTCGGATCCTTCCTTCACTACAACGATCGCTGCGACCTGGGAAAGTTAAGTGATTTGTTTGTTATATGAACTCAGATTTTACACATTGTAATTTCACATGAACATTTTATACCTTTTGTCCCCAAGTGATATCAGGTAGACCAACGACTGCGCAATCCTGAACGTTAGGATGTCCAAGAATCACTGTCTCAACGTCTAGGGCGCTGACTTTGTACCCGCCAGTTTTAATAATGTCCACAGAAGTGCGTCCGAGAATTTTATACACACCATTGTTATACTGCACCGTGTCACCTATAATATTGAACGTTATCAAGTAATATAATTTAGGTTTAGATAAGTGGCATGCGTCATGTCATTATGTTTGTAGAATAACACAAAAATAATAAAATATTGATTCCGCACATAAATTTATTAAAAAAGCTTACCAGTTTTGAACCATCCGTCGCTAGTAAATTCTTTTGCGGTGGCTTCAGGATTGTTCCAGTACTTTTTGAAAACATTGTCACCTTTTACTTCTAAATCTCCGGCGATTGGTTCTTTCTCATTGACTAGTTTTCGTGACTCTTTAACATTTCCTTGCACAAGAACTTTTGGTTCCAAACTACCATGTTCGCTTCTTGTGATTCGCACTTGTACACCAGGAAGCGGAGTGCCAACGGTGCCTGTAAAATCATTCTGCTATCACTATTTATCCTGTGGAGAATTATTTTACGTAGCGAAGCAAGTTATATGGTCATAAGAGTATTCAATATGATCGTTTTATTTTGATATTATAGATAGACGCGAAATTTGCACCTGGAACACGTTGACCTTCAAGAGGATTGGAGAGCATCATACCGGTTTCGCTCATGCCATACCTTTCCAATAGACGATGTCCAGTTATTTCCTCCCATCTATCGAAAATAGGCTTAGGAAGAGGCGCAGATCCACTGATCATTAACCTGAGGATAAATTAATTCTTGTGTTATAATGAATTTCTATTAGGATGCCTTCAAAACTGTATAAGTTCAGGATACTAACCTGATCTTAGTGCTACATACTGCATGTATATATTCCTTCATTTTAGCATTCTTATTAAACAGTTGATCGTATTCTTGAATAAGTTTCATGTAAATTGTTGGTACAGCCATGTACATATTCACTCTTTCTGTGTTTTGCGTATTTACCGCTAGCAGCTGACCCCAAACACTAGACGTCTCGAATTTTGGTAACATGACACAGCGTGCTCCAACGTACAGTGGGCATAAAAGGGCATTTACAATACCATGTATATGATGCAGCGGTAAAGTGTGTAGAAGGGTATCCTTCTCTGTCCATTTCCATGCAGATACTAGTGCATTTATTTGTGATTGCAAGTTTCGATGACTGAGTACCACCCCTTTATCAATGAACATTGTTGTATTTTAGTTGTACGCATAACAAGTGCAATATAAAAATATATATTTCTTTATGAAAATTGTGTTCAATATATATTGTATAAGAATATCAGTTATATGGCTTTATTTCAATTTTACACATACCTTTAGGTTTTCCTGTTGTACCAGAGGTATAGATGAACAGGGCATCGCTTTTATTATAAAAATCGCCTTTTATCCCAGCATCTAGAGTATTTTCTACAACGTATTCACCAGTGCTCTTATTGTTAGCAGTTTTTCCAGCTTTCATAGCAAGAATGCGAAGAGCATCATCAAGCACTATTAAGCGTCGGTTTGTCTTTGCTACAATAGGTTCTAGTAAGGGTAAATGCTCTGTGGTAGTAACAATAACTCGTGCATCAGAATCTTTAATATAATAATCAAGAATTGAAGTTGGATGTAAAGAACTTAGTGGTACAGCTGAAATGAAAGGATGTATTAAACATATGGGAAACGTAATTTCTAAAGATCAGTTATATGAATATTATAGACAATATAATTTCTATTTTACCAATTTGACCACTCATCCAGCATGCCCATTGTGTTATAACATAATTTGCATCATTTGGTACTAAGAATGCTACTCTCTCCTGACGTGAATCTCCAAGTATCTCTGACAACTGAGTAGCAAATTGTCGTGAGCTAAGAAACAAGCCACAATAGGTGTAATCACCATGTGCATCACGCAGTGCTGTTTTATCACCAAAGCGTACTGCATTTTTAAATACTGGTACCACATCATTTGAAGTCTACAATAATAATACACTTTACATAATTAATTGTAAGTAAGGCTTAGTTGCAATTTTACACGAATAAAGCTATATAGAATCTTACTTGCTGAATGTCATTAGCTGAATTTAAAGCAGCATATGATTGCTGCTGCCGAGCAAACAGAACAGCATGATTACGAGCTGCTGAACCTGCAGTAATGCGTAATCTATGAGCCAAAAAGGAACTCATTTTAGTTGTGTGTTACTTCTTCAAATGTTGTTACTGCTGCTGAAATCCAATATGATACTAACCTCATACACAGTTTTCATGACATATTAACTTAATATATAATCATCTTCATAAAGAAAAAATTTCGTAAATTTCTTAATAAAACATGTATTGATACATTGAAACCGATTTGAAAAAGAATGTTAAAAAAAGGTATACACAACCTGCAAAATGTTCCATCTATGAACTATAACATTACGTCATTGCTCAAAAAATTGTCCATAATTATAAATACATGCGAGCGTTCAATTATGATAATAGCAGATTAGACAAATCTAAGATGAACTTACCAAACATATTTGATACTTATAATTCCTTTAGACGGTCGTCTGTAACAAGATTCTAACTAAAGAAACGAAATCTCCTCGCCCTTAGATACTTTTCAAATTAGATGACAGCGCAGCAGCTTCAAAGTGGAGCCGCAATAAATTTATCAATATGACACTATGTTTAAATGACCCGCTAATAGATTAATCCGTCATACTTTTTTGGTGTGAAAAAAACTTAATCGAACTGTTTTTTTTGATAATACAGAATTGAATATCGTGCAATCGGGGACTATTCACAAAATATTCTCGCTAGGATCATTATACTCCATACGTATGCTACGATCTTTCGGTACTCTCTGAGTATACAAGAAAAATTGCACACTTGCCAATATTCCTAGCCAGTCACGAGGAATCTTGTGATTGCTTAGACTATTTTTAACAAATGCGTAGAACAAATTTTGTGACGTTAATGGACTTTCGTTTCTTTGCTATGAAGATACGATAAACAAAAATTATAAACACTAAACATTTGCATGTAATGTATTCGCAACAGTTTGGCAAATGTATAATTTTGAGATAAAGTTTAATCCCGTATTTTTTATCCCAAAGTATTAAAAAAACCAAACAGAGTCCTATATACTTTAAGTCTATTTTACATTGCTGAACTTTGGCACGTCCAGAATGACGATTTACTTCTAAATAACTAGGTGGCGACTTCGTATGCCATGACAGTTTACATTTACGTTAAGGTTTACAACAGTTTACAAGAATCGACGAATTCTAGGAGTCCCAAAGTTTCAGATCGTTTTAGATCCCCTGCAAATTTGTTTATAGGGAAAGAATATTCTGAATTAATGTGAAATATCTCTTGAGAATATTATCGAAATGGATGAGGATTCGCGTACTTTATGGTGTGGAAATCTTAGTGAAAGAGTGACGGAGGAAATTTTGTATGAACTATTTCTACAGGTAAGCATTGTTTTGGTCTAAAAACACCAAAAATTAATTAGCATAGTATTAAAAGTCCGATTTAAATGTGTAGTAAGTGAATAATGTAAATTTATTATAATTATTTTACAGATTAAAGAATTATAGCAGCTATTAATTTACCTGTTGCAGAGTGGCCCAATACAAAAGGTGTCAATTCCCAAGGATCGTAATGGAAAACAAAGAACGTATGGCTTTGTGACATTTAAGCATATTAATTCAGTAGCATATGCATTAGATCTTTTTGATGGTACAACATTATTCGATCGCCCACTAAGTATGAAGAAAAGAAATACCACTGAAATGGCTCCAGTGCATACACAACCGCAGGAGCAAGCTCATAATCTTAATCATTTACTTCAGTTAGGAAATCAAATGTTATTAGGAAACCTTGTGCAGGACTTAAGAATGCAAATGTATAATGTATATGTGCCTCCAGGCATAATGTCATATCCTAGTCAGATGAATACTTATCCAGGTAGTGACGATAGGAGATCTCAAAGACCATATCCATATCAACGTGAGTATGAACAGGACAGACATTCTCATAATCGAAGTCACAGGTCTCACAGAGACAGGCAACCTTCTGACAGGGGAAGTAATTACTCTAGGCACAATACTAAGAATTCCAGAAGGGATGGTCGAAAGTAAAATTGTTTTTAGTTTATAAAAGCTATAAGCATAAGAAATTATTTTGTAAAAATGAACAGATAATGCAGGCTGAAATATATTTTTAATCTAAGTATAGTGTATTTGAAAAATTAATTTCAAATTATTGATACTACAAAATCTATAATAGTAAGTTGCAAGTTGGTTCATGTACAAATAGTTTTCTCCGCAGATCATACTGCTCATGGTAGTTGATACTATGGAGACTTATACTCTTTTGCAATTCACATATACTAAATGATTTTCTTTGATTAATAAATTTTATTGCGTCCACGCGATTAATCATATACAATACAATAATTAGATACAATACCAGTGGTAAATACATCCTCCAACTTTAAAAAAGTCGTTTTCAGTGATTCTATATATAGATTATGTATGATATCACTGGATATTAAATACGCAGAGCCTAATAAGAACACACAATAATCTTGTAGGCATTTTCATGTCATCTGCAACAACGTGGTAGAGTTTTTCCACTGTAAAGATATATAAAAATTTAGTAATCGCATATAATACCACTCATATTCATGCATAATATGGAATCAAAATTACTTTTGAAGGTAATCGCGTTTTTTTTTTCTTCCTGGAAATCCCATTCTTTCAACATGTCGAAAAGTCATCCCAAGTTATTTGAAATGGCAGTTTGAAAGTGGCAAAAAAAGCAATCTTCGTATAAATTTCATGTGACTTGATCTTTTGTGCTTTATCGTTTATTTGACCAAATTCGAAAAACTTCAATTTTATAACAAACTTTTGATACTTGGTGTCGAAGATATTTATTTTTATTATCTATTAGTAAACGCGCAGCTTTTTCGGCAAGCGCAACGACCACTGCATTTATATTTGCACTAGGAAGTTTTGGGAGAACTGACGCATCTACCACGTAAAGATTTTCTGTACCATATACCCTGTAATCAGTTATTGAAATAAATTATTCTTTAATACTTAATTTTATGTAAAACTTAAACAAGGCTTACCTAAATGACTTATCAACAACGCTCCCCATTCGACACGTTCCCGCAGGATGATAAGATGTTAAAGTTAAATGACGTATATAACACTCCCAATATTCATTACTGTTAAAAATTTCATCTTCACAACCAGGGAAATTCTTTTTATACAAAGAGGCACCGAGTGTTTTCATTGCTTTGGTACTAATAAGTCTTTCAACAAATTTGAGACCTGTAAAGGTAATTATTGTATACATCATCAATTATATATGCAGTAACTAAATAATTACCACTAATAAGAGTTTGCAGATCTTCCTGCTGGCTTAAATATTTTGGATCGATAATAGGATTATCGTAAGGATCATTACTGTGAAGTCTTATGTTCCCTGTACTCTTTGGATGTAACAAAACTGGTGCAATTGTTACTGCAGTTTTATATGCAAGTGGAGCAAAATATTCCTGGAAAATCTGCAACAAATATCGTTACTTATCACCTATCGTTTAACAGGGAAACGTGAAGATCAGAAAGAATTAAAACCTTATCAGAAATTCCCATTGCTTTTCTGAGTGCAATGCCATAGTCTTGTGACACACCTATGGGCATTACCATTAATTGCAAGTTTGGTAATATAGTATTATTCAATTGAAATGGTTCATTAAATGTACCCACAACTTCAATTCCAGCTGATGTCCATGGTCCTATGTTTAAAATAGATATAGATGATATAAACTGTATTTATCATGAGGCCTATGCTTTTAGAAAATAAATTAATTAATTGTATACCTTTCCCATAAAGAAAATAGTCTAGTGCAGAAATAGGATTTAATGCATTAATCAGACTTAGAGATAAATTTGTTTCAAGTGTGACTAAGTCAATACCAGTAAGTATATGATCCATTAAATTTTCACCAACTGGTAGATCACTGATTACTTGAATCTGATACAGATACGAAAAAATGTCTCATATACATATAAAGTAAACAATTAAAATGGATACTATTGTTGAGCAATGTTACTTTTAAGTCTTGAAGATGGTCTTTAGGTCCAATGCCAGATAACATTAGCAATTTTGGACTACCAATTGCCCCAGCACTAATGATCACACCTTTTTTTGCTAATGATTGAAGTGGTGTGCGGAATTTGACGAACTCTACTCCTGCTGCTTTATTTGATTTAAACAATACCTTAAGAATAACGTTTTGATATAAACGGAACTATCAAAATGGTACAACAATAATTCAGTCAGGTATATTTGAAAATTTACCTTAGTAACATGCGCGTTAGTGATAACTGTTAAAGTTGATAAATGTTTTGTATGCAGAATCTGATCCGAACTCCACCTTTCCCCATTTTTCATAGTCAATTGTACTTTCATAAAACCTACAAATATATACTATTAAACATAATCAATATAAGGATAGTAGAAAAAATAGTACAACAATAATTACCTGTTCTCAGGTCTTTATTTATATTTCTAATGCTGTGGCCCATTTCTGTAATCCCTTTGAGCACTGCAGTGGAAAGTTCTGTAGGCCATGGTATCTCCTTTACATGTAATGATCCATTATTTTCAATAATCGGTTCTAATATCATAAGGGGGAAATTGTTAATAATCATTTGATATACTATGTTTTATATAAAATAAACTTGTACCTGTAAAATCAGGAAACCAATCAGCATAGTCTTCTGCATGGCCACAAACATAAGCCATATAATTTAATCTACTCGATCCTCCAAGTATTTTCCCTGCAGGCCATACACTTTGCTGTAAATGAAAGAATTATTGCATACAAAAATGTGGGTTTTTTCTTTTAAAAGAACATACATTGTTTATTAACCCTTTGCATGAATGATGCTGTGGCACTGTACTGTATTGCCAATCGTATACAGATTGTTGAAATAATGGTGATAAAATAGGAATGTTGAGGAATGCTGGTGGACTTCCACCTGCTTCTATCAGCAATGTTTTGTATTTGGCATTAGCAAGCTTTGCTGCGAGTACAGAACCTGCACTGCCAGCTCCTACTGCAAAAATGAGAGTTAACTTTCACATTTCAAATTTTCTCAGAATAAGTATGTTTGGCAGCAGAGAAACTTACCTACAATATAGTCATAAACTTGGTCATTTTGAATGGTTTCAAATAACCAGTCTTTACATTGTTCTATAACCAAAGCAAAATGAAGGTAATATACAAATGTAAAAGCTGCTACACCATACACTATAAATGCAGCATATTTCAAGAAATACATTATTATATGTTTAATTTATAGAAATATAATGAGCGGGTTATTATCCATGATAGTTTTAATTACGTGTGACTCCAATCAACTACAATGGAATGATCCACATAACTTCATATTGTGTAAAATGAAAATAGGTTATATAAATCTTTTAACTGAGCCAGGACTGAATCAGTATTTTCTCATATGGATGGGCTGTATTCCTCTTAATACAACTCAAATAATTAATAAAAATAGCAAAATTTATATTCCGTCATATAAAATTACATATGAAATAAGAATTGCTTGTATTATATCTATTATTACATTTTTAAATAACATTTATTTTAATTAAATTAACAAACGTATGTACATATACTTAACATACATACATTTCCTTATAATTATTAGATTAAAAAACTTCAATAAAAAATAATAACTACTATATAAAAAAGATTCATTTCATTAACAACTTATATGGAAATAAACACTTCAGGCGATTATAGATAAGTAACTTTGATAATAATATGTATTTTGCACACCCAAGTTTCCGAATGTAAAATTTACTTATAAGTAATCTGCTTAATTATTTCATAAATTTATTCAAGTAGATCATCTTATGAATGTAATCAAACACAAAAATTCCTCGACTATTGAGAATTCTAACTTTTCCGCTGCATTGAATTCTTGTTAAAAATTTTGAAAATCGGATGTCATTTTACATTCGGACTCAGCGTTTTCATCCTTATTCATGTCTTGTAAAGTAGTACTATCTTTCGTATTTGACGTAGAAGCATGTGTTTCACTTGGTTCTGTTTTTTTCTTCAGCTGCCCAGCAATATTCAGATACGATGCGGGAACAAGTCCAACATTTACACTATCAGTCACTCTCCACCAGCCAGGAGAATCCCTGGGTTGTAGAGATTTTGGAGCTACCCATACTTTTTTACCACATTTCAAATTAAGTTCATCATTGGATGAGGCATTGAAATCGTATAAGGCTACTGCAGTGTACATTGGCTCATTGCATTGCGTCCATTCATTTGGATTATTAGCTGTAACAAAAATCTGTATAATATATGAAACAGAGGCAACAAATTCTTCTTTTAGAGCTGAAACACTCACGATTAATTTTAATTTGTTGTGATGTATTTACTAGTTTATGGATTAGATAAGGAATAGCAAATAACAGGCTAAGAAACATAAAAATTGGCCAATTAGAAGGTCCTGTTCTCTCCCCATTAATTACTTCTAGTGCAGTCTTTTGCCACACAGCTTCGATATTTGGATCATCTGCGCGTATGCCTTCAACATCACAATTGTACATTAATGAGTTAATAATGATCAAACTTATTTAGCTCTAAAAATAATTTTGCTATAATTAAAATACATATAACTCACCTAGTAAATACATGATCTTCAACCATAACCATTTCATAAAGCGTATCAATGCAAATACACTAAGAAACTGACCAAAGCTTGAGCGTAATTTGCCTACATTATCAGCCACACTTAATATTGCTCTAAATGAACTTGTCATAGCGAAAAACGTTGATTCTAACATCATGGTAACGGAGGAGAATGTAGAGATCATAGTTTCTATTGACTGAAATGCTGGACGGGTACTCTCTTCAGCAAACTGAACAAACCTAAATGAAAGTCACAAATAAATTCAACACCAGAAACTCAATCAAATTTCAAATAATGCCATGAGCTTGCAAGATAGGTAACAAAATTTTATTTGATTCTTACCTACTTTCTACATCTCCACTAGGTCCACCAAATTGACCATAGTCATTATAAGATGATATACCAGGATAAGGTCCATTTCTCCCATATCCACCATACCCTCTGTAATTCCAATTACTTCCATATCCAAAACTTGATCCTAATGGTCCATAATTACTGTATGGTTGTAAAGTCTGTATTGTCCTTCGAGGCGGCAGGGGTGGTGGAACTCTGTTTGGTACCCCTGGACTGTAAATAGCTCCTTGTGGACCGGGCCCACTGAAAGAAGAATATAAAATCTGTATGTCAGTAAAATTTGACTCAATGTATAAATCATACAAATGACGTTTAGACATTTTGAAAGTTTACTTAAAATAGTATTCGTCTGGAGTGTCATTTTACTATTAAAATCTATTAGTAATACCTCATTACAAAGTCAGTTGCACTTCTAAATTGATTGCAGTTCATTCCATTGATCCTTTGCTGGTTCATACTACTATGAGAAAGATGCCTGTGTGGTTAAGAGTATAGCAAAGTAATAGAACAGGAGTAAAGTATAATTAGGAGTAATATAACTCCACTTTATCAAACATTATCGTTGACGTTTCATATACACGGGCAAAGGTTATTCTATGTAAAATTGGAATTCACCACACTCAAGTCCTTACACACAAACAACGTAACAACGTAAGACGTAAGCAAACGTAAGCGTAAGAAAACCAACCAATCAGAATCCCTCTTGGAGGGGTTAACTGCCCGCCAAGCTAGACGGGATTGGCATTATCGACGGAGGCAATGATCACAAAATCCTACTCCCGGACTCGCCGCTACGATTTAGCACCATGCTTTTGGCAGAGATGAGTAGGGAGATGCGCAACGCTACGGTTTCAGGCGATACCAAAAACATGGCGCTAAATCGTAGCGGCGAG